>JABTXL010001586.1:2522019-2542319 GCA_025134845.1 Neodon shergylaensis | reverse complement strand
GAGAGAGAGAGAGAGAGAGAGAGAGAGAGAGAGAGAGAGAGAGAGAGGGAGAACAGACAGGAAAGGTCTTACTTTATAACACCCATGGTGGCCCATGTGACTATGGGTTTGAAAGGATACTCTGGATGATGTAGGCCCCACCTAGCTGATCCCCGAGGAGTCCTTGTATCTTTGTCCACCACTTCTCCAGCCCTCAGCTTGAAAAAGGAAGGCCGTCTGCAAGCTTGGGCCATGCCCAGAGTGAGGAGATTACATTTTGTAGGCTGGAACAATACAATGTTTCTCAGAGACAGAGAGGAATCACCTGGAGGCAGCTAGAGCCCCTCAGGCACCTGTGGTTGGGAAGGGCTTGTCCTAGCTCAACACAGAGCGGACTACTCTCTAGCTTTGGAATCAAATGCCTGAGATCCTTGACCTAAAAACACTGAAATCCCATCCACCTGTCAGCTCCCAAACTTCCCTTTGGGTGACCTCTACTGGCTACTTCTCCAGCCCCAGCCTGCTGTTACCACCAGCTTTTCTCAGGATGTCCACTCTCCCTGATTTTAGTAATGTATGTGGATACCCCTTTTACTTGGAGTGTGGCTTTTGCTATGCCACAAGCATTCTGTTTGGAGGTCAAAGCCACCCATTGTGGTCTGCTTGCCAGCTCCATGGGAAAAGCTTCAGCTATGCTAGCTGTACTGCGGGTTGTAAACTCTGTTGGGGGAGGTCATATGTCTGGGTCTTTGAGAAACTATTGAACCAGGGGGTTTTCCTTCAGTACCTTGTGAGGTCAGGGCATTTCTTCTTGTAGCTGGACAGCTATCTGGCCATTCTGTCCCCACTGGTCACTGCTGTCTCTGTCCCATATTATGATAGAGAATTGAGATCAGGACAGGTCAAAGCATTGGCCTGGAGGACTGCTGGAGTGAATCTAATTACATTTTAACACGTTGCTCAGTCATTTGGGGTAGAAAGCCTAAAGTTAAGAAAAAAAATAGTCAAGGAAAGAATTAAGTTCATTTGTAAATATTTAAAGTTCTCTGGACTCAGAGAGTCCAACCCCTTTCAGAGAGAATAGAGGGGGATGCTCATGCCCTGAGGATATTAGCTAATCCCGAATATTACTGACTCTTTATCTCCTCTTCAGTCCTGTCCCTCAGCACACACAAACTTTCAAGCACACACACGCCTAGTCCATAGCGTTTGGTTGACAAATGTGTGTCCAGAGTTACATGCCCTAAAGATTAAAGATTTCTTTCCTGTGGAGCATGACTTATCCTTCTGATCACCTGAGCTGACCCTGCAGAGTGTCCAAGAGTCATGAGTATTCCCTCATTGCCAAACCTGGTGAGGCAGTCTTTGGATAGGAGGAGTCCTAGGAATGTCTCAATGGCAGAGAGTGCATTGTTACTCCTCTTAAAGCCTGCAGTGTTACCATGGTGCCTGGTACACAGCAGGTGGTCAATATGTGTTTTTGAACCCCAAGTCTTGGTTCTGGTGCAAGGTGATGCATCTTCCTCTGGGCCAAATAGCTGGAATGATTCCCCTGCATGCGATGTGAATTTAGAAATCTATCCTCGGCACCTGAGGGGATGGTGATGGCAGCTTAAATTGACCCATCCAAATCGTTCCCAGGCCCCACTGTGCCTCCTCTCACTCTGTCTAACTGGTGTGAACACACCCAGGAGGACCTTAAGAGTCATAGAGGATGCATACATAGAGAACAGCTGAGCAGCTGCTTGCCCAGGTCCTCAGTGACCACGCGGATCAGCGCCGTGCCTTCTGCCCAGATCCCGCCTGGAATATCATGAGTGAGAAGTAGGCTTCTCACTTTTGGGCCACTGAGAGCTTTGTTAGTACAGCCCTACCTCTTCAGTGATACTTAATGTGCTAACACAGGCCTTGCCCAGCATCCTTCTGGTCCCAGGCTGCCAAGAAGAGGCAGTGTGTACCAGGGGCTATGGTCCTAGGTTAGGTGGAGAGCCTACCTGCTCTTGGATGGACACTCTTCCCCATTAGACCTCTGCTAACAAGACCCCATTGCGGGGCTAAGTGCTGATTCTCAAAGGCAAAGGAGAAGTAAGGTCAGAGAGTTTCATCCTAAGTTTGGGTTAGGAAATGACCAGTGCTGTGTGCTCCAGGGTCCACCCTGGGCCTGTCCCCTGTTCTACCTGCTTTCCGTTTAAGAACTAGATTCATCATGGTGAATATGTCCCTGTGGGAAAAGAAGGAAGGACTTATTAAGGACAACATATCAGGGCTTAAATAAACTATTCAGAGGAGAGAGACTGAGACAGCCCGGTGTGGAGGGAGGGAGCCCTGGGGAGAAGCCAGAGGACTCTGCAGGAATGCTAATCCAGGGGCTGTCAGTCAGAGAGTCCGCAGGCATTGCTCCAGCCTCAAGCCACACAGTTAGTTCAGTGACAGCGTTTGGCCTTATCCCAGGGCTCAGGGTCACCTCCTGTCTTGTCACTGGTGCCCCAGAATCTGTCCAGTCGGTTGCGATAGTCCTTGGATGTTGTGAACAATTTTTCAGAGGGGGCAGTAGCAGCTTGGGTTTTCTCGGTGCTGTCCACCTTCTCCCCTCCCTTCTTGAAGAGCTAAGTGGGGGCCAAGGACCCTGTTCCATCGGTGCTGCAACCTTGATTATAGATGAATGACGTATCGGTGCATTACTTTTTTAGGGAATCAGAGAATTCACATATTGATGGAAGTACATTTTTTCTTGTTATAAGATGAATGCATTGGTATGGTAGAAAATGGAAAAACTGAAATTCTTATAAAGAATTAAAAAAAATCAAGTACCTAACTTCCATCCTCAGACATAGCCACTATTAATATCTTCTAATGTGTGTGTCTTTTCTCCCTGCCCCATTTTCTATCTGATAGGCTCCATCATTCTCCTTGTCTGGCTATATTTAAACACTGTAGAATTCTATTTTATATATACTTTCTACTTTACTTCTGCTCAGTTAGCATATTCCACAGCGATAAAAGCTACATCATTTTAAATAGCGGAGACATCTTCTGTACATGGCTGAGTGGTAGACAGGAATATTGGTTTTGTTTTTCCCACCCCCAGAGGCTCTGCACCCTAATGACTCAGCGTATGGTCTGTGAGCCAACAGCATCAGCATCAGTTTGATAGACATGCAGAAGCTCGGATTACCCAGCCTCACTGAGGCAGGATGTGTGTGGGGACAAGATTCTAGGTGACACATGGGTGTGTGATAGTCGAGAGGTACCGGTCCAGTTGGAGATCCAGGTATATGAGCACAGGTGTCCATGAGGGCAGTTAGCTTCTTCCATCCCAACAACAGCCTCTATCCGGAGCCTGCGATTCTATGATCCATGTTTTAGTTGAGATGCAGGAGACAGAGGCACAAATTGCTTCAGCTACTTGAGCGAGATCACAAAGTCGAGCACTCAGAAGTAAAAGAGGTGCCTGGAGGCCAGCGCCCTTGCTCTTTGGAAAGACTGTGTGCCTCTCTTTGGTCCCTGGCATTCTGGGAAATCAGCACACCCAGCCTCAGTGTTTGTGATGCATGTAAACTCAGACAAGTCATGCTACTTTCAGGTGACTGAAGTATCAATATCTCTGGTACTGTCTTATTGTTTCATGAGCACAGATACGTCAGAAAACACACGGCAGGCACTCTTTCATTACTGTCTTGCACTTGGTTAGTCTTCTATAACATTCCTCTCTTCACCGTGAGACAGGGGTTAAGGATGAGGAATGGCAACTCTCTCCCTGATTAGAGATAGCACAAACAGGATGAGAAAACTTAAGATAGCTCCAAGTATGAAGGAATACAGTCAAAGACTGAAGTCTCTGAGGCCAAGTCCTGACCTCCAAGGAGAAAGTTTGAAGAGGTGGGGGTCTTCAGATAATAATTAGGTCTTGAAGTCAGAGCACCCATGAACAGACTGGTGTCCTTGAAAAGCAAGTCCCAGAGAACTAGAGCTGCCCCCCACCTTCCCTGAGACACACCAGAAACAAGTCTTGTGGGTTCTGGTGTTTTGTTACAGCAGCCTGAACAGATTTGGACAGACTTTTGTTTTCACTCCATCTGGAGAATAAGAAATCGTCATCCTGCCCCTCTGGCCCTTGGAGGCAGGAGATCTGAGATACTCAACACAGTTGTGCTTGGATAATGATGTTCAGTGCTGCTTTTGGTTACCAGGGTCAAGGCCAGCCTCCCAGGGTCTGGGAACTCTTCCTAGCTACTGTCCTCAGGGATGAGGGGGCATAGAGAACCAGCCACTTAACAGTTCCCCCTCACTTGGTAGCCATTGGTCAACTGGCTGGTATGGTCTCAGAGAGGACAACTAAGCTGACAAACAGGGAGAGGTGACATCCCACTGTGCAACCTTTCCTGGGGAAATGGGAACAAATATTTATGTAACCCCATAGAGCCTTGACAACAGATCTAAGAAATGATCCCAGCCAAGTCCAGTGTGGTGACTAGTGAGTTTAGTGGGGTTGGTACAGGTATGAGTGAGGAACCTGGCTGACTCAAAGGCAACTGCATCATGGGAAAGCCCACCCCATCATGGAGGATGATTTATTAAGGCTGGATCCCTGGAGCTCTCTGCAAAACCTGCAGGCCACTTTGGAGACTATTCTCTCTTGAGCAATTGTTGGTGTTTATACACTATGATGTTTATATATATATAGCACATGCACGTGCACACACGCACACACACACACACACTCATGACACCAATCTTCTAAGTCTTAGGAGGTTTTGAGACTCACAAGTTTTGGACAGTTTCTGGACCTGGGATGTTTGGTGTCCTCCTCTTTTCAGGAGGAAGGAGCTACACAACATTCCTGTTACCATCCTCATTAGTGAGGTGTTCATTCGGCTCAGCAGGGCTTGTCTCTTTGCCAAGAGAAGAGCTAGTTTTAGTTCTTATTCTGTTATTTGCTAAGGACTAGGCTGTCTCCTTTGCACTGTGCACTGTGCAACCTCTTGTTCCTAGGAATCTTCTTAAACTCACATTACCTTCCCTCTGGGTCGCCTCCATGCCCACGAACTCTGATTTCTTTCATTGAATAACACTTCTTCCCCCCAGATTCAAGTTCTCCTTCTGGGTCTGGTATCCTGAGATAACGTGGCAACATGGGTTGTCCCCTGTGGATGACATTCTCTTTGGTCCCTTTTATAAAGCTGCATTTTTTGACAGATTTCTCTTAAATTTTTTCCTCTTTTATTTTTCCTTTTGTATTTCACAAGAAATTTGTTTAAGGAATTTAGTGTCTCTCCTTAAAGAATGTCTGTGTGTTCAGTCAGATATAATCTGCCTTTTGTACTGCTCATATGTCTGACTCATTGCCACAACTTCCAAGAATGATTAACTGTCAACCAACCCTCCCAACATTCTTTCAAGATACTTTCCTAACTAGCAGATCACATGTAGATTATATATTTTGACCATAGTCAATGAGGAGCAGCCATGTTCCCCTACCTGTTAGGAATAAAAGGCAAAGACCACTGAGGCCATGTGTGTTTACTCTCCAGATTTTGTTGACCATGTCCTTCTGTAGTAAAGTTTGCCTTGTTGAGACATCTGCATTTGAGTGGTGGCCTATTGGGTTGTGATACCAATCTTATCTCTAGCAATAATATTGCTCACTTGGCTGTATTTGCAGAACTCAGGACTCACTGTCTAGGGGGCAGAACCATCTTGAACCAAACAAGCACATTTGCCCTACAGCATTGTGGGAGCAGAGAAAGGATAGCTTCCAGCTCCACCTGTATCTGCCAGCTGCTGAGGACAAATAGGTTCTTGTGAGGTAGAGAGGAGAATCTATATAAAGGAAGTGGTGTACGCTAAGGTGAGGCTCGGGGGCATACATACTTCTACAGCCGTGATGGGGAGAGTGGGTGGGCTGGAGTGTGGTCCATGTAGGCTGGCTTGTCTGAGATGAGGAAAGAAAGGTCATGAGTCAGCTTCTTAGAGTTGTTACCTGTCCCACAGAAGAGTGTCAGTGTTATCCTTTGGGATGGACAGAACCCAGACTGGAAAGAAGAGCATTGACATCCTGAAGTTGGAATTTTAGTAGCATAGTAAGCAAAGGAAGCTCAATGAGGGAACAGAGATACAGGTGGGCCTCATGGAGTCAGCGGGGCTAGAGTGAGAGACTGGATGATATATGACTGGAGTAGAACCAATAGTGTTTGATGGACTGGTGGGGAGGAGTGTTCAAGATGAATCTTGATGATCCTGCACACATCTCTCATGTGAGCGAGCAGACAGTAGACCGTGTTCTACAGACCAGGGATATGGGACAGGTTTAAGGTAGGTACCAGTGACTCCAATGACCCTGTCTGGCCTCTGCTGTGCTGTTCCTGTCTAGGATGCATGCCTCACAAACATGGTATCCCAGACACCCACACTTCCTTCCTGGAACTGTCTCCTGAAATCTCAGATAACCTGAGCTCAGTGCATCTACGCAGGTAAAAACTGCAACATGCTCTCTCAGAATCCCAGAGTTGCCAAGATGCTAATTGGCTGGTACCTGACTCTACCTTCATAGATGGTGATGGGAGAGAAGGCTACCTTGGGTTCTGGCTCAGCCTCTTGAAAAAAAAATGACCAAAATAAAACAGAGGGTCTTATTACAGTGACATTTCTCCCAGAGAGATGGCGCCATAGTAGGGCCATCCCAAATGCAACACAAGCTAGGTTTCAATTCATATACATCCCGAGTGTATACACACTGGGGTTTAATTGTGGCCTTCACTGCTCCTACAGTGTCAAGTGCCTGTAAGCCTTAAGGAAAATGAAGGGTTTCCAGGCTCTGTTCTCCAGACCTGCTGGGTGTGTTTCCCAGCCTCAGCCCCCTGCTCCCTATTTTTATTTGTTGTGCTGACTTGAATATATGTAAGCAAATTCCTTCCCTATACATTCTGGGTCCACGTGGCCCATCTTCTTGCATATTCTAGCAGGAAAAGGGCACCTGATGGAGGGAGAATTGTGATCCCCCCAAAAGCATTTTACTTCCCTCTATGTTTTTCTGGCAGTGGGGTAGCCCATTGTCCCCTCTTATTTGAATGAATTCTTTGCTACTGCCTGTAGATTGCCTCACCTCCTCTTGTTGTAGCCAACATCCATCAATGGTGATAAACAAGTCCTTGGATTTAAATTTTAGTTAATAAAATGATATACAGTTATGAATGGAGTCCTTTAGTCCCACTAGCTACATTTGCAATATTCCTTAGTCACACGTGGCTGAGGGTAATGTCTTGGCTTGTTTAGATAGGAAACGTGTCCATCATATCAGGAAAGGCTATTGGACAGGGTATTTTGCTTGATTGCTTGCTTGGTTGCATTACATGCGTGTGGGAGCATGCATACCACAGTAGTGTGTAGAAGTCAGAAGACAACTTTCTGGAGCTAATTTTCTCTGCCCATTTTTATGTGGATTCCAAAGCTCTAAGTCACTTCATCGGGTTTTCATGACAAGTGTCTCTACCCACTGAGCCCTTTCACTGGCCCAGAGAGGAGTTAGAGGTCTGTGATGGATGATTCTCAGGCCTGAGAGTCCACCAGGTGTAGGACAAGAAGCCTATATTCCTCGAGATCTCATGGACACTTAGGGTGGCCATGTGCAGAGCCAAGAGGATCAGCCTGGATGGGCAACTTAGGAAAACTGACACCTTGAAGGAGGGAACCCTTTGCAATGTTTGATCTCAATATTCTTAGCTTCAAGGCAAGCATATCCAAGGATGGGGGAGTGTACAGGTATCTTTAGCAAAGGTGTATCTTTCTTGTCTATCACAGAGTAAACAAGGCACCCACCCCAGCCTCTAAAGGGGAATTGGAGACTGGTCTTTGCAAGGTACTTGGTCATGCGGCCATCTGTCCTGTTGCATGAGAATGTTGACTTTGGGTGCCCATTGTGCTATGCTCTGTGAATGTCAGGGCACCCGCTGCCAAGCCCTTCCCATTTGTTCTGTGAGCTCTCCAAAGCTCTGGATGGTTGGCAATAGTGCCCAGAAGCCAAGCTGTTTTCTAGAAATCCAAATCTCCTGAATTGAGTGTAGCTGCAGCATGCCACTTTGGGGGCAGGCCATTGAGATGAGCAAGCTGGATGGTATGAGGGTGGGGAAGAAGTCTCTAGAAGAGACTTGACTGCAATGTGAACTGACTGGAGGGATGAATGGGGTGATCCACCAGCCTCTCCGAGTCTCCCCTCCTCTCCTATGAAGGTTTAGCAGAGGAGACTGTGTCTCCCTTCCACCATGCTCTGGTATCCTTAGCAGTAGCTCTGTGCCCTCAGTAACCCACCCCGGCCTTATGAGACTTGTCCTGCTCAGCAGAGCCTCTACTGAGACTACAACACAGATCAGTATTCAGAGCCAGTGCATCTTCCTCTGAAGACAGGGGTCTGCAGAAAGTGGCCGCATTTGTGGGTTTCTCTACCAGACTTGGCAGCCACAGAATTGTGAATAGCTCATCGCATGAGACAAAGCCATCTTGTTCTTCCTCCTGCATCTCAGAGATGGAGAAGGGATGGGTCCCATAGGCCTTTTAGCGGCCTTCTGCAGTCACCACTTCATACTCATTAGGATACGGAAGACAAAAACCACACCCTGGCCTGAAGAATCTGCCTGAATCTGTGTCAGAACAGAAAGCGGGCAGTGGGTTGTGACAGCAGAGAGGAGCAAAAGTTTCTTGGCAAAAGTCAGATGAAGCAGTTTGTTTTCAAGCAGGGGAAACTGATACAGTGGAATTTTAGAAAGACCATTTTGGTCTAAAATGACTCCATTAAAACTGATAAGATCCAAAAGACTCTCTCTAAAAATTCATTATTATGGCTACATGAAAACATTTAGGAATAGGCCCTTTTGCTGAACAGAAAATAGAATATAGATAATAGGACCCAGGACCAGCAGCATGGCACAGTGGATAGAAATGTGTGCTCCTCAAGTCATGTGACCTGAGGTTGTTCCTGGATCTTGTAGTGGAAGGAGAAAACCAACTCTCAGAAATTGTCTTCTGAATTCCATATGTGTACCATGGGATATGCATGCATGTGCGCGTGCGCACACACACACACACACACACATACACACAAAGAAGAAGAATAACAAGAGAGGGAGGAGAACATTTAGCAAACAGGAGCAATAATCTGGGACACAGTTGTCATTTAAGAGTTGAACAGGTTTTTATAGGTAAGGATCTCGGTATATCAAAGACTAATTTTTCTTATGCCCCAGTTTCACACGGGTTTGGTTCCAAGTAGGTGATCCAGATTGAGGTCCTTGATTTATGAGGCAACTAAAGTCAAGACTTCATTTCCAAATGCCTTACTCTCCCACACCCCTTCCTGCCGCAGTCAGTCAGGAACAGAATGGGAATGACCTCAAAAACAATGGGAGTCCAGCGCTCCCTTCCTGCTGAGCCCTCACCTTCCCTATGAGCAGAGTGGTCAGATCAGTTTCAAGGACAGAATCTGCCCGCCTGTGCCCGACATTTAATAAGACCCAGAAGATGCACTGGAGAGAGGGAAGTCACTGCTAATTGCTTAGGACATTTTCAACAAAAAAAGAAAAGGAAACCTAAATAAATGTTCATTAATGATATATTTTTAGTAGTCATAAAGCAAGAATCCTGGTTTTAGGACGGTTAGTACCCACCTGTCCCTTTTGCTAAGGACTCTCCTTCCTCTCAGTGTTATTAACCCATCCATTGTCATTATTAACCTGCCGTTCTTCATATGACACCCCTCACGGAAGAAAAGGGACTGTCTCTTTCCGCCCGTCTCTTTCTTTCAATTGGAAGTTTGTGGAGGCTCCCTTACAGAGCATTTCACTGGCCGAGACTACATATATCACGTGATCCTTCTTAACCCCACAGTGAGAATGAGATGTCAACAGGCCAATCAAGAGTCAGTGTGTGTGTGTGGGGCGGGGGGGGGGGGAGATGGAGAGCAGGTCACCTTCCCCAGCTGATGGTCTCATAGAAAAAGTAGCTAGCAAGACAATGAGAGGGAGAGAGAGAGGCGGTGGATCTCTGTGAGCAGTGAATGGCCTCTGCTTTGTCAAGGTCAGTGGCAAAGAGGCAGAGGCAAATGGATCCCGGGTCTCTTTGAGCTTACTTTCAAGCTAGGGGGAAAAAAACATCTTCCTGACAGCTGGAGAAGATCGAGTCCCAGGAGGGCTCGAGTCCCAGGTGTGTGCAGAAGAGAGGCTGCTGAGAAAGACAGCAGAGCTGTGATGGGGAGTTAGATGGGAGGACTCCCAATGAAGGGATTTTAAAAATATGAATTCTGGAGATCAAGCTTGCTGGACACAGGCTGCCAGGAGAAGGGAACAGACATTCCGAGTGAACTAACCGAGGCAGAATATGAGAATCAGCCACTTCTACATGGCTATGGGTCTCCTTTGTGATGGGACCATAAGAGCCGCGAAGGTAGATTCTCTTGTTTACTCATGGGTCTCTAATGCCCAGCACAGCCTGCAGAAGTAGGGTGTTGCTTGTTTTAGGAACAGGTCAGTGATGTTTACCTAGAGAACTGGGGAGAAAGCAAGAGAAGCATGAAGCAGGGACAACACCAAGATTCTTTTAATAGAACAATTGGCGTCCTTGGGATAAAAGGCAGCTCTCTCAGACAGTTAGGGTTTGTTCACAAAAGAAGTGAGTCCATCAATGGAGAGCCCTGCCCAGACAGAAGTCTTCATGCATCTTTTGGTTCTGTTTCTTCATGAAAGAGCCAGGCTAGACAGCAGCTGCGCTGTTAGTCTGGGGTTAGGCCGGGGCCTGACTGACAGGATTGTCACTATTTCTAGGAGGCATAAGTGCCAAGCATGCTAGGGATGCCTCTATAAACACCAGAGCAGACAGGGTATGACCAGTTGACTCTTGTCACAGAAAGCCTTTGTCACAGGGAACCACTTCGCCATTGTATATGGGCAATACCCCAATCAGACCTGACTTGCAGAAGCATTCATACATTCATAAAATGCAGGGCTAAGATTTTGTTTTCTTTACCTTTTATTCTTCTCTCATACATTACGTCCCCACTGCAAATTTTCCCCTCTCTACTCCTCCCAGTCCCTCCCCTCCCCTCTTCTCTCCCTCAGATTAAATCCCCCTCTGTTTCAGAGAGAGAGAGATAGATAGAGAGAGAGAGAGAGAGAGAGAGAGAGAGAGAGGAGAGAACTCCTCCCAGGGATATCCACTGAACATGGTCTAACAAGATACAAGATACAATAAGACTGGGAACAAACCCTCATGTCATGACTGGACATGGAAACCCAGTAGGAGGAAAATCATCACAAGAGCAGGCCCAAGAATTGGAAACCCACTCCCCCTCAAGCTACACAACTATAAGGTGTATGCAGAGGACCTAGCTCAGACCCACACAGAGTCTGCATTGCTTGCTTTTTTTGTCACTTCAGGTTTTATGAGCCCCTATGAGTCCTGCTTAGTTGATTCTGTGAGCTGTGTTCTTCTGGTGTCCTCGACCCCGCAGGCTCCTACAATCCCTCTTTCCCTCTTCTTTAGGGTTCCAGGGCTAAGTATTCATATCATTGTGAGGATCTTATTTAAAAATATTAAAGACAAGCCCACGTGCTGCTTCTAGGCCCTGGTGACCCCGGAGGACAAACACAGCTCTACCCCAGATCCCTAAACTTGGGGTAGGAAGACATTCACCCATGAGCCCACCCTGGCACTGGGCAGTGGGGCACCATTGTGATTCTTGGAAGCAGTATCCTTCTCAGAGCCATGATAGACTGAGTGGACAATAAGGCCCACATGTGGTGCTGGGCAGATGGGCACTATTATAGTGAGCAAATGTAGGGTACACTATGGGAGAGAACTAAAGAGCCCAAATGGTTCATGTCCTGTGGACAGAGGCATATCTGAGGGGTGAAAGAGGTGAAGGGTGGCTGACACATGCCACCCAGAACCATGGTGATGTCTGGGCCTGGGCTGCAGCTAGGGTCCATGTCTAGTGTGGCCCTGTTGATACCCTGGACTGCTTTGAAGTCTGTAGCTCCTTGTACCACCACAGACAGAGAAATAAAAGCTGTATAGAGTTGGTCCGGGCCCATCACTGACTCCAACACTAGGGAGAACAGGTCCTGCCCATCACTGGCTGAAGCACTCAGGAGAGAGGGTCCTATAGCTTACCTGGGCAGCACAATAGAGTGGATTCTGTTCACAGGTGTTGGAGGAAAGCCGCTTGTTGGTTCCCAGCCACCCAGCTAGCTTAGACCCAAAATAATCACACAGAAACCATATTAATTAAAACACTGCTTGGTCTATTAGCTCTAGTTTATCATTGGCTAGCTCTTACAGTATAATTTAACCCATTTCTAATAATCTATGTATCGCCATGTAGCAGTGGCTTACCGGCAAAGTCTCGGCATGTCTGACTCTGGTGGCTCCATGGCTTCTCTCTGACCCTGCCTCCTTTCTCCCAGCATTCACTTTAGTTTCCCCGCCTAGCTCTGTTCTTTTGCCCTGTCACAGGCCAAGACAGTTTCTTTATTCATTAACCAATAAAAGCAACACATAGATAGAAGGACCTCCCACACCACACAGGGGCAAGGGCAAGTTGGCCCTGAAGAAGGGAAAAGGTAGAGCAGGTCATGCCTGTCAAGTGGTGAGGGAAAGATGCCTCCCTTCAACCCTTACCACCTGCAGTAGCTGAGGGACCCACTTTAACCCCTCACCAGCTATAGCACTCTGCAGAAAAGCCCCCCTCTGCCTCTTTTGGGAAGCATAGTATAATTGACCCTGTGGACAGGGGCTTGGGTGAACCAGTCCTGAGCACATGAGAGGGGCATAGCTGGTATTGCTTCCCTCTGCCAAAGCCTGGCTCCACTTCCCATCTGCTATATGGTGGATGAGGGAAATAACAGAGTGCTTAAAAGCAATTAGTCGAAGCAACAAAAAGAACAAAGAGGACAACAAAGAAGCTACTATGCGAATGTGTGTGTGGCCATTCACCACCGTTCTGCCTGGGGAGCTTTGTGGTAGATGCAGAAGTTTCTGCCTGTCAGAATTTTTAGTCCACCTTACACTTAACATCAAGATTCAGTATAATTTGTGTGGGTTTTTTTTAACCGCCCCCCCAATCATATTTGCAATTGGCCTCACCCATCCCCTCAGGGGACCAGTCAGGCAAAGGTACTCATCTTGTGGTTTACTTCAGCTCTTTGTCCTGACCCAAGAAGAGAGAAACTGAAGAAAGTCTTCCCCAGGAGTCTGTTCAGGAAACAGTGGACTGGGAGCATGTTGCTGTCTGTGGTCCTGAATAAGGTTTAGGGATGTTTTCTTTGGGGGAGGTAGGTGTGTGTGTGTGTGTGTGTGTGTAAGATAATTTCAGGGGCTGAGATGGCTCAGTGTGTGAGCATGTTGCCAGACCTGAAAGCTTGTATTAGATCCCCAGGATTTACATAGAGGAAGGGGAGAACAGACTTCCTCAAGTTACCATCTCACAGCATAAATGTGTGTGTGTATCTGCTTGTAACTTGTAATTTTTTTTGTTGTTTTTGTTTTTTTTTTTTTGGTTTTTCGAGACAGGGTTTCTCTGTAGCTTTTGGTGCCTGTCCCGGAACTAGCTCTTGTAGACCAGGCTGGCCTCGAACTCCCAGAGATCTGCCTGCCTCTGCCTCCCGAGTGCTGGGATTAAAGGCATGTGCCACCACCGCCCGGCGTAACTTGTAAATTTTTAAGAAAATAATTCTTTTAATTTAATTTTATGTGTAACTGTGAATGCCTTCATGTTTGTGTGTGCACCATGCAAATGCACTATTGCCATCTTGAGTGTCTCCCTGCTTGATTCTGGACTGTGGTTCTCTTGTCTTTTCTTCGTTGTACTGGGTGGAAAGGTTGGATGGTTAAGACAGTGTCTGTCATGGACTATTCATACACTATGAATGTCTATAGTGTATGAATATTTATACACTATGAAAATAAATAGTTGTGATTGGTATAATAAAAAAAACTGAATGGCCAATAGCTAGACAGGAGGTATAGGTGACACTTCCAGGCTGAGAGGCAACTCTGGAAGGAGAAGGTAGAGTTGCCAGCCAGGTGCAGAAGAAGCAGGATGAGCAGTAAAGAGCAAAGGTAACCAAGCCTTGTAAAAGAAGCTAGATTAAAAGATATGGGTTAATTTAAGTTATAAGAACTAGTTAGGAACAAGTCTAAGCTAAGGCCAAACTTTTGTAATTCATGGAAAAGCTCTCTGTTATTATTTGGGAGCTGGCTGGCAGGACACAAATGGCATCCAATATAGGGGCTCAAACATCCCAACATAGGGTCTGAAAGAAAAGAAAAGTTCTGGACAAGGAACTGGATATGGCTGTGCAGTCTTGGGGGGGCGCTGCTGTGCTCAGTGGCCTGCAGAGACACGGCTACTGACCACTGCCTGAGGGCTGGAACCACAGTGCCGTGTGCCTGTGCCATGTGCTAAGCTGAGCCCATGCTGTGACTGACCTGGCCATTCAAGATTTGTTTCACATAGTCAGAGAATTCTGCAGGTGCTCAGTAAAACCAGGTAAAGACACAGAAAATCGCTAAGAAGGGACAACATGTCTAAAAAATACTTATATTATGCTAAAGAAAGAAAAGAAAATAGGTATAGACAGTCATAGAAAAAATATTTTAAAAATAATAAAGTCTTTAAAGAAAGAATAAAGAAATATTAAAAGAATAAGCCATGTAAAGATGGGAAATACACAGTGTGTCTGAATCTTGTATGGTGTTTTGTTGACTTTGAATTTTTTTAATGCTAATATACAAAAACAGTAGCTGCTGAGAGACATTGAATTACAGAAACTGCTAAATTAAACCAACCTATATATTTTAAGAGTATCTTAACTTAAAAGTAGAAGTGTGTAGGGCGAGGTTATGCCTTTGTTTCCACAGGAAACAAAAAGTTATGGTTTTCTTCAAGATTAAAGAAGATAAGATTTGATTGGGGGAGAGCTCCTGTAAATCTTGGCTATAGATATGAAAAGAAAAACAAGAATAACTACAGGACAGATGACATACATACTGATCCCTCTACCATGGGAACAGCTCTGGGAATGGATGAGACATAATAAATATTGTTGCTTACTGAGTCCTCACAACTTATTGTAACATGTTATCATTTCATATGGCATGAGTAGGTTTGTTTATTCAGTCCAAACAAACTTGTAAAGTTAACAGATGCCTTTTACCTGCTCAAACATAAAACAAAACAAAAAAATCTTTAGCTGACTTGTGCACACCTCACATTCCACACTTGTGGTAATGCATATATATATTTTAGGTACCTTTTAAAGGTAATACATATATGTATTTATTTAAAAGTTTATGTATCCTCAGAAAAACAAGACCAGACCCAATGAAGTCAAGTAGCCCAGGTGATCCGGCCCCTTAAAATGCCTCTGCTGCAGTTTTCTTAAAGTTCTGCATCCATAACAAATTTAAAGCTGCTAGCTGAGATGGTCCCACCTCATAAACTACTCCAGCCAAGACTTCAGATAAGCTCTACACATTCCCACCACACAGAGACTAAACAAAGATAAATACTACTAGTTCTTCTAGGACTTGATCATTATTCCAATTTTCTCAGGGTCCCCTAGAGGTGCCATCACCCCCAAACAACAGGAAACAGTCCAGAGAACACAACATCCACATTCCCAAGAAGTGAGGTGGGTGGTTTTTGGTCTTTCAATGGGTTATGGATGTTTGTCATCATTTAGGGGATTGGTTACAAGTTGTTATTGGTCATGGTCAGGGGAAAAAAAACTGAACAAAGGAGATTAGATTCAGGAATCTCTTTCTGAAGAAAAAAGAGGGGAGATATAATATAAAAATGATGAGATAAAATGGTGAATTTTTGAGTCTACTTTTGAACTAAAATAACTACTAGCCTCCAATGTTTAACACTGATATGGATTTTTGTATATTGATACAAATTTAAGGTTATTTTTGTTATACTGTGTATATGTTTCTACTCTTATTTAAGGTATTGTACCTATGCAGCTCATTAAAAATGTAATGTTAAGTTCTAGTCCTTAAAAATTATTATTAAAAACCATTTAAAATAATTAAGGAATACAGGTTGGTAGTTAGTCTTCTATAACAATCAAACATTATATTCTTCTTGGGTCTCTGATGGGGATTGAAGACTAGACAGTTTTAAGGGTTCCTTGTTACCAAATTCAGAAAAAAAAAACCTACATAAAAGATGTAAAGTTTATAGGTTGAAAACTTAAATGCCGAGAAACCTTGTCTCAAAAGGAAAAAAAAAAGAGAAAAGAAAAAACCCCAAAACATAAAAAGCCTAAACTGTTTATCTAAGAAGATTTTTTTTTTAAGATCTAAAAAGCTATTTTTAGGATGGTAATACAAGTTATGATAGAAAATGGTTTAGGTATAAAACTTTGGACTCATCAAGGTAAGACAGATAATGGAGTAATTTCTCCAAATTTGACAAATATAAATGGACTGGACATTGTAAATGCAATTATTACTTGATAATTGTTCTTATTGTGTATGATTTTACTGGACTAAAGTTAAAATCGTTCCTGTTTATTTAGACAAAATGTGGAAATGTTGTGGGATCTTTGTAACTGTGTGAAAATGTATTGCTGTGATTGATGTAATAAAAAGCTGAACTGCCAATAGCTAGGCAGGAGGTATAGGCGGGACTCCCAGGCAAAGAGAGAACTCTGGGAAGAGGAAGGCAGAGCCGCCAGCCAGGCACGGAGGAATAAGATGGGCAGTGCAGAGTAAAGGTAACTGAGTCATGTAAAAGAACATACATTAAAAGATATGGGCTAGTTTAAGTTATAAGAACTAGTTAGGAACAAGTCTAAGCTAAGGCCAAGCTTTCATAGTTAAATATAAGTCTCTGTGTTGTTATTTGTTAGCTGATGGTCTAAAGGAAAATCTGAGGACAGGTGTCCATTGAAGGGTCAAAGCCAACTCGATTTTTGTACTAGGCCCTAAGGTGGCTGTCAGCAGAGGGAAGTTCCCTAGACTGGAGCCCAGCTGCTGAAGGTGCTGTCAGCAGAGGGGAAAATCCCCTGGAGTGGAGCCAACTGGAGAGTCACTTATGCCCATAACAATAGATTTGTGATTTTTTTTTTGCCTTTATAAACCCTGCCTAAGAACAGAGGGTACCTCCTCTGGCTCCTGCTGCTTAGGTGTGCTAGACGAGGTCCGAATCGCAATTCGCATAATCAAACCTTGCTTTTGTATTTCAATGAGTCTGTGTCTCCAGAGGTCTTCTTGTGATCCCTGTGACTCGGCACTGCATCCATTGCCAGGTTTTTGCATATTTCTGGGAACTGGAACCCTCATTCAAGGCCTTGGACACAGAAGGTGTATGTTTGGGAACTTGGGAGCTCAGTCCGGTGCTCCAGTGTGGGTCTCTGTGACTATCTCCATCCATCACCAGATGAAGGTTCTATGGTGATATGCAAGATATTCGTCAGCATTGCTATAGGATAGGGTCGTTTCAGGTTCCCTATCCTCAGCTGCCCAAGGAACTAACTGGGGACCTCGCCTTGGGCTCCTGGGAGCCACTCTAGGTTCAAGTCTCTTGCCAACCCTAAGGTGGCTCCCTTAACTAAAAATTGTGCTTCCGTGCTCCCCTATCCAACCTTCCTTTATTCCAATCATCCTGAGGAGCGGAAGGAGGGAGAACATGAGCAAGGAAGTCAGGACCACGAGGGGTGCACCCAACCACTGAGACAGTGTGGCTGATCTATTGGGAGCTCACCAAGGCCAGCTGGACTGTGACGGAAGAAGCATGGGATAAAACCGGACTCTCTGAACATGGCGAACAATGGGGGCTGATGAGAAGCCAAGGACAATGGCACGGGGTTTTGATCCTACTTCAAGTTCTGGCTATGTGGGAGCCTAGCCAGTTTGGATGTTCACCTTCCTAGACATGGACGGAGGGGGGAGGACCTTGGACTTTCCACAGGGCAGGGAACCCTGACTGCTCTTTGGACTGGAGAGGGAGGGGGAGAGGAGTGGGGGGAGGGGGAGAAGGGTGGGAGGAGGGGGAGGGAAATGGGAGGCTGGGAGGAGGCGGAAACTTTTTTTCTTTTTTTTTTTCTTTTTCTCAATAAAAAATTAAAAAAAAAAAGATGTTTGTGTGTGTGCATGTGTAAGTTCCTGACTCTTTCCATAATCTGCCCGAGATCCTGGAATAGTTTTTCCCTGCCTTCCTCCAGCTGAGTCAGACTGGGTTTGGTAGAGAGGCAGGCTGACTCTGGTATCCAGCAGCCAGAGCTTTGGGACCTCACCCCTTTTGCCCACCGTCCATTACATCACTACCTACCACGCCTCCAGTGTTTCCCAACTGATTGAAGTCCAGTGATTTTTATCCCTATTCTCCAGGGGAGGCCAGCCTGTGTGGCAGGTTAATCAGGAGGAAAGGCCTGATGAGCTGCTAAGAGGTTGATTCGCCACTCCTCTTGAAGATGCTTTCTGACAGAGGACTTTGGAGACAGCACAAGAGAGCTGGGCAGGCACCAGTATGGCGCCTTCCCTGAGATGGCAAAGTTGACCCTGGGCATGGCTCTGTGGGGAAGCCACTGAAAGCAGCTGATTGCAGAGTTTGGAGTCGGAAGCACTGGCCTCCAGTCAGGAACAAGTGCCTACACGGGCTCCAGCTGGGCAGTCCTGCGCTCCTTACCCGCGCCCCGCCTCCTGCCTTCTCTGCCTGAAAGCAGGCTTCTGGGCTCTGCCTCAGCTCCAGTCCTCTCCGGCCGGCCTCAAAGTGCTCATTTACTCAGCTGTCTTGGCCTTCCCGGGAACTCAGGGAGCCAATCCCACGTGCCTGATGGCCCCATTTAGAAGGCGCTGTTGAATGGATAGTTCCCCGCCTGCAGCTCGGCCTCATCTCCTTAATGGATCCTAATTACCCTTGTCCGGCTTGTGGCTTCTCTCTAGGGCCCACCTGTCGGGATGATGGATGAGGTGAATGGGGGATGTGGCCCGGTGGGGCTGCAGGCATCCCCCTTTCTCTAGGAGGGAAGAGCACATGAGCTTTAAATCAGTCCCACAATATATGAGGAAAAGGAATGCCTAGCACCAGGTGAGTTTTTCTCTCCCTGGGTCCTCAGGCTTGGGCCAGAGAGTTCTAGTTTAGGAGGAAGCTAATGAAAATAGGCTGGGGGAAAACTCACTGCTGTGGTGTAAAGTCCTGGCAAGACAGGAGCGGGGAGGGGAGGTCTGGCAGCCCTGTGGAATACGTCAAGACAGGCCCAGGAGCTGGGCTGTATCACACAGAGCAGGGCCACTATGAGTAGGATATCAACATGGAGAAGTCCTCAGAGCTAAGTGGCTGCTAAGTCAGGGTGAAACTGGCCTATGGTCTCAGGCCCATTTCGTGTCCGGGAAAATCAGGAAGTGGACTGTAGATAAAGCAGGGGTCTAGACCTAGACTTTTGGCCATAGCAACAGATGGCGAAGATTCTCTTTTCCTATGTATTGACCAGATCAGCGACAAGGAATAACATCTACTCAGACCACAGCACTGAAACCCTCTTTCCTCCACTGTGACTAGAGTCCAGTGATCTGTGAATTCACAGCCATAGTTAACATAGGGCTTATTTTTTGCGCACTGTTCTATGCCTTGGAAAGAGTGAATGTCACCATCATCTGTGTTCACTGGCCTTGTCTATACTGTCCCAAGTTTGGAAGCTGCTGCTGAGCTGCACACCCACAACACGGCAAGTGACCAGTCAAAGGGCTAGAAGTGAAGTCACTCCACAGCTTGAAGGCTAACAGCTCTCTGTGAAAGGAACTGAATGGTTCTCTGAAAAGGCAAACCATGAGAGACAAGCCACTTCTCCCATCCCTTTCTTGGGTGCTGCCTGCCTAACTGCTGAGTCTGGGACCCAATGGGCACAGTGGCTTTGGGCTCTCTGGGTTCTGTTCTGCAGAGGTGGCTCTTCTGTGGTAGGGATAAGTGTGGCAGAAGGCTTGAATTTTCTCACATGCGATTGTGGACACACAAGCCAGCATCCACAGCTTACCCTCTCACCAGAATTGCTGCCTTCCTAAGGCATCCTGCCACACTAAACAGGGTTGCCCTGTACAGCCAACAGGTGAGATAGAATACTGTTGCTTAGCTTCTGATCTCAGCCATAGAAGACATCACAGCATTCATTCTGGTCTCTCAGATTACTCGTTCTGGGAGAAATTTACCATCATTTCATGAGGATGCATGTTATGGGTTAAATCGCATTTCCCCCAGTTCACAGGATGTCCTAACCCCCAGGATCTCACAATGTAACTATTTGGAGATGAGATTTTTAAAAAGATGGTGAAAC
>JABTXL010001586.1:2483283-2513457 GCA_025134845.1 Neodon shergylaensis | reverse complement strand
CACACACACACACACACACACACACACACACACACACACACACACACTATTGGAAGGAAGGTCTATGTGTGTGTGCACTCTCTTCTCCCCTACCAATCTGTCTCTCTCTGTCTTTCTGTTTCTGTCCCTGTCTGTCTCTGTCTCTGTCTCTGTCTCTGTCTCTCTCTGTGTGTGTGTGTGTGTGTGTGTGTGAGTGTGTGTGTACAGGCTCAGCATGTGAACCACTCCCTTTCTGCCTGTTCCTACAGCTAAGCCCACATCTTTGGAGTCCTGGAGGTTGCTTTCCCCTCCTCAGCCCCGACTTGTAGAGGTGATGTATCTGCAGACACCAATGGAAGGCAGATGAGTCCAGCTCTCCAGCCCAGCTCTGCCAGTTAGCCACTGGCTCCCTGGGGAGATGCAGTGCAGATAAAGAGTCTTATTAAAACAGCTTTCAGATGATTATCCTAGAAGTCTATTACATGCTCCTCTGGGGAGTAACATCCGAACTCCTCACCTGCCTCCTTTGCTTCTCTTGGCCTTTCTCAGAGAGCCTGTACCCCGATCCCACTGCCTCGAAGTTTTGTCTAGACGAAGCATGAGGAGAAAAGGAGTCTTTGGTTTAGCAAAAGATTTGAAGGTCACATTCGTGGAGCCCTAAACACGATAACAATCTCTGCAATCAACAAGCCTGGCTCCTTTGGAAACTAAAATAGCAACTGTGGAGTCAATTGTGCCCCCTCCGCTCTCTTTTCTTTATAGGACACAAAGAAACTCTAGGGGTGAACTTGGAGATCACAGTGTCTTTTAACAGCCCGAAAAACCTGAAAAGAAAGTTCCTGCGTCTATCTGCAGCTTGTCAGCACAGAGAAGCTAATTATCTCAGGGCTCTTGCTACCACCTTGTATCCAGCCAACTCTCTACTCTTCAGCTGTGGTCTTATCTGTCCCATCGATAGCCCCAAGTTCGAAGAGGTTCAGAAATGGTGCACCCCATTTTAGATGGAAGAGAACCCAGGTCCCAGGAAGAGGGGTGTCATCCCAGGGTCAGTGGAAGGTAGAGTAGACAGAAGAGGGGAGACATGCGGACGTTTTAGCAACCCCTGCTGGCTCCTACCTCTCCCCTCTTCTTGGGTTGGGCTCTGCACTGTTGTGCACTGACTAGTATAGCATCCAGTGGGCAGTTGCCAAGGCAGGAACAGATGGAGTGGGGAAGGAAAGTTCTTCCACTCTGTGGCATTTGGGGAGAGGAATGAAGCCTGAGTTTTTCAGGTTGGAGTTAATTAGGGATAATGGAACATGCGTGGGGGCAAATTGTTGATGAGAATGAGAACCTGGCAAATGGTCCCTGTCTTTTTCTTTCAGCAAAATGCAGAGTGGTCTAAGACGACAATGGCTTTGAATTCAGCTCACATGAGAGCATGACAAGGAATGCCTCACAGAGTCCACTGCCCACACCCCGAGATGGAAGTCTGCAGAGAACTGGTGTACGTGTCTGTGGAATTACAGCACAGACGACAGTAGGCGCAAACGTTAGCCACGAAGAAAAGAGGCTGGTCAGAGCCCACAACAGGGTGATTTCATAGGCAGAGTGGAGGACCACACACTGTTAGAAAGAGACTTAAAGGTCATCTGCTTTGCTCCAGTATGTAGATGAGCAAATGAGTTCAGGAACATACCCAAACGCTGCTTTTAAGAAGCTAAGTGGAAGTAGAATCCGACCACAGGCTAAAACGGAAAAAATAATAATTTAAAAAAGACCCAGCCAAACCAAAACAACAACAACAACAACAACAAAAGCAAAAAAACCTCACATCCAGTGTAAAGGTAACTGGTTAAGAGGAAGATAGCCGAGAAAGACAGGCCAGGCTGCCACCAATGCAAACGCAGTTGCCATTATTATCGTCAGACAGTTTGGGCTTCAGTGTAAGGGAAATTACCACAGACAGTGAAGGACATTAGGCAGTGACCCTAAGCGTCAATTTATTAAGAAGACATTGACAAATCCTTAGCTCATATACTCCTAGGCGTACAGCTTTGAAACACGTGGAGTTAAAGGGGCAGGAGTGACAGGGACAATAGGAAGACCTGCAGTTACGCCCAGAGGCTCCCGTAGGTCTGACGTAGATGTTTATAGAGCAATTAGACAAAAATCTCTGGATGTCCTGAGCTCTGTTACCAAACTTGACCTCATTAATATTTATGAGGCATTCCACTCAACGAGGGAAGAATGTATCTTCCTTTTAAATGCCCCTGGAATGGGTTTCAAATCAGACTGGGTGCTGAGACATAACATAAGGCTCAATAAATCTGAGATTAAGTTTATAAAGAAACCTTTTTGATCATGATCAAATTAAATGAGAAACTTTCAAAGGAACTCTATCTTGGAAACCCTCAAGTATCTGGAAGTTAATAAAGCATTCTAAAATAAGCCACGGGCCAGATGAAGAGTCAGAAGAGACACCAAGATTTATTTTGAGAACAATGGAAAGGAAGTGTGTGGTACACAGCAGAAGGAGGGATAAGAGAGATATTGTTAGCGTTAAATACTAATAGAAAAAAAGCATAGTTTTAAAATTAATGGTGTAACCTTCCTCTTAAGAAGCCAGAAAAATAAATGTAATTTGGAAGTGTAGATTTGTAGCAAAATTACCTTCTAAATAGTGATGATTTTAGCTATAGGCTAGAGCTGTGTTGGCCTTGGTCAGAGAAACGTCTTTTTGTAGAGAGTCCTAGCTGGTTGAAGTTCTGAGAATGAGTGTGTTGAGTGCTCAGCCCTCGACAGACAATCTCTACATCTCTATTGCTTCCTCTCCTGTCCAGGGAGCATTGCAGAAGAAGGGGCGGAAAAGTCGTAAGAGCAGAAGGGCAGGGAGAGCGTTGTTTGTCAGACGCGAGGTGGCTATCGCAATCATGAAGATGCAGCAGCCGAGGCCACCTGCACAAGACCCACAACCATCGAAAGCAGCATCAAAGTAGGAGGGGCTAGTTTGGAAGAAGCAAGGAGTCAGCAGGATGGAGAGGAGAGAGGGTGAAGTGGGGTGAATATGATCCTATGATCACAACACGTTTTGTACAAGAAACTGTTAAAAAAAATGAAGCTTAAAATAGGGACACATTAAGCCCAAAGTAATTATGTGAAATGAAGAAATTAATAAAGTTAGCAGCAGAAACCAGTGAAACAAAAGTGTCAGGGAGTCAACAACGTGAAAAGATGGAGCAAATCTGAGGAGCCTCCAGGCTGCCTGATGGAGCAAAACAGAGACGAGAGACAAGCCGTCAGCAGTGCCTACAAAAGTGCTCACTGAGCAGAACAACTGTGTGATGGAGAAGCTCACTTGATGACAGTCAGTTTGATGATTTCAGCAGAATGAACCAAGGCCTAAGATACAAATGGTGCACACGGTACACATGGCCCAAAACACTGAAGCAGGAACCAGTAACCTGAGAATGCTCGGGTTTACTAAGAAGGTTGATTTGTGGTAGAAATCTTCCAAAGAACAAACGAGAACAACAACAATGCAAAACTAAACCAACAAAAGACCTACCAGCCAACCAAACAAAAGCCCAGACCTCAAAGCTGGAGATACAATTAATGAATTCTTTCAAATAATGAACGTTCCAGCAATCAAACAAACAGAAGGTAACATAAATTCTCCCACAAAGAGGAAGAGGAGGGAATACCCACAACACATCTTATGGGGGAGCAGTACTCTGGTACTGGAAGGGTTAATGACCTGCAAGCCCTTGAGAAACTACAGACCAGGAAGTTGACAGCTTATCTGGGATGGAGGATCCAGGATCCAGAGCTTCTGATAAGAAGGTCAAAATACCAATCTCCCCTTGGTGTTGGCATTTACAACTTCCAGGTTGCAGAGGAACAGATCTGCAGACAGAATCTTCCACCCCTAAAGCTCCCTTTTCTGTCTTATAAATTCCCAGGCTCAAACCAGGAGGTGGTGCTGCATGCACGCCTGGCTGTAAGGCGCAACACTGAGTTCAAGGTGAGTCTGGTCTACAGATGAAGCTCCAGGACAGCCAGGATTACACAGAGAAACCCAGCCTTAAAAAATCCTCAAACCCCCAAATACAAACAAACAAATCACAAAGCTCTGCACCTGGGCATACAGTATCCCTTCTGAAGAGACCACGGTCCTCATTGTTCTGAATGAAATACAGTCTCTTTCTTTTATTTTCTTAGTCACTCGTGGTCTAACAGTACCCAACCACGCGCTACAAGAAAAGAAAACTGGTCCACTTGGCATGAATGCAGATATCACACTAATAATAAAACTACTAAATGCAAATCCTCCAGTACTGTATGTGAAAACTGTCATATATCATGACCTAGTAAAGTTTGTCCCAGGAATTCTTGGGTGGTTTAACATTTAACACTGAATCGATTTTTAAAAACATGGGAAAACCATCTCAATTAATGGGGGAAGTTGTGAAATACTTGCGTAAATTAAAAAACAGTTGTCACTAAAAACTGTAAAACAAAGGGACAGAGAGACTGTTCAGTGGTTAAGCACACTTGCTGTTCTTCTAGAGTACCCGAGTCCAGTTCCCAGAACCCATGGCACAGCTGCAACTACCTTGATTCCAGTAACAGGAGATCCAACACCCTCTCGAGGCACCCACTGGCATGTGGTAATACTCACACAGAAAGACAAAAGAAGTGAAATACATCTTTAAATAAATAAACTAAATTAAAACTTGCAATACTGAAAGAAATGAAGTAATACTTTAAAATGAGATTAAGGAAAATGAATAAATAGGTGTATGTACTATGTTCATGGATTAGAACCTATAAAAATTAATAATAATATGGAAAATGAGTGAATGATTTTAATAGATACTCATTGAAGAAGGTGTGTGAACAGCTGATGAACATATGCTACGATGATCAATATCAGTGGTTGTTGGGGACTGCAGGCCCTCAGACCCCGAATTTTCTATGACCCCTTGCTTGCCAGAGTAAACAGCTTGGTTTCCTGTGCTTGCAGCTGCTCTGGGCATGAAACCCTCTTGAATTCCTGATGGCAGGGGAGTGGTTTCTGGTGGGCTTGCAGGGTGTGGCCATTAGTTAAGGAGAGCCCTATGTAAGCTGCCCTGGAACACAATCAAACTGGCATTCTTGTTGCAAGAGTGACCCATGTCTCTGTGTCTTTTAATCCCCAGCCTCTTGTCCGATTGTAGTTCTAGGTGGTGCAGGTGCCACAAGTAGTCATTAGGAAAATCCAAAAATTATCCTTAGAAGCCTGTTTGTTTTCTAATGAGCGACAGAAAGGGGGTGGATCCCAATGGGAGTGGGGAGGAACCGCAAGGAGTAGAGGGAGGAGAAACCATAATCAGGATAGATTATGTGTGAAAAGAGCTGTTGTCAATAAAGGGGGAGGGGAGTGAAAAAAGTCAACAGGGCAATGAGCGGTTGGAAATGCAAGACTAGATACACTATGATAGACTTGTTTGCCAGAGATGAACTGACTGCCTTCATGACAAACTCAAGTCAGGGTTGGGTTGCCTTCAAGAAGGAATATGCAATGGAAGCCGAGAACATGAAGGGAATGGTTGGAACTTAGCTCATTGCCATGTAAGATGGGAGTCAACTATTACTTGAGGATGAGAGACGAGAGATTTGTGTTAGAGTATTAGCATTGAATTAATGGGAATACACGAGTAATTTTTTTAAAAGGGAAATCCAGGGGCTAGAGAGATGTGTCAGTGGTTAAGAGCACTGACTGCTTTTCCAGAGGACCTGGGTTTGATTGGCAGTTCTCACATGGCAGCTCACAGTAACAGCAGTCACTCTGCGAGTCCAGTTCCAGGGCATCTGACACCCTCGCAAGACATATATGAAGGCAAGAACACCAATGCATATAAAATCAATACATTTAAAAAAATGAAATCCAAGTTAAAACTGCAATGAGCTACTAGTATCACGGCAACTTAAGGGACTGGTAGTGTTAAGTTTGGATGAAGACAGGAAACAAGAGGAAACTTCTGTCCTTGCTCCTGAGAACTGCAATGCTGCAATCACTCTGGACGGACCGGTAAGTGTTTCTTAAAAAAATTAAGCATGCTTTTCCATTCCACCCAAAAACTACTCTGAGGGTTTTGCCCAAGAAAAGGCATACGAATGTGCTAAAATGTTCTTGCTGGCTTTAAATGCAAACCAATACAGATGTTTGACAGGCAAAGCAAAGAAATTGTGGCAGATAACGGAATACTATTCAGCAACAAAGAAGAATTGAACTACAAGTGTAAGTGGCAGTGTGACAAACCTAACCATCTTCTCCCTACTGAAAGAGACCAAGGAGAAAGGTTTATATGTTCATCCATTCCATGTAAATGACTATGAAAAAGACAAAACCCAAGGGACAAAAACCGTATGCAGGGTTGCCAGGGAGAGGAAAGAAGGTGACTGGCTGCAGAGAAGCACCAAGAAGCTTTATGTGGTCCCAGAAGTGTTCTGGGGGCAGCTATGCTCATCAGCATACTGCCAACGCAGTAAGTAATATTCTGTGTTGTGATTGCATTGGGCACATGTCTGTGTGCATTTGTCAAAACCCAGTCAGGTTTGTAATTCTGTGGGTTTTATATAAGTCAATTGCATTTCCTGGAAGCTGACTGAAACACTGTGCCCCTCTGCTTGAGTTAGAGGTGGAGGGTTGAAGGGGTCCTAGAAGACCTTCTTTCTATCTTAGTTACTGGCAGCTCCTGGCTCCCGGGATTTGAGAAAGCAGCTGGTCCCTATGGAGCAATCCCCAGAGAGGGGAAGAAAGAAATGGAGCATGCTAATGTCTGAGACCTCTTGAGTGCCTGTGTGAGAAGGATGTCAAGAGTCAAGCTTTCTCAGGGTGGCTCCGTCCTGGAGGACAGTGATGAGTTCTAGGAGAAGAAATTCCATACCCATGGCATGTCCAAGGAGTCAAGGGTGAGAAGCAATCTGGGACACAAAGGCGCCCTAGCACACGGGGAACTCTGACCATGGTGTTGTCGACTTGCATATTCCCACTTAGCAGGATAGGAAGTCTCAGACATGGTCCCCTGCAAATGCTTTCACACATCTGTGGAAAGTGGATTTTGAAGGCTGCATTTCAAATGCAGGGGTTTGTAACTTAAGCTATAGTTGGTCCCCTGACAATCTTTTGTAACTTCCCCAGTCCTAGGTCAAAGTCCTAGGCCTCCAGGGCTGCAGTATCTTATTGTAGATAGTGTGATTGCAGAGATTGCAGATATAGTCAGTTGAGATGAAGTCAGACAAAGGAAGGATGAGAATACCACAGCAGGCTGGAGAGGCTGGGCCCAGAGAGATGGCTCAGCTGCTAAAAGCGCTTGTTCTTCAAGCGTGAGGACCTGAGTTCAAGTCACAAAACTTAAGTAATCAAAAGGGTGTGTGTGTGTGTGTGTGTGTGTGTGTGTGTGTGTGTTGGCAAGCATTTGAAGCATTTGTAATGTCAGTGCCAGTTGGCAGAAATTGTGGGTTCCAGGGCTTTCTGGCTAGTCTAATCTAATCAGTGAATTCAGGCATTTTTCTCAAAATTAAAAAGGTAGATGGTATCTCAGGAGTGACATCTGATGTTGGTTTCTATCCTGCACGTACACACTTGTATACTTGTATGCATGGACATGTGTGCTGGTGTGTGTATGTGCGCGTGCACACACACACACACACACACACACACACACACACAGATTGGAGATGTCCTGCAATAGACTGAAGATCCACTGAGAGCTGAATGTCTTCCTACCTGCTTACCTAACTTTTCAGAGAGCTGGTCTTTGCAAGCACTGTGTGCTCAAACTCCTGGCCTCCAGAAAGAATTAACAACACATTTCTGTAGTTCTGAGCCCACAGCAAACCAGTGCAACACAGCCCTGGCCTTAGCTCATGTTCCTCTGCAGGAATTATGCACCCCAGAAATGCTGGGGCTATGATAGTTGTCTATGGGATAGTCCTTTTGGTGGATAGCTATTGGTCAGTTCTCAGGAGCAAGGATAAGACCCACCATGAGTCAGAAGAACCCTGACAGACACTAAAATGTCCTGAGACTACTGAAGTCTTGGAGATTTCACCTCGGGGAGTACTGTGAGCTTAAAAGAGACTTCTCTTTGATGATCCCAGAAGTGGAGTGCAGGTAAGCAATGATGAAGGGTGCAATGCCAACTTTCACACAGAGGGGGCAATGTAGAGACCACTTCCTGCCCATCTAAGGGATGGTGCCTTGAATACTAACATTCTAGTAACACACTCAAATCTGCTCCAGTCCTCAGCTCTGGGCTCCTCTCTGTAGTAAGGATTTCCACAAATGTGAGCAGAGGAGAAAGTGCACAAACTCACTTAAAACTGCTATTGTAATACAAATACTTCATTAATCCTTTGAGAATTTCATATCTGTATGAGATGTATTTTTTATCATAGTCACCTTCTCACACCCCTGGATCTATTCTCTACCTCCTCCCAATTTCATGTCATTTTTTTTATAGCCCACCAAGTCTAATTTGTGCTGTTGATATACCTGTGGTTGTGGGCATTCACTGGAGCGTGAGGAGCCCCTTTATAAGTAAGGCACTAGGCCCATGGCCAACAGGAAAGCCTTGGTGGATTCATTAACAAATATATTTTTTAAAAAAATCAAATGTGTGAAAGATTTGATAGATGGATGAGTGAATGAATGGATGGTGGACAGATGGGTAGATGGATGGACGGGTGGATGGTTAGATGAGCAGATGCATAGGTGTATTTATGTATGTGTGTATATGTATGTGGTGGATGGATAGGGGAATGAGTGGATGGGTAGATGGCTGGATGGCTAAGTAGGTGGGGAGATGGACGGGTGTGTGGATAGGTAGTAAACAGGTGAATGGATGACTAGGTAGGTGGATGACTAGGTAGGTAGATGACTAGGTAGGTGGTTGGATGACTGACCGAATGAGTGCATGATACATGGATGGATAGATTGAAGGGTGAGTGCTAAGTCCGGTGGAAGAGAATTTGCCTCAGCTCAGGCAAGAGGCAGAAGGATGGCCGCATTATATACCAGAGGTGTACGCGTGTCTGGAGAGAGGCAAGTTTGGAGGATGGAAGCGCACGTTTGTGTGTCCTTTGCTCCCCCTCGAATAAGGACTACATGATAGATTGAGATTTTATACATTTATGGTTTCCTCCCAACTCCGGGTGCCTCACATCTGGATAAAAGGAGCCATAAATCTCTGCAGGCAGAACGAGGCTCACCCTGCCTCTCCGCCCGCTTACTGAGATCTCACTTGGAAATCCAGCTGAACAGTCAGTGATGAATCACGCAGCATCTGTGGAGCAGTCCAGATAAGCAGCGATTTGCATTTGCACGTGATCATTTGCTGCTCTTGGCGCTTTCAAATTACCTCAGAGCCGCAGTAATCCAGTTGCCATCTACCGCCAGGCTCTGCCCATGACCCGGTGATGGGGATTCCAGTGGCAGGTTTGTCTGGCTTCTCAGGCTTGGGGAGTGCTCCCTTCGGGTACCAGGAAGCAAATGGAAAGAGAACTGTCCCATGGAGAGTCAGCTGGTAGCAACTCCCCTCCATAGGTGACAACTTCAAATCTACTTTGCCTTCTTGTTCTCCATGTCTGCCTGTGCTTAAAATGAAAGGAAGCACCAATTGCTCTCCCTGGTGCCCCCACCTTACACTGTGGAGGAGATGTCCCCTCAGGTAGCTGGTTTTTCCTCTCTGCTGTAGGAACTGTATGTGCCGAGGGAGGCTGGCAGCAGCAGGCGCCATATGGCTGCCATGGAGGCGATCTTCTTGGGAGAAGGGAAATCTTGGAGAAGTTCTGCAGGCTGGGTGGAAGTATCCAGCCCTACAGAGGAAGCTCTTGTCTGGCACTTGCCTGCAGCTGTCTCAGTGGTCACAGCTTCTCCAAAGAGACCCCATGTGGCCAAGAGGACAGTCTATGCAGTCTGTCCAGTCTGTCAGAGGAGAGAGAGCCTTACCTGGAGGCAGAATTAGTCCTGATGTGTCTAAGTAGAACTCCTTTATTGAAACACCTCTGGACAAAGAGATTTCACAGTCTAATGTAATCCCCTCTCCTCTGTTTCCTCCATCCCTCGCAGTCCCGGGAGTGTTTAACACACATCAGTGGTGCTTCTTGCTAACGCGCAAATCCATTTCCCGGGCCAGAAGCAGATTCTGCCTTTCCACGTCCTTAACACATTCTCAGAATGCTGTCCAATACACTGATGAGGAGGCCTTGGAAAATGAGAATGAATTTGTTTCTCTGTCTTAATTTCCATTTCCTCCTCTCCCAGGGATCCATCCAATAGCATTTTCATCAGCTCCTGGCTCATCTCCCCAGCCCTTGCAGAAGTCCTAGACACACGCTGATGGGGAGATAGATCACCTGTCCCGAATGCACCATCCACAGTGAGTTTTAGCTTGTCTAACGACAGGGAAGCATGAGGTCCTTCAAAAGGACACAAGTTTGGGTGACAGGAAAGCTGCAGTATATATATGCTCTACTTGTACATTTTGTGGTGGGGAGAGCCTTGTTGGTAAAATGCTGAGCACGAAGAGACCTGAGTTTGGATCTCAGCCCTCACATAAAAACCTGAGCGCGGTGGCACACACCTGTTATCCCAGGGCCGGGTGGTTGGAAACTGGGACCACTAGAGCTCGTTGGTCAGTCAGTCTGGCTGAACAACATGAGAGATCCTTGTCTCAAACTATAACATGGAAAGAGATGGGAAAAACACCCAGCATCAACTCTGACCTCCACATGTACACATATGTGAGTATGCACACTCCCCTACCTGCACATGTGTAAATGTACATGCATGTATCACACACATACACACTCAGAGTTTGAGAGAAAGAGAGAGTTCTATCTGTTCTTCTCATTCCCAGCTTGCAGTAACTTTTATACCTTTTCATCTTGTTTAATGAAGGTTTATTACCCCTCCATCAGTAACTCTGCGGCACCCTCTTTCCCATCCCGGACACCCACCTTTCGACTCTGACCCTGTGGGTTGGATCATCATAGACAATCCAGACCAGGAGAATCTCACAGCTTCAGCTTTCTGTGACCACCTCTTCCCACCCCTCACCGTGTCCTCAAGGTGTCCCGTGCTGCTGCTGCGGGCTCATGTTGCAGGAATTCTTTCTTCAGAGGATGGCATCATGTGAACTTGAAGCATTAATCTATACTATTCCTTTCTAAAAAATGATTCTTTGTGTCTTTCACATCATGCCTCTGGATCACACCCACCTCCTGACCCACTCCAAAATAAAACAAAATAAAATTTACAGAAAGAAGGGGGGAAAAATCTCACCATGGAAGCTGCAGTGTGACACAGTGAGTCACACAGTAAATCCATTTATCCATATGTTTTTATATGCAGGTATTTATCGAAAAGAATTACTGGTCTGATTTGAGGCCCCTGGTCTCTGCTGCACCATTGACATTGGGCCCTCACAGGGACTCTTTCAGGACATCCCATTGGCACCTGGTGTCATAAAGATGCTGCGGCCCTGGGTCCGCAGGACCACCACATCCCCCCACACTCCAGCAGACCACAGATTTTGGGATGGGCAGACACATAACCCTGGTTCTGGGCCTGGGTAGTTGCAGGGTTGGCCAGCCCGCCAGCTCTCCCCTGTCTTTGCCAGCAGGGTGGGGTCTCCAGCATCGCCCTGGTTCCTTCACTCCTTGTAGCGATGAGCAAGGGGCGTGTGTTGACTGATGTTTCTGGCCCATCAGGTCACACAGCCGTTTAGTCCCAAATAAATACACAGAGGCCTACATTAATTATAAACGAATATGTCTAGTAGCTCAGGCTTCTTATTAATTCTTACATCTTACATTAACCCATTATTCTTGTCTGTGTGAGCCACGTGGCTTGGTACCTTTGTTGGCGAGGCAGTCACATCTTGTGTCCTCTGCGTCTGGATGATGATTGCAGACTGAGCTTTCCTCTCCCAGAATTCCCACACCTCCACCAACAGGGTTGCCCCGCCTCTACTTCCTGCCTGGCTACCGGCTAATCAGCACTTTATTAAACAAGTACTAGAAACAAATCTTCACAGGGTAAAACCATTGTCCCACAGCAGCAGTCTAGTGTTGTTTTTTTTTTAACTCTTTAAGAGCCTGTTACCCAGTTCTCAAATACACAGAAACGTTCTTCCTTACAAATGCCTGGTGTTAGCCTGGCTTGTTTCTAGCCAGCTTTTCTTAACTTTAATTATCCTGTCTACTTTTTGCCTCAGGGCTTTTACCTTTCTCTATTTATTATACTTATCTTTCCTTCTTACCCCCTGGCTGACTGTGTGGCTGGCCCCTGGCATCCTCCTTTCCTTGCTCCTTCTTCCTCTTTCTCTCTGGAGCCCAGATCCTCCTGTTTATTCTCTCTGCCTGGCAGCCCCACATAAGCTTTCTCCTGCCTAGCTATTGGCCATCCAGTTCTTTGCTGGTCAATCAGATATTTCTGGCAGGCAAAGCAACACAGCTTTCCAGAGTGAAACAAATGCAACATAGAAGAACGCATACATCTTTGCATCCTTAAACAAATATTCCACAGCAAAGATGAATGTAGCACATCTTAAGTTAATATTTCACAAAAGAGCAGCACCAGTTCTCCTGCTTTCAGGCCCTCAGTCTCAGTCCTCCCACATCTACACCTTTAGGGTGAGCTCTGCTGTGTTGCCCAGGCAAGGTGGAGGGGACAGTCTCCCAAGTGCTGCTGCTGCTGAGGGGCAGGGACAGCTCTCCAGCTCCTAAGACCCCAGGACCAGCTCTCTCACCTACCTCAGGTGTTGATGTGGGACATCTCTCTCCTGCCCAACCTTCCTCAACATAGATGCATAGTGGGGACAGATCTCCCATGCTCACAATGTTGTCGGGGCTGGCTTACCCACACCTCCACCAACAGGGTTGGCTCTATTGTACTGCCTAGGAGAGGCGCAGGCCTGCTCTTCCTAGGTTACAGCTGGTGGGGGCAGGGACATCTCTCCCTCTCTTAAGACCTCTGGGCCAGCTCTCAAACCTGCTTGGTGCTTGTGTGGAGTGGGGGAGGGGTAGAAATCTAATTATTTATCAATAAAAATCTGAGAGTCAGATATCAGGGTATCAAAGTGTCAGAGAACTGTCTAGTGACCTCCTCTCTCTCTTTCCTTTGTTGTAGGAGGCCACTTATTCTTCCTGGCCACCCGGATAGCTTAGACCCCAAATAATCTGACAGAAACTTTATTAATTAAATCACTGCATGGCCCATTAGCTCTAGCTTCTTATTAGCTAATGCTTACATATTAATTTAACCCATCTCTATTAATCTGTGTATCATCACTTGGCAGTGGCTTACTGGTTAAAGTTCCCAGCATCTATCTCTGACAGCTCCATGGCTTCTCTCTGATTCCGCCCTTCTTTATCCCAGCATTCAGTTTAGTTTTCCCCTCCTATCTAAGTTCTGCCCTATCAACAGGCCAAACCAGTTTTCTTTATTCATTAATGGTAATCACAACATACAGAAGGCAATCCCACACCATTCCTCTATCCAAAGAAGACAAGAATCTTTTTAAGCCCTACCCTACTACTTCCTGTGCCCCTGTTTATATCCTTAGTCCACCAAAACTTCTATAGCTAATTTTGGTCAGCTAGTAGCTAGCTCTGCCCTCTGATTCAAAGTAAACTATTGGCAGTCTTAGGAGTGTCAGAATGTGATCAAAATATCCCACATTGCCCTGTTTTTGTCTAAATAAAAAGGGAAGGTTTTAACTTTAACACAATAAAACTATATACAATAGGAACAATTGTCAGGTAAGAATTACATCCAAAACATCCAGTTCATTTTCATTTGGTAAATTCAGAGTAAATACTCCATTATCTATCTTATCCATGATCTTATATCTAAACCATTTTCTATCATAACTTATATTACCATCCTAAAATATCTTTTTAGACTTTAAAACATCTTCTTAGATAAAAAACTCAAGCTTTTATGTTTCCCCATATTATAAATTTTACATCCTTTATCTAAGATTTTTTTCTAACTTTCGTAACAAGGAAAACTGTATAACTATCTAGTCTTCAACCCCCATCAGAGATCCAAGAGAGATAAACTATTACCTGAGTAAGCAGGAAGTGCAGAGCAAATAACTTTTAAAACTATAGAAATGACAGAGACAGCTGACTGCCTGGACAGTTACCCCAGGTTCCTCTGCAACATTGGAACATCCATCTTCAGCCTACTGGCCTAGAATATCTGACATACTTTTCTGTGAAGCAGAAATTTTGAAGGACTGGTCTACCTTGTCCTAGCAAAGTTCAGCAATGGCTTTCTTTAGTGTCCTACTTGTCCAATTTGGACAGCATACTGTCAATAATCAAGGCACTAGAAGTTTCTTGCCCAGTGGTAACTTTGGCCACAATGAAAACAAACTCCATTTGGAGGTTCTTCAATGCCAACCATCCTTTTATAAAGCAGATTGCTGCCAGGATCAGATGTTTCTCATTGTAATGAAAAGCCTATGTTATTAAAACATTTTAAATGTCATATTCTGTGGGTCTCTGAAGCATTCAAAGACCATCTGTCTATGTAAAATATATCTGTTTGACCTTGAAAACATACCTAACATGGCCACAAATTTGTTTGTTACAGATGGCTAACTTCTAACTTTGTTTTTTTTTTCTAACTTTTCTTTCTTTCTTTCTTTTTTTTTTTTTGAGACAGGGTTTCTCTGTGTAACACCCCTAGCTTTACTGCAACTCACTTTGGAGTCAAGGCTGGCCTCGAACTCACAGAGATTCACCTGCGTCCCAAGTGCTGGGATTAAAGGTGTGTGCCACCACCACCCAGGTCTAACATACATTTTTAATTATCTTAAACAGTTTGTAATAATAACCTTTAAGGACTAGAACTTAACATTACATTTTTAAATGAGCTGCATAGGTCCAATACCTTGAACAAGAGTATGTATATATATATATATATATTAAAGCAAAGATAATCTTAAATTTGTATCAATATACAAAAATACCTTAAACAAGAGTAGAAACATATATGTAGTATAACAAAATAACTTTAAATTAGTATCAATATACAAAATTACATAACAATACAAAATACTTAAAACTAGTTGTTTTTTCAGGTTAAAGGTACATTCAATAATCTTCCCCTTTATCCTATTATTCCTATATCCTCTTTTTCATTTCAGAAAGAGATTCTTGAGTCCAACCTCCCTTGCTTAGCTTCCTCCCTTACTATGACCAGTAACAATTTGCAACCAACCCCCCCTAAATGATGGCAAACATCCATAACCCACCGAACAACCAAAAACCACCCACTTCACCTGTTGGGAATATGGGTGTCATGTTCTTAAAATTATTCCTGTTGTCTGGGCAAAATGGCATTTCTAGTGAATGCTGAGAAAATTGGGATAATGGTCAAGTCCTAGGAGAGCTAGCTATATCATTTGTTGTCCAGTCTCTGTGTAATGGGAAAGTACAGGACTCACCTGATGTCCTAGCTAGAGCAGTCTACGAGGCTGGATCATATTAGCTCACTGACTTGAAACTGTCAAGAGCTGTTTGTAGCCCAAAGTTGATCTTTGTTTTGGGGTGGGGTTTCTCAGCTTAGTGGCATTACCACACTCCACGTGGAATCGTTGTTGTAGGGTCCCACCATCTTTTTGGAGATTTCAAAGGTTGTTGTAAGAATGGTTATGGTTCACTGCAGAAAACTTAAACATTTCAAATGTCAAACGCAGCAGATCTGGGGCAGATTAAAGGACAATCTATTAAACACATCCAGGGTACTCCAACACCTGCACCAACTCCTGGGCTTCACCATTGGTATCAGCTCTCCTGGATTAAGGACACCTACCAACTAAAATCTGGTTTTATCTGCTATTGTGTTCCAATTATATACCTGAGCCTCACCTGTACAACCAGGGCACTTCTCTGTCCCATTCTTTTGGGCAGTTAATGATTCTTCTCATGGCTAGCCCCATTCATAGGGTCAATAATAACAATATTTCTTTTTCTGCTAGCCACCTGCCTTCTCATCTCCCTCAAGAAACAGCTGCCTGAGATCTCCAGGATAACAGTAAACTGGATGGCCACTCCAGTCACACCCCTTGCTGAATGTGAGCCCACCAATTCCCAGCTCTCCCCTCTCCCACATTGCCCCATGCCCACAGGAAGTAGCCAGACTTGAGCTGATGCCCCTATAGCCAAGAAGTCTGGGATGTTTGGTCTAAAGTGAGATCCCAGCCTTCTGATACCCCTATATCCAAGAAGTCTGGGATGTTTGAGTGAAAGCGTCATCCCATCTTTGGAGCGCCAAAGGAGCAGGAATGGAGCAGGAAGCTCCATTTCAAGTCCCCTCCCCTGGGAGTTGCCTTGGTCTAGACTCCACCTCTGGGAAAGCCCGCCAAGCACTGACCCCTCCCCAGGGAGGGTCAGGACCACTCCCACAGGCTATTTTGGGTACCACCCAGAAAAGGAATTCGTGCTCTCCGGATTTCCTGTGGTCTCCTCTGCTCTCTTTTCTTCACCATGCTTTCCTGGTCCACCCAGGAGCGCAGCACTAAATGTGGGCATCTTTTATTCTGTCTAATTTGGTCTGACTGAAATTATTTGTATCGGCGGAGAGGCTCGTCTTAAGAAATACACCTAACGGTAGTTTTGGAGCCTGTACTAGCACCAGCTTTTGTAGACCAGGCTGACCTTGAACTCACAGAGATCTGCCTGTCCCCGCCTCCAGAGTGCTGGGATTAAAGGTGTGCGCCACCACTGCCTGGCATGAACTTTATTTTTTAATTGAATTGGTACTATAAAAGACCGTTTGATTGATATGTCTGTAGAGAAGAGCAGAAACAAACATTTGGGAACATTTATGGCATTTTATCCTGTTGGAAATATGCTATACTATTAGACCAATTTACTCTTTGGGGGGGGGTATTTTCTCTGGATGATTTGCCTTTTTCTTCAGCTATTTCATTTGCCCAGTGGTCTTTAGATTCCTTAGTTGGATGCTTTTATTTTCCTGGAAAGACCAAAACAAAACCCTGCCCAACCCTAACTTTGGGGTGTTTCTTTTTTGGCAGGTTATATCTGATCAAATGATGGATATTTGTTAGTCTTATAAGTGAGTATAGATTGAATGGTCATGCTGTTGATGAACTATCACCTCTGCTAATCAAGAAGTCTCTCCTGTTCAAATCTGATTTTTATCAATTTTGATAGTATCCATAGCTTTTCTTCTCCTGTAGAAACAAATGCAAAACCTCTTTCTCAATGTTAAACATGTCCCGGTTTTCATTCTGAGGTCAAGACATCTTTAAAGAATACAGGCTGACTTAATTCAGCAGTTTTTTTCTGCTATACAATGTCTCTCCACAACTGTCATTCCTTAAAAAATTTAAAGCATTAAAAATCTTAAAGTTAATAGATCATTGTGCACTCTAACTCTGGGGGTCTTTATTACCCCATTTCTGTTTATTAAGCATATCTTTTAAAGTGCAATTAGATATTTCTGATGGAGGAGGCCTGCCACCTCATCACTACATATTTCTATATGTTTGTCCTATAGGATTGTGTAGTATGCCTGTAATATATTTCATACTATAATAAGCAAAAAATTGTTTCATTTTACTAGAGACATATGTTAGAGCATTGTCAGTTTTAATTTTTACAGGTATCCCCATGATGGCCATAACATCAAATAAATGTGTAATTATAGAACAGCCTTTTCAGAACTCAAAGTGGTTGCCCATTGAAATTCTGAATATGTATTTATAGTATGTTGCATATACTTTAATTTTCCAATCCCAACTAAGTTGATTATCCCTTCATTTAATTTTTCTACTTTCAAACCATCTGTTATGGAACCATACAGAGACTTAACTCCCTGCATTGCAATATTGTTCCCCATTTTTATTGTGGGTTAAAATTCTTTAAAGAAAAAAAAAGCTAATCCACCCTCTAAGAATTCCCAGGTGTCTCACCAGATCTGTTGGCGATCACAGTGAAGGCTGTGTGAGGCTGGCTATCAGTGTTCTGCAATGCTGGACAGAGAACACAGGGGGCTAGGAGTGCGTGGCGTGGCAGCAGCAGTAAAAGCCTGAGTGGGTGTCGAGGTGGTTGACTTGCTGTGGCAGTGGCCCAAGGAGGGGTCCAGGAGAAGTTGGCAACCCACGGGGAGAGGGGACTAGCCACCTGAAAAGGGGGATGTGCGGAAGGAGCACACATAGTATTAATAAACATAGACAAATAAAAAACAAAACATACAAGGGAACTCAAAGAAATGACACAGCAAATAAAACAATACTACCCAAACCAGAACCCAACACCTCCATCCTGAAAAGTCTAATTCATCTTGAGAAAGAACGAAGTCAGAGGCATGACATCCCATTCCTGGCTTTGAGACATACTAGGAAGCTGTAGTAACCAAACGGTTTGGTTGAGGCAGAGGTATAGACCAGTGGAAGAGAATAAAGAGCACAGAAATAGGAGTTCACAAACACTACAAACTGGTTTTCATTCTGGATGCCAAGATCATACCACTCTATGTACTTCAGCTATACAAAGGAACACAGAAATGTGAACCACTTTCAATCCATTGCAAAAGGAGACCAGAAAAGGAACACACACAGAAACACACGTCAGTTTCTGATTTTTAGGTAAAAATTGTTTGAATATCAGCAATTTGGACTAATTTGGGTGAGGTGACACCTCCTGCCCCATGGTCCATCAGTGAGTAGCAGAACCTCATGAACTGTTCTTTGCCTGAGCTGGAACTTGGGTTGACTTGGTCTTGTGTAGGTCTTAAGCAGGCGACCACAGTAGCTGTTCCTTCACGAGGGCAGTGACCACTGTGTTGGATCCAGAAGACAGTGTTTCCCCTTCCCATCTTCCCATTCTTACACCCTTTCCATGCCTCTTCCGTGTTGTTCCCAGAGTCTCAGAGAGAGCGACATAGATGTCTAATTTAGGGCTGAGTGCTCACCAGCCACTCACTCCTCACACTTTGATCAGCTGTGAGTGTCACCTCGACTGCCAGCTACTGGGAGCAGTGTGTTCTTTTGAGCAGCTTTAAATAATTTCCTCTTGACTTGCATATGTGATTAGTTCCCTTCGCGAATCCTTCCTTTGGAGAGGGGAGGTGGATGTCTGAATTATTTCTTATTCCAAAAGAGTAGACGCCAAATCATCATTGCTGGCTGCTCCCTTCAGTCAGCTCAAGGGCGGTCAGTAGGTTAACAAAAATCAATGGGGATTGAGCCTCAGAAGTGTTAGAGAAGAACAAACCTATTTGACAGAAATACGTGGGACTCGAGCAATGAGGCTGGTTTGCTTCTACGGCTCATATACTAGTTCTGAAGGTGGTTATGGAGGCCAAGTTCAAGCATTATTCCCAGTCATAGTAAACTTGGGATCAACAGTCAAAATCCCACAGAGCTGCCTCGGGAACAACCATCATGGAAATGTACCAATTCTCCCTGTTAGGGTTTTTTAAAAAGCCTTGCCTATGCCTGGAAAAGTACAGGAGGTCCTCAACTTATCAGGGCTGACAGGATTTTTCAGTGTGACAGCAGTGCTGAAGTAACCCACATCAAGCAGCAACTGTGTTGTGAAGATCTCCAGTTAGCAAGGTGAGCTGTGGCTCTCTCTTCTGATGCTGGTCAGCGGCAGTGAGCTGTAGTTTCCGGTCGGTCACGTGACCATGAGTGCTCTGTGTATGTGAGTTCTGATGGTTCACAAATTAGATATATCAGCTTATCAGTGGTTCCACAGTCTCCAAACTGGCTCCACCAGCTGGGAACCAAGTGTTTAAAACATATGAATCTATTGGGGGGGATTTTATATCAAAATACAACATGGGTGAAATTCTGGAGTGAACCTGTGGTACATGTTAAGTTAAGCTCTGTCCCCACTGATGCCATCCCTTGGCCAGTACATCTTTCTGATTAAAGATGAGGTACCTATATAACACCATTGCTTTCCTCTGTGAGTGAGTCAGTGCCGATTCCTCTTGATGTCCTCTTTTTCTGTGGTCCTTCTGTTGCCTTCGGGAGTCCAGTAGGACTTCCCAGAGGAGCAAGTCTGGTTAGATTGTTGCAAAAGCCCAACTTACTTTTAAGTTATATGTTTCTACTAGAAGCGGGAATAAAATGGCAGTGGGTTAGTGTGGGCAGCTTGCTAGTAACATAAAGGATGGAGAAGACGGGAGCAGACTGTTCTGTATCCTCATCACAATTTATGAATGCAGACATTTGCCGAAATGCATAGACCTGTATGCAGAAGCGGTTGTACTGTATGCAAATTGGAAAGAGCTGAATACATATGCAATAAGTTAGATTTTCTCTTGTTCCCTGCTGCCTAGGTACCCTGGCGGGCAGGTCTTCACCGGTCTTCTCATAGCTCTGCCATCGACATTACTCTGTAGTATCCCAGTATCCCTGTCCATAGGGAACGCCCTCTCACTTGCTGTCAATGAAAGCAAGGTTAGCTCCCTGACATAGGCCCTGTATACAACAGGAGCTTTCTCGGTGTTGTCTTAGATGTTGTTGTGGATTTCTTTTTAAAGGCTTGGCATAGTCATTTGCTTAGAATACTATACAAGGTCTTCAACCTATGATGATAGTTTGACTTACAATTTCCCCAGTTTTACCATGGTGCAAAAGCAATTATACATCAAGCAGAAAGTTTTATTTTGAGTGGTCAATTTGCATTTCTCCCCAGGCTGCTGTTATGAGCTACGGGGCCCTTCGTGCGAAGCTGGACGGTGACAGCTGCCCAGTGGGCCTTGATTTTGCACACTGCTATTTTAATCCAAAGTTCCCAACTTTGTCCTTGGCTGAGATTCGTTCCCTTGTTCAGGAAAAGCATTCTAAACACCTATCGTGTGCCAAGGACGGTGCTGGGAATGAGGACACGGGAGCAAGATACAATCTCCACGCACAGCACACAAGCTGCTCAGCTGAGAGGGAGCCAGACGTGTAAACAAATAATTAGAGCACAGTGTAATTAGTGTTAATGGGGGCATGGGCAAAGAGCTGTGGGGCATGGAGGAGGAGTGACTACCTCAGCCTCGGTGGCAAGATTCCAGCTGTGCCAAGACATTTAATGTCACTGTTTTCCTTGGGGAAAAAAAAGAGGCACTGTTCAAAAGGTATATTGCATCAATCTAGTGCTCTAGCCTTGTTTCCAGAGGCTGCACCCTGGACCCTGACCGTGAAACAGCCTGGGTACTATTTGACTTTGTCATACTTATAGTGGCGGGTGAATTCCTGTATCTTACTGAGATATTTCTTGGTGCCTTTTCCTCCCAGCCTGCAGCAGTCTAGGCTGTCTGACTGTTACCACGGCAACAGGAGTCTCTTTCCATCTTCCACAAGTGCATGGTGCTTCTTTGCTGGGGAGTGTGGGTCCTTGACCAGCACCCCAGCTCAGTTCTAGGCCCTAGGTCATCTTTTCTGGGCTGTTTCAAGGTCTTTGTTTGTCCCAGGCATCAACAGCATCTTGGGAGCATGTGGAGTCACTTGTCCAGGCATGACCCCCAGACCCCACCGGCACAAACCCTCCGTTTTAATGAGTTACACGGTAACGGCTCAGACTGCAGGAGACTGAGGAAGTCCTGAATGTCCAGGTTGTCAGCTGCCAGGAATAAGGTGGTCACACAGGAGTATAAGCTGGGAGCCGCCTCTGCATAAATGAGTGTGCAAAGTGTGGAGTAGACCGACAGTCAGAGCCTTGCGTGAGTTACAAACAAAGAAACTACAGACAAACAGACTGAGGAGAGAAATGTAGAGAGTGCACTAGGCGATAAAACTGTATAAGAGGAGAAGATGGGATCCACAGGGTCCTTTAGCATCTTTCACATCTACCCTTGGACCAGTGGGTGTCAGGAAGGGAAAAGGCCTCCTGCATCCTTCTGCCAGTCTCCCCACTGCCTCACCCTGAGGATAAAAAGGCTGGAGCTAAGAAAATGAGCTCCCAGGCAGTATAGATTACCAAGTGGTGGCCAGACGGCCTATAGGTGAGCATTCAAAGATGGGAGGTTTCCGACATCCACCCACACCTCACCAGCAACACTGCTCGGTGGGTGTTTATCACCCGCAGCCCACGGCCCCTCTTTGCCTCTGAGGTCAAGGGTGGAGACGGTGTTTTTCGGAGCTCTGTGTTCAGGCTTCTTTCCTAAACTTGATTTTAACATTACGACAGCTAGCTTCATGGGATTAGGTGTGTCTTTACTCTTTCCAGTCACCCCATGAATTACACATAGTGGGTTGCTCACAGAGGTAGAGACTTGCAAAGGAATTTCCAAAGGATCCCAAAGTCTTAGGAGCAAGGTCAAGCCAGATGCCAAGACTGAGTTTTCCTGCCTAACCGCCATGCACACATGCCCTTTCTTGACCTGGGAGCTTTACTGGAATCAGACAGACAATACCCACGGAAGGGCTGTCAGTTAGCTGCAGGAGGGACAGCAGGAGCAGCCCAGAGCTAAAGTAAACAGAATGTCCAGAAATTAGAGCAACCCGAACTGACCTAGGCACTCTGCATATATGTTACAGTTGCATAGCTTGGTCTTCTTGTGGGACTTCTAACTGTGGGAACAGGAGCTGACTCTTATGCTGGCTTTTGGGATCCTACTCCCCTTACTGGGTCACCTTGCCCAACCTAAATACAAGGGAAGGTACTTAGTCTTACTGCAATTTGATACGCCATGTTTTGTTGATATCCATGGGAGACCTGTCCTTTCCTGAACAGAAATAGAGGAGGGGTGGGAGCAGAGGGGGAAGGTAAATGTGAGGGACAAGGAGGAGGGGGGGACCGTAGCCCAGATGTAAAGTAAATACTAATTAATTAATTAAAAAAAATAACAACCCCCAAAGCATGGCTTTCAGGAGGTCTCAGCTTTGGCTTTGTTGCTCTGCAAACACAGAGGCTCTAAAGGAGAGTTGCTAATGCCAGGTGACAAGACCACACACATCCTGAAAAGGTGATTTGTGTGAACAGATTTGAGTGGGGTGTGAGTTAGGTAATAAAAATGTCTAATAAATCTTAACTGGCCTCCCTTCAAAGTCTTAGTGGAGTGTAAGATGGGAGGCTCCGGCCACCAGGTTGACTTAGTCTTGCATCCAAGCTGCAGACTGGGCGAACAGAATATTTCTAGGGAAATTGAAATCCAATGTCAAATAAGATCTTGCTGCCATAAGTGTTAAGGGCCCTGGGGGAAAAATGTACCCAACGTAACAGCCCAGGAAGCTTACCATCATCTCCAGTGCCATTGAAAACCCCTCCTCTGCCTTCTGACTGTCACCATCCCATCTTGAAGTTCAGTGGGAGCAATGGGTACAATTTTGAACATATACCTTGTGTATTATATGGTGGGCTCTGCCGTGGATTACAGCTTTCTACATGGAAAAGCTTAAAATTTTCCATATTGGCCCAATCTTTGTCTTCATGTGAATTGTTATGCAAAGAAAAAAAAAGTCTTAGAGCATCCCACTCCAAGCCCCCATTCCCAGTGGCTGAGGTAAACTTGCATCATCTTCAGCTGGGTCAAATGGGAAGGAGAATACAACTTTTTTGGTTCCTGTGATATGAAGTCTGTTTGTTGTACCACCTGTGTGATGGGTACCTCAGGTAGATGACTCGTCTTGCCTCTAGGCCTTCTCCTAGAGTCCAGGAGAAGCCAAAGACCCCACCCAAGCTGCATCAGTGACTCCTCTAGAGTTTGGATTCCATCTCAGATCAGTCCATCCTAACACGAATAAGACCCAAACCTCTAGAGAAGGAGCCAGACAGTCAACAAGTGGAGCAAAGATGGACACTACAGGGCTTTGCTTATAACAAAATAATAGTCCCCCAAGTCAGAGTGCCCTCTCTCCAGAAGCACACTGTTGGCACTCCCGGCTCTAGTCCTGTCTACTGTGAACAAATACAACCGTAGACATTTGGAGCAGATGGGACAATAGCTAAAGACTGGACACAGGGGCCATCTTAGTGATGGTGGTGGTGGCTACGTAGATGTAGGCATCCAAGGCTCTGGGAAGTCCTGGTTCTTCTCGGAACCATGATCTGGTATTTAGACTGCATTCATAGCATGACCTTAGACCACAAAGGGCACTTGGCCATCTTGGATAGATCCAGGTCAGAAAGCTCCTTCCTTAGCAGAACTTAACTCAATCTCCTCTCGTTCACCACCTCTGGGTCTGGTCTGAATATCTTCACATCTTCCTAGGACCACTACTTACATAGTCAAGGCAAATGGTTCACCTCATCTAGTGTTTTCATGATAAGGTTTTCAGACCCTTCACCCTGAGCAACACTTTCTTGGGTGTGAACATGTATCACATTGTTGTGTTTACATGTGTCATGGTGATATGAACTCAGTGCTACTCTGAAATAGACCTAGTGTCCCCCGGCACGTGGGACCTCGAAACCACAAGAGAGGTATGACTTCTTCCAACATTTTCTAAAGGTAAAATACTCTCCCTTGTGATTCCTCATGAGAAGGAGGAGGGAGCAGAAGGAAGAGGAAGCGTTTCATAAAGGAGTGGGGGAGGGGGCATACTGTGAAGGTCAAAAGGCCAGGATGTGGCTGCCATTCCGAAGACTCTCATAATAGATGCCATCTTCCTCAATCCAGTGATCTGAACCCTTCCTCAAATCAATACAGGCTTCCAGAGGGCACAGCACCCATCCTCTCCTCCTGCGTCCCTTCTTGTTCAGGATATTTAGCATGGCAGGCACGGCAAAGATGACCTCACCATGTGGGGTGAGTCTGACTCACTCAGTCTCTGAGCAAAATGAGCTCACTGGGAGTCTGGCCAGAAAACTCTGGCTGCAGGAGACAGACCGACCAAAGGCTTTTTGCTGCCTCTTGTCGCTCTAGTTTCTTGAATGACTTTCTTGAACTAATTTCAATCATCTAGAAAGGACACAGATAGGGTGCGAAGTCTTTGTTTTTCCGGAACTCTTTAGAGTGTGTGGTTGGTGTGATGATTGCCACTGCCCAAAACTTCGGCATATACACCCTACAAATGAGGCTGTGCTCCTGAGCTGACACTCATCATTCTCTGGGCATGTTCTTACTTTTGCCACAACAAGACATTCAGTCTCACTTGGCCTTGTACCATATACTCAGCCTGTTCTCCTCCTTCAAAGAATCTTAGCCACCTTTCAGCAGAGAATAACATAGAAATGAAGATCTGGGTGGGGGAGGCATACTCTTTGGGATGGGGTATCTCCTAGGCCTATACGTAGATAAAGAGGTAAACACAGGTGCATTTATAAGCAGATAAATGCCATTCATATAGCTGCATTATATCGACTATCATCCAGGAATGTATTATCAGCCTGCCTGCCTGTCTGTCTATCTGTCTATTATCTACCCATTCATCCAACCAACTAACTATGGATCACAGAGATACCAAAACCCCAGTACTAGAGATTCACTTTATCTTTTTTTTCCCATTTGATATCTGTGGTTCCTCTCTTTGGTAGTGTTCAGCCCTGGTTATGTTTGAATTATTTTTGGCATGTATGTGTGGATGTGCATGTGTGTATTCAAAAGGGTGTAGGCACATCTGTGCACATGCATACAGAAAGCAGAAATTGGTGTTGAATGTCTTCTTTAACCATGCCCACCATATTCATTAAGTATGTTTCTTACTTGAATGGAGAGCTCAATGACTTAACTTGTCCAGTTACCTAGCTTTCCTTACCCCCTAAGCGCTAGGGTTATAGATTGGCCTCCAGCTCCACATGGCACTTGCTTGCTCTAATCGTCAGGCCTGCACAGTAAGCTCTACCCACTGAGGTGTCTCCACGGCTCTAATGGATTTTTAAACGGATCAGTCCCCCAGTCTACAACCTTTCCATCACTGCCACCACCCCTCCTGGCATGGATGCTCCTCCTGTGACTTTGCCTTCTAGTTGCTGCTCTGCTATTCCTTCAACTTGTAGAAACCCTTCCTCTTTCATGGGCCCACAACCCCTGGAGACCCTTTGTGTACTGTCCCTCACCCAGCTTTGGCTGTGACACCCAAAGCCAGGTTATGTTCGTTGGCCCCCTGTCATAAAGAATAGGCTTGGTACCCTGAGGTCTGGTGCTTTTGCGGGGGAAGTCCATTGAATCTGCTCTGACCTGGGCTCTCGGCACCTACTTGGACTTGAGACTTACAGATTACTCATAATAATCTTGTTCTCTAATAAAGCACTTGGAAGCCAATTCGCTCTTACACCAATTTGTTACACCAATTCGGTATGAACAAAATGCAGCTTGGTGATTGGAACAGAGGCTGAAGATCTAGTACGCAGGGTCTTGCATGGGTTTGCCTGTCTTGGTGGGCACCCTGCCTTGCTTTGCATCTGCTAGATTTCCTTCATCTCCTAGCTACTGGGGTTAAGAGTTGTTTCATCCCACATGGCCCAACTAGATTTGAAGAGCCAGGACTCTTTTCATCCTCTCCTAAGGGTCTGGGGTCTGAAAAGTTCAAGAAAGAAAGGGACAGAAAGGGAGTAGAGACAGAGAGATAGGGAGAGGGAGGTAGTGTGGAAGAGACAGGAAGAAGAGGAAGAGGAGGAGGGGGAGGGAAAGATGTCTTTCTAGGGTCTCACCTAGAGAGGTGGGACCTTTCTATTTTATCCAAATGAAGTAGTATAGCCTGGCAAATGCTGGACTTTGAAAAGGCAAAAGCCAGGCAACCTGTGTGTTGGCATACTACGGTTACGTGCCTAGGTGCCGAGAACACCTTTGGGTAATATGTAGATTATTCCATCCCGAGCCACATTAACTGAGCGCCAATTGAGCTCTCTGAATGCAGTTTGGTGCCAGTTGCAGGAATAACTCTGGCACCTGCTTGGACTTTAGACTTGCAGATTAACTCATAATAATTTGTTCTCTAATAAGGCACTTGGACGCCGACTCACTCCTACAGTTGGTGACTGAAACAGAGGCTGAAGATCCAGTACGCAAGGGTCTGTGCTGCTTTGCCGTGTTGAGCATCCCACCTTGCTGTGCATCCACTGGCCTCCCTTCACCTCTCACCTACTAGGGGTAAGAGTCGTTTTATTTCACATGGACCCACTGGATTTGAAGAGCCAGGTTTTTCTACATTTGTCACGTGTATTTCACGAACAATTTTAATAAATATGACCAGAAGGTTACAAAAGCATTGGTGAGTGTCTTTTATGAGCAGCACTAAGGGATGTGGTTCTCAGACTGTGGTCAATGGGCTGGCTGCATTGCCAAAACCAAGGATATGGTTGGAAGTGTGAATGCACGGGTTCCCTATTGGAAATGGAGGCACCCAGGAGTGTATAACTGGGTAATTGTGAGACATGTTAAAGTTTGAGAAGCACACAGTGCTTCAAGAAACATGGCTCAATGCAGTGTAACACCACTGGGTATCGAATGATTCAATCAAAGGTCCCTTAGACCAGCCTGTACCTGGCTGTATGTAAGCCCGGCAGGTTGAATTCTGAGCAAGGCAGCCCATGAGTGGTGCATCTATCAAGCACACAGGATAACCAAAAAGCAACAGGAATGTGGTCCAGAGAGAGAGAGAACCACAGAAGGAACCTACTTGGATAGGGACGTCTACAAGTCACTGAGGAGCAGCAACACTGATGCCTTAGCCACGCCACCATGGAAGCCAGGGAGAACTGGCTGGAGGGAGCTATGGAGAGAACATTGAGGACCCATCACCTGTCTACTAATGGAGGAAGGGTGGGGGAAGACTGAACTCAAATGCAGAAGCTTGGGTCATGTGTCCCCTCCCTACCCTATCTGCATCTGCTCAGAGTTGGCATTGGCGGAGGGTGTGGCTCTAGGCAGAGGATGTCTGTGATCTGGTTGGGTAGAGATAACATCATCATCAACATTTCCCAGAGACCAGATATGTGCAATATTGAAAAAGAAAGCATGTGATCTGCTGACAACACTTAATAGGTGATTCAAGGGGCCTTATTATTCCCATCTATCACATCTGGCTGGGGAGGTGCTGGTCTCCCAGGCACGCGGGCCGGGCTCAGACACCTCCATTTGGGCTTTTCCTTTTTCTTGGAGGTGACAACTGGTGGCCAAGTCCCTGGTTGGATGGGTGGTCATGAGTCTTGGTGCTGAGGAGTATTAAAGGGAAGGTGGAGAGGTTCTCTGGAGGTGGTGGGCTGGCCCATAGCGCTAAATGTAGCTGATAGCCCAAGATCTCTGACTGTAAATATGGCTACTATAGGCAGGAGACTACCAGAGTTGGTCAGAGACTTTTGTTTTTGTCGTTTGAGGAAACAGATCTTCATTACTGAGCAGCATCTCTCTCTCTCTCTCTCTCTCTCTCTCTCTCTCTCTCTCTTTGTCTCTGTGTGTGTGTGTGTCTGTATATGTGTTTACATACATTCTTTTGTGTTTGTGTGTATATATATATATATATATATACACACACACACACATTTTTTTCTTATTTGGGCAAGCATTATTCACCAGGAATATGAAGTCAAGTACCTCATATAAACATATTCTGAATTAGTTAAATGGAAAGCTCCAATTATCCCCATGCCAGTAAGTTACTGATGTCACAGCAGTAATAACTCAGAGATGAAGGGAGCTGAGTCTGACTTCTCTCGGTTATATTCTGGGGAAAATTATGAGTCTTGTATTTTTATGCCTCGTGCATCAATCTACCACACATTAATTGGACAGCTATTAAATAATGTAGCACTCTCTGGGTTATACTGGGATACAGAGCAGTGCTTGCCCCGGAAGATGTTCATCCCTCCACTGCAGCATCTGAGGAAGATGAGGTGAAGGTGAGGGCACCACCTCTGATCGAACACTCAGGGCTATGACAACATCAGTGTAGCTAAAGAGTCGGCATCAATTTCCCTGCTCCAAAGCACAAAGGTATTCAAGGCCCCAGCCTCTGTGTGGGCACATGCATCCTGAGGCTCACCACAGCACCAGCTGTCAACTCGGTCCCATGCGTATCATTTTTATCACATTCCAAGGTGCAGCTGGGTCCGCCTAGAACTATCCTGTCCACTTTCACAGAGAGATGACAGCGGATCTGGGTTAGTTACTTAATCCCTCCCCCCAGTTACCTCTCTCTTTTGAGACAAGGTCTCCTACAGCCCAGGCTGCCTGGAATTCGCTGTGTAGTTGACCTTGAACTCCTGGTCCTCCCACCTCCATGCTGGGATTGCAGGCAGGCAGCCACCATACCTAGTTTAGCTATTCTGGGGTTTAAATCCAGGATGTTATGCATGCTAGGCAATCACTCTACCAGCCGAGCTGTGTAACCAACTTCTGGATTAGTTTCTTTGGGATGCAAATGGGGCACCTGAACCATTAGCAATGTATTGCCCCAGCTTTCTAAAGATTGGAAGTTCAAGATCAAGGTCTCCACAGGCTATGCCTCCTCCCAGACCTCCATGAGAGGTTGCTGTGTCTTCCATCTTCCGCTGGAAGCTTCGGTTTCCTTGACTTTCAGCTATGTGCTCCCGTCTGGGCCTCCATCATCATGTGTGTTCTTGAGTCTTTGTATTGTTGTGTAGTGGCTCTGTCTTTCCCAAGGGTGTCAGTTATACTGAGTATCCAACCTCAAGACAGCTCTATCTGAATTCATTCAGTCTGCAGAGACACTGTTTCTAAATAAGGACACATTCTGGTATGCAGATGGACTCCAACATATCTTTTATTGGGGAAGATATAATTCACCCCCCAAACACCCAGAAATTTATTGTCTCCCAAGCACAGGCTGGAGTTGGGTGTGTCTCATGTTGGGATGAGTTTTCCTAGGTGAGCATGTGGGGTACACAGTGACTCAACATCAATGGGGTACCCATATGTGTAGGATTTGCCAGCCATTCACATGGGGCTACTTCCTATTTTTATTCCCCCAAACAAGTATCTGAACAAAATGCTTATACACTTTGGGGCATTTATGACTTACAAAATAGGGTGTTAAGGTGGAGACCTTTGACTGAACTCTCTCTAACTCTGGTCAAGGCAGATCTCATAATCACACACATGCTCTGGAGAACTGAGGTCTGACCAGGAGCAGATCCAGTAGGCTGGTTCTTTTGCACTGGCTATGTGTATTTGTTCACAATTTGTTGTTCAATAGACTCTGTGTGTGTATGTGGAGGGGTGTATATGTGTGTGTGTAGTGTGTATTCATGTAGAGTGTGGGTGTGTATGTGGGGTGTGTGTAT
>JABTXL010001586.1:2459204-2475957 GCA_025134845.1 Neodon shergylaensis | reverse complement strand
GTACATGACCAATCAGCCCCTGCTCTGCTATGTCTGAGGGTCAGGGTTCCATCCTTCAAGGCCTCTTCTGTCCCCATACTACCTCCACGGGTCTGCCGTCTTTCCTGTCTTTCTTCACTCCACTACCCCAGGACTGGGTCTCAGGGGCTACAAGTTGTTCCTTTTCTATTGCCCACTCCTGTCCTTTCCTCTGCCCTCCTGTTTCTCAGACTCCTGCTTCTAGAACGAAGAGGAGACTCAGTGTGGGTACAGTCATCTGAGTAAATGGATTCGGCAGATGTTAGGTAGAACGCCACCAAGGTCCTGTGACAGGAACTGCTGCAGAGATCAGAAGAGAATAGAGAATTTGCACAAGGGTGAAGACCATTTCAGGCAGTGGGACCTGATCAGCTGCAGGTCAGATGCTGAGCCCTGACACTGAGCCCCAAGACTGGTTCTCATGGCCCGTTCCTGTTGACCTAGGTCACCCCATGTTCTGTGGTTAAAACTGAGCCACTCCTCCTCATCTTTCCCAAAGACAAAGGGACCAGAGAGCTCTTACTCTACCACTGGGGACCTTTGCCTCCAACCTCAAGTCAGACCCAGGTGTACAAGAGCCAAGAGCCAAACTCTGGAGAAACCTTTCTTTCCTAGCTGTCTTGGTCCCCAACTAGGGCTGAGTGTCAGGGCTTCTCTAGGTCTTGCCTTGTGGGGATCCATCACAAGATGTCATCTGCAGTGCCAGGGGCTTTGGGTTCTGAATAATCTGGTGAAGTGGAGGCACATGGCTCCCTCTCTAGGGCCTCTGCTGAGGTATCCCATGGCTGTCACTCTTCTTCCCTGCTGGCTTATGAGCCCTCCTTGTTACCCATTAGTCTTCTTGCCTGGGCTCCAGCAGGTGGGAGGCAGGTGATCAATTCTACTGCAGCCACTTTAGAAAAGGGACTTGGCCCGAAGCCTCTCCGTGAGTCAGAGGAGCTGAGTGTACCTCTGTGTTGTCCTTCCAAGGACCCCACAGGTGACTGATGGCAGGCTGCTGGCTGTGGCAGATCGGAAGCGCGTGAATTGTTATTAATGTGTACACAGTACCCACATACTCTATGGAGACGCTTTGCAGTATTTTAATAAATGGCTATGGAGCAAAGCAACCATAAAACACCACAGATTTGGGGCTGGGGAGATGGCTCATGGGTAAAATGTTTACTGAGTAAGGTCGAGGACCTGAGTGTGGACCCCAAGCACCTGGTATAGAAGTTAGGCAAGGCAGCATGTGTCTGTAAGCCTAGCACTGGGGAGAGGTGCCCACTGGAGAACCCCTGGTGTTTACCTATCAGCCCCCTCCTAGTTGAGTCAGTGAGCGCCAGGTTCAGTGAGAGATCCTGCCTCAAAGAGTAAGGCGGAAAATAATGGTGGAAGATGCTTGATATTGACCTGTCTCCCATACAAAACAGACAAACAGAATAGGTTTGACCATCATGAGCAATACAGGGAAATTACCAGGATGACCCAAAGACTGTAAGTCAGAAGAGACATGAGGCTTGGTCATCCCTGTTTCCCAGAGAACTTGCTCTGCTGGAAAGTTCCTGGTCGCTGTAAGGTGTGGCACAGGCAGACTCCTCCCTAGGTTTTGTACCATCTGGACTAAGTTACCCCACTGCCTCTACTATTTGGAGGAAAGCCCCATCAGATGTGTTTATGTATGAGGACAATTTGACATCAGAGATCTGGATGGTTTCCTGTACAAGGGGACCAACTGAGCTTAGCAAGGTTCTTTACACACTGGTGCCCTGCCACCATAAAGGAATCGGGCTTCTTGGAAATGCCTCAAAGGTAGAGCACTTTGTCCTGGCCCTGGGGGAGTGATATTCCAAAAATACAGCCTTTCTTGTATTTGCAGAGAACTTATTATTCTTTATGACTCTCAGAGCAGTTACTTAGAGCAGTAACACTTCAAGTTAGCCATAAAGAAGGACTTCCAGCTATCAATATTTATAGGGTAGGGTTTGTCTGGGCTTTACTTAAAGCATTGATGAAGGATGAGATCATTCCTGGGTACCTTTTAAATAAGGCCTGGAGGTATTGAATGTTTTAATACCCTCTTAACATTTTCTCCCAGCCCTTCTGCCTTTGAGGATCATAAGGATACGTGGGCTTTACTTAAAGGTCTCTCCCATTCCAACACATACACCTAGGGCCTCACAAATCTGCATCACTGGCTGTCACATTTAGGAGAAGGAGGATGACCTCCGAGGCAGCCCTGGGCACAGGATCTAGATCTATGAATCCGTGCTGAGCCTACTGTCCTGGCTGGGAGCCCCTTCCTGCCACAGTGAGTCAGGTTTCCTAGCTCCAGTGAATTCTGGAGGGGATTGACCTAGTTTCCAGAGTCTAAAAGGTGACAAACTCCTGCGAGAGGGCGGTAAACAGTGTCTATTAGAAATAAAATAAACAGCATTTCCGAAGGGAGCGGGCCTCTGAGCCCCTCCCTCTTAGAGAGAGCTGTGCTCCAAAGGGAAGGCAGACTCTAGAGTCTAGAGGGAACTGTTGCCTGGATGGCTCCCTGTAGAGTGAGCTAGAGCTGTCTTCAAGGTCCTCAGAGACCAGAGGTGCTAAGGAGGCCCATGCCTGCTAGGGCCCAATGGAGGCTGTGGGGTGAGGCCTGGACCACTAGGGATGTGGCTCAGGACAGTTTTTGACCTTCAGTATTAAAATGAATGTCCGTCCGTCCAGGAGACAGAGGTGCACACCCAGCCACTCACCCATGTCTTTCCTCTGAGTGGCTGTTACCATAGAGGGAAACTGAGGCTTATAGAAGTGAAACAACTTGCCTGTATTTACCCAGCATTAAATGTACAAGTCAGAACTGGATCCAATGGTGATCTTTCCCTTTATTATACAGAGCTGCATGAGGCCCTTTCCATGCACGCATGTATCATGCTTTGAGCATCCTCCATCCACCCCAGTGCCCCATTTTCCTCCCTCCTCTCTTCCCTGATCCCACTGGTACCCTCTTTCCAAGACATTTTCTCATCTATTTTCATGTCATTACTACATCCTGGTTTGGTGTATCTATAACATCTAGGAACCACAAATGAGAGAAAACACAAGGTATTTGTCTTTCTGAGACTGACTTAATTCTCTTAATATGATTATCTCCAATTGGATCCATTTCCCCGCAAATGACATAGCATCAATCATCTTTATGGTTAAAAAAAATTCCATTGTGTATGGAAACCACAGTTTCTTCTTTCCTCCATAAGTGCCCTTTCCTATCTCAACGTTAACCAACATAAGACTCAAAGGGATAAGGTTAAAACAACACAAGGGATGAGGTTAAAATGTGTCTTCTGTCTCCCTCATCCTGGGGTAGCCTGAGGATTTGCCGGGAACCAGAGCATGTGTGCCCAGGGATGGCCAAGCTGGGCAGGGGATGGAGCATACCCTATGGAGAGCTCAAGGAGGCTGCCGTGGAGAGTGCTATTCCTAGAACAGAGCATTCTTGGAAGGCAAGAGCTGTAAGGACAAGGCCAGTTCAGGGTTGTGGGAGGCAGGCAGGCAGGTGTGGAAGGAGTACCTGTGCTGATCTCATCAGAAGGACTAAGAACAAGGGTACAGCATTGGCCCAAACTCCATCCCTGGCTCAAAACTTCAACTCTCCGACATCTTCTGTGATTCACTGATATCCAGATATGTCTGCAGCAATATCTCTTACCCTTCCTGTTCTCTTTGCCATGGAACTTCCTGCATAGGAATTGGGGTCTCATCTGGGGAATCTGGGATGACACACAATAGAGACAGAGGTGATGTGCACAGTCAGGCCTCACACAAGCCGGTCTAGCATGTGCCAACTCTCCTGAGACACTTACTCTTGGGATGCAGCTGTCATGCCATGAGGAAGCTCAGGCAGTCCCTTCAGAGGGTTCATGCTGGTGTCTGACCAATAGCCCCAAGTAAGGCCAGGTGCTGGAAGGATCAGGTGACTTTAGTCTTCAGGGACTGAGTCCTCTTCCCCCAGCCTGTATCTGATTCTTGCAACTGAGACCTAGGACCCCATGGAACAAACACAAATTACTCTTGGGGTGCCCTTCTAAAACTCCTGACCCGTGAGCCAAATATAACAACTGTTCTCCAAGCTGGTGCAATGGTGACAGTGTGCTTGACAGCGGCTGTAAGCAGAATGGACCCCAGCACAGGGGATCCTGAGACAATGTGGTTACAAGGCTTGCTGGGTTTTTTGTTTGTTTTGTTTTGTTTTTTGAGACATGGTTTCTCTATAACTTTGGAGCCTGTCCTGAAACTAGCTCTTGTAGACCAGGCTGGCCTCGAACTCACAGAAATCCACCTGCCTCTGCCTCCTGAGTGCTGGGATTAAAGGTGTGCGCCACTACCACCTGGTTTATGGGGGTTTTTGACAGTGAGGACAGGATGCCAGGTCCTAATTCCCATGCTGTATTTTTTGCTTTTCTGTTGCTGTGTTAAATATCCCAGTAGGAGTAGTGTAAGGAATACAAAGTTTATTTTGACTTATTGTTCCCGAGGCAGAGTCCATCATGGCAGGGAAAGTATGGTCAGAGGACAGACAGACAGCTCACCACATTTCCATCCATTCACAGGAAGCACACAGAGTTTGGTTATCAGGCAACCCACCCCAGTGACATATGTCTTGTAGCAAGGTTCCATCTTCTAAAGGTTCCAGAACATTCCCAAACAGTGCCACCAACTGGGGATCTAGTACTCAAGGGCATGGCATGATGGGGGGTATTTTTTCATTCAAACCACCACACTCCTCAAAATGTGCTTTCCTGGGCTTCGGACCTCCTTACAAAACCTCATCCTCAGATTATCTCATGGAGATTTACGGAGGTAAAGTACCAGCCCAAGGTGGTACCGAGGTTGAGGCAGTGTTGGGGTGACCCTGCGTCTGCCCCCCAAATCCAAGTTCTGTGAAAGTAGGCCTGCCTCAGCCCCACCTGGCCTTGCGTGGCCTCACTCAGGCCTTGGCAAATAAAATGTCACTCACCACCTGGCGCCAAGCCACGAATGGCTGGTGACATCCCCTCTGCTTGAATGGCTTGATTTGTGCTTTTAGGATCCATCATGTGAGAAGAGAAATCTCGACTGTTGTTTAATAAACAGAGTTCGGGTGAAAGTCGTGAGGTGGCAGGTGTCATTTATCACATGTGGGGAAGTTCGTCAGGGAACATCAATCCCAAGGGACTCTTTCAGGGGAGACTGAGGGAAAGTGTAGGGGCTCAGCTTACCCAGGACTTGAGAAGCAAAAGGCAGTGTGCACATGTGGAGATTTTTGGATCCCATTCAGTAGCAGAGGGTTTTGTTTTGTTTGTTTTTTGTTTTTTTGTTTTTTTTTTTTTTTTTTTTTTTTTTGCATCTTCTCTAGATCCTTAAGGACTCTTTTAGAAGCTTTACGACCTGGCGCTTGGACCATTGGCATTACTGGACAAAGTGTCGAAAAAAAGGTATCCTTATCTTGTTTGCTTTCTAGTCTTGTCCACACCCTGGTTTTAGAAGCATCTGAATCCTATGTCCGTAATGTGAACCCATCTTCCATTAGCATGGAATTCTGTATAGAGTTGGTTGCAACTGGTATCGGAGACACGCTTGTGCAAGGCAGACACTGTGTGAGGTCACAGGGACTGTGCCAGGGAATCCCTGTCATTGAAGTACATCTATCAAGTTCCTGCTAGGGGAATGGTACCAATTAGTCACCCTCTCCCTGAAATGCTAGAAAAGGACACTCATCTGGGGACCTTTTCACCTTTGGGTTCTGATGAGAAGGGATGTCTGGATCTTAGCTCTTCTCCTTTATACTTTCTGGCCCAGGGGAACAATACTTGGCATGCTGTGTGTGACAGTCAGTTCTGGGTGTTGATTGTTTGGGCTCTGATAATAACTAACCCAGGGATGGTATTCTATACAGATGTGAGTAATATCTATAATCAGTTACCTTTAAATAACAAGGGTTAGATGAACGTGATAACCACTAATCTATGGAAACACCCTAAAATATGTAGCCCAGGCTGGCTTCAAACTCGTTATCCTCCTGCTTCTGCCTCCTTTAGCAAACCTACCAGCGTGCCTCCACTCCTATAATGGAAAGAGGGGATGTCATTTATCAGTTGAAGAACCTATGAATACCAGGACTTCCTAGAAAATAAATATTTCTTAAGACTGCAGTACCCATTTTTGCCTGAGTTTTGAGCCTGCTCTACAGAGTTCACACTTCCTAGCCCCGTGAACACGAGTCAGTTCTAAAAACGCACATACATGTATATGGGTACGTACACTCACCCTGTTGGTTATATTTCTCTGAGAACCAGGGCTGACCCAGCTGAAACCACGCATATGATATGTTTATTCCCCATGACAGTCCCTTGGCCAGGTTCCAAATGTAACGACAATGACAGTGGAGGTGGGATGAGAGTGCGCACGTATCCTGAGATCACGTCTTCCGGATGTGATGCGCTGGATGGACGCAAGTGGAGAACTGTGTGATGGAAAGAATTTAGGGCTGAGGGTCAAAGGCCAGAGTTCAGGCCTTGGTGATGACGTCCCCACTGCTCATCTTTTAAATGGGAAGCATTCGAAGAACTAGGAGCACAATCAATGAGAAAGAGAAAAGGAGAAGGAAGCAGGAGAGGACAATAGAATGCCTTTACTTAAAAGTGTATGAAGAGGAATTTCTGTCCTCCAAGGGTATGCAGCCTCCGCTTGAGGAGGGTGGAACACACTCACACTCAATTAACAGTTTGCTCAGTGAAACAGGAGGAGCTTCAGCCTGCAGCGTCTTCCGCGGCAGAATCAACAGAACGCCTGTGTGGGTTAGCACAGCCCCTGAAGAGTAAGCCTGTGGGTGCAAGGACAGAGGTAGCCCACGTCCGTCCCGGATAAGGTCTGGTGTGATGGGGTGAACAAGGGCTAAACTTGGAGTGACAGAGATGGTAATTGGCTCCCGAGTGGAGTGCTGACTGTGCTCTGAACTCAGAACACCCAGACAAACCAGGAGGGAAGGAGTGCTCCTGGATCCAACCGAGATTGATGTCTTAGATCCTGCCCATCTCAAGCTGTCAAGGCCCGTCTTCCTTGGAGCACATTGGGCCGGCACAGTCTTGCATTAATTTAGAGCTAATTGTCAGGTAATGAATTCGATTTGGCTCACCATCCTGAAATCCCTTCTGCTCCCAGCTGAACACCAGTAAATCATTTGCATCACAAATCTCCTCTTCCCTGGATGCTCAGCTCACCCAAGCTGTTGTGCAGTCCCTTCCTGCCTCCCCAGAGCTCCCTGGTCTTGAAAAATCACTGAGTTTCCTTGTTAGAGTTTCAAAGCTGAAATTCATGCAAGCAAACAGAGTTTGGGGAAGAGTGTTTTTGAAAAGTCTGGAACAATGGTCCTCTCAAGGTGTGGTCCCGTGAGCCACAGGCGTGAGTACTCTGGCGACTGTTGAGATGTATGCATGAAACTGAATCAGGAACTTGGGGCAGGGCCTGGTGTTCCAATGTTTGAGCAAGCTCTCCAGTGTGCTAACCCAGAATCAGTCCCTAGAACCTTTGATCTGTGCGGTGGTTTGAATGAGACTGTCCCCCACAGGCTCACATATTCTGACATTTGTGCCCTGTTGGTGGCGATGTTTGAGGCAGTTACTAGGGGATGTGGCCTTGCTGGAGGAAGGGCTTCAGTGGGGGCTGGCTTTGAGAGTTTATAGCCTTGGTCCACTTCCAGTAGAATCCACTTTGCTCTCTGCTTTGAGTTTGTGGTTGAAGATGTGATCTCTCAGCTTCCTGTTCTGGTTGCCATACCTGCTGCTTGCTGTCATGGCTCCTCTCCATGACAAACTCATATCCACCTATAAGTGCAAAGAGACTCTTCCTTCTATAAGTTGCTTTTGGTCATGGTATGTTATCACTGGAACGGAAAGTATCAGATTCAGGCTGGCTAGCACGAGTAGCCTGGCACAGACTTGCATTAATGTAAAGCTAAGGTCAGAGAGTTAAGAACAGATCCGCTTAGCCAGGCTTCGGTCGAGGGGCATTTAGGTTGTTTCCAGGCTCTGGCTATGACAAGCAATGCTGCTATGAACATAGTCAAATAAGGAAAATGTGGTACATTTACACAATGGAGTACTACACAGCAGAAAAAAATAATGACATCTTGGAATTTACAGGCAAATGGACAGAGCTAGAAAACATCATATTGAGTGAGGTAACCCAGACCCAGAAAGACAAATATCATATGTACTCACTCATAAGTGGCTTTTAGACATAAAAAAAAGAAAACCAGCCCACAAATCACAATCCCAGAGAACCTAGACAACAATGAGGATACTAAGAGAGACTTACATGGATCTAATCTACATGGGAAGTAGAAAAAGACAAGACCTGAGTAAATTGGGAATGTGGGGATCATGGGAGAGGGTTGAAAGGGAGGGGAAAAGAAGGGAGGGGAGCAGAGAAAAATGTATACCTCAATAAAATCAATAAAAAAACAAAACACAAAACAAACAAATAAATAACAACAACAATAAAAGCAGATTCGCCAGCACTTCTGCAGCTCGGTGTTTCTCTCAGTGTAAAGCCAGCTCCTCTCAGAAGTTTCTGGATATTTATTAGGACTTCTGACTTAATTATTCTTCTGCTTTGGTGTTAGCTAGGATCAGGTTCAGCTGAGGGGAATAACCAAATATAAATGGTTTAAACGAGACGTGTTTTTAGGTTTGAAGTGTGAAGTGGGTGTGGACAGTCTGAATTGGTGTGGCTCGTGATCATCTCTCTTAGGACTTGTCTCTCCTCAACATAGCATCTCGTGACCAGAGATGTCTGCTTAAGATCCAACCATTACATCTGCTTTCAAGGAAGCCGAAAAGGAGGGCAAACCCATGCCATGGCCACCTCCCCCAAAAACAGGTCCTTAATGCTGCATGTAGCCCTCCTTCCTCATAGCTCACTGGCCAAAATTTAAATCTTTTTGCTATTCTTAACTGCAAGGGAGGCTGAGAAATAAGGCTTTTATTATAGGTCTTCACGTGCTTTGTGACAGATCAGGAAATTGTCTCTGAGAGAGAACAACTCTTGGTAGAGACGACTAGTCACCAACAATGGATGGTCCCACTGAGGTGAATTCAGACACTCTAGATTCTCCGCCATGCTCCTCAACGCTCGCTTCCCACCATGAGTATTCAGAAGGTGTTTTTAAGTCACTGTGAGCAGTCATTTCCTGATGGCCATGCCTGCAGCTCTCCATTCCCACCCTGCTGCCTGGGGCTTTCTAGGACCTGTGGATGCACAGAGACTGGGAATGCACACAATCCTGGCATTGCTGCTTTGCTGGGGGTGACTGCAGAGCTGGGGTGAATCTCTCAGCCCTCTGGGGCCATTTCCTGCCTGTAGAAAGGGGAACTACAACTGGTCCTTAGGATCCCCAAGCTCTAACAAGCTCTCCTTATTGGCTCCTCTCCCCATGGTGGGTGACTGTTTTGGTGGCAGCAGGGCACCGAGGGCTGTCCAGCTAGCTAAGTGCTGCCGCAACTTGAGTGCTGTTAAAGCCAGCCTTGGCTCTGGAGGGCAAACCCAACTTGGGACTCGATTTGAATAAAGGCATTGGAGAAAGCAATACTGAAAATGAGACCTGTGATCTGTATTCAAATGAGGAGAGATGGCCTGGAGAATTCTGTAAGCTGGGCTGGTCTGGAGATCATTTGCTTGCTGGTGGTCCTCCTTACCCCCAACTTCACCCCATGGCTGCTGCCCTTGCCCCATAGACAGATCAAAAGGAAGCAAGCCAGCAGGCAAGTAAACCCAGAGGTCACAGAGGAAAAGTGCCTGGCCCAAAGTTTTATTGCCCAGCGAGTGAGATGACAGACTGGATTTCATCACCTGAATGAGAGTGCGGAGAAGCCACCCACCAGACAGCCTGGATGTAGCGGCTGCTGTGGGGTCTGTGCATTTGGGGAAACTCTGATTCCAGCTCTCCTAGTGACCTGTGAGCCCTTAAACGAGACCCTCAATACCTAGAGTCTACGTAGAGCGCCCTCTACCTGTTACAACGGTCACTGTAACCACTTGCATGATTCGGAGAGAATACAAAAGCCCTGGATGTTTCTGCAGCAGTCCCTCACATTACCTCTCCACCTAAGGGTCCGTGTGTTAGTGGTTCCTTACATGTGATGGTTCCCTGACAAGGGTCCCCAGCAGGGAAGTCCTAAACAGACCCCAGTTTGCTTGACTGTCTGCTCAGCTGAATCATTAAAGACAGCTAGCTCAACAAACCCCAAGCAAGGCTCCAGGATAAACAGACTTGGGCCTTGAACCTCAGGTCTGTGACCCAGCAGGACAAAGAGGTCACTAATGATGGGTCCTACTGTCCCCAGTATAGGCTGAACTTTATCATATAACCCTGCCACAGTTCAGCTTCATTTGAAGCAGAGTGAGCTCTGGGTTTAGGGACAGGATTTGAGCAGAGTAAGGCGGCCTGCAATTACTGGCAAATGGAGTCATGGTGGTCCCAGATACCCGTGACTTGTCCACACGAGGCAGGGATGTGAGCCATCATCTCTGGGGGCCCGACTCAGGACTGGCTGCCGAAAGGAGAGTTTGGGAAAAACCACCAGGGTGTGATGGTTGGTTTTAATGTCATCTTGTCACAAATTAAAACCACCTGAGTAGGTAATCTCAGCTGAGGAATTGTTCTGATTATCTAAATTGATGTGGGAAGACCCATCCCAATTGTGGGTGGCACCCTATGCTAGGAGCCCAGATAAAAGGGTCTTGGCAGAAGGAGGATTATTTGCCTTTTGCTTGCTTTGGCCATGATGATGTTCTTTCACTGATATTAGGACCAGTGTTTCCAGGCCTCCATCATTGACTAAGGACTATTGGCTCTGCAGGAACCCTCAGGTTCTCAGTGTCTGACTGGGGCTGTGGTTGGCTTCTCAACCTCTCTAGTGTGAGATGGCCACTGTGTATAGAAAGAATTTATTAAATCAGCTTACACTGAAATAGAAATAGCAGCTGTCTCATATCTGCAAGGCTGAGACCTAGAAGTAACTCAGTCCTTGAGGCTGGGTGTCTAAGCATTGAGACTACTCCAATTCTTTCAACACACACACACATGCATGCATGCACGTATGCGTGCGCGCACGCGCACCTACACACACACACACACACACACACACACACTGTCCTAGTTAGGATTTCTATTGCTGTGAAGAGAAACAGTGACCACGGTAACTCTTATAAAGGAAAACATTCAATTGAGGTGACAGCTTACAGTTCAGAGATTCAGTCCATTTATCATCATGGCGGGGAACATGGCAGCATATAGGAAGACATGGTGCTGGAGAAGCAGCTGAGAGTCCTACATCTTGCAGGCATCAGGAAGTAGACTTGGTGTCACACTGAGGGAAACTTGAGCAAAAGAGACCTAAAGTTTGCCCCCAACAGTGACACACTTCCTCCAACAAGGCTACACCTACTTCAACAAAATCACACCTCCTGACTGTGCCACTCCCTTTGGGGGCCATTTTCTTTAAGATCTACACATGCATACATACATATACACATACATATGTACATACATACATATAATAAAACCCTGACTGAATTGGGAGATAGGGAAAGAGAGAGGCCCCAAAAGGCTCAGAAGCATGATCTCTCTCTCACTTTCCCTGGAAGGGTCACTCTGTCTGCTTCATGTAGTGAGATGGAGTGTCCTCACTAACCCAGGCCACTCTGCTTTGCTGCAGGCTGACTGTGGCTGCATCCTCCTAAGAACAGGTTCTCCCTCTTCCCCATTTGTGAATTCCCATTGTCTGGAAATCACCAGGCACTTGTGAAGTTAAATTTAATCAATTACATTACAATTATCTCCTATGCAATTTGTCAGTCAATCATGAACCAGGTCCTAGGAGGAGGGATATTGGTGGTGTTTGAAGGGATTCATCTCTCTCTTCTAGGTAAAGAGTCTACCTTAGGTCTCTTAGGGACCTAGAGAGAGAGGATTGGCCGGGAGAATGGGGCCTCTTAGATAAGAGATATGGCACAGACATCTGCCATCTGGATTTTTTGTGGCAACTCACAGCAACTGGAACTGGTAGATATGTGGCCTCCACAAAGCTGTTTGGATTTGGTTAGGGGGTGAAAAAATAGGCAAGGAGCGACGGTACAATGGTGGCCTGTGCAGTGAGTTGTTGGGAGTCAATGGGAGGGAAAGGGAAAGGGGCATCACACTCTTCTGAGAGTGGGAAGGCATAAGAACCAGGAGGGGATTTGCTGCTGCAAGGGATGGGAGCCTTCCCCATCCAGGAGAAGCAGGATGCTGTGAGGGCAGGAGCTGAGATGGAAGTCCTGAGGAGTGGAAACACACTGGCAGGTGAGACAGCACCCTCACTACCCTTCTCCATGTGTCTCTAACCCCTTCAAGTGCTGAGCCGCTTGGACTGCACCCACGTCTGGGCTACAAGGGCTTCTCTCATTGGCTCGTTCGCCTGTCCTCTTGGAATCGTTTTGCTGATGCCTATTGTGTCCCAGTTACTATGGTAGGGCAGGGAAGTCTCTGCTAGGGAGGACACAGACCTACCAAGCTGTGCCTCGTATCTGAGTCACCACATAGAGATTGTTCTGTTATACATGAGTTTAAGTTCTTTGGTCATCCCCACTCCTACTGAAGAGGCTGACTGAAGAACAAAGAAGAGAGTTTGATAGGGTGGTGTGAGATGATTGACAGCCCAACCATGTGGGATTTCTTCTCTTGGCCTCCAGAGCCCTTGGAGCTCACCCATCAACTCCCTTCTACTTCGGCTAGCTGCAGCTGTCTTATCCCACAGGCCCAAGGTCAAGGGCCTGCTAAGAGTCCCCCTTCCTTCTAAGTCTCCACATACTTAATGTCAACCCCTGGCATTTCCAGTCTCAAGCAGTGGAGCCCACTGACTCTTTCCCCTCTTTGTCTTCCTTGTATCTCCTTTAGGTCTGATTCCTGGGCTAAAGAAAGAATGAAAGAGCACAGAACACACAGGACTTAGTCAACAGTGACTGATACAGTTCTGTCCACTGGGTGAGGCTTCTAGAAGGGGTGGAGCCAGTGGTCAGGCACAATCAACCCCGGGTTCATCTACATTCTTCAAGCTGGTCAGAAATCACCTGCTGCAGAACCCAGAGGGTCTGAGCAGGGGGATGATTGCATATGTGCTATAGGCTGGTCTGTGGCATCCCTCAACCCATTCTGCCATCCAGACTTCCACTGTGCCCTATTCTGCTTAAAGAAAATTCAGAATGAGGGCTCAGGGTAGGAACAGGTTTCCTTTATCAATACTGTCAGTGAGCATAGCTGCTTCCCCGAGTTCACTGGAACCCTGGTGGGTGGACTTGAGCCAGTCTGCTCCTTCTGGGAGCTGGTATTCTTCACAGCACTGATGGTCTGGCCAGGCTTTCCCGAGTCTCCCTGGAGTTCCTGCACCCTTTCTGCACCTGGCCACCTCAGTCTCCAGAGCCTTCTTGCTAAAGTCTATGAGGAAAGCTCTTTATTTTCTATGCATAGCAACAAAAAATATTGCAGTGTGAGCACAGACACCCCCTCCAGAGCCACCAAGGGGAGTCATTTAAGTTGGCACCAGTTTCGCTGAAATATTTGGCAACCTGGCCAAGGTTTTGAGCTGCCTGGGCCAAGGAACACCTGTGCCATTTCTCGCCGCCCTTGAATAGATGGAAATTTCAGAGGCTGTACAAAGACCAGGGTGGGTTCTGATAGCTTCTTTTTTAAAACGTTGGAATCAAAGCAAGGCAATATTTCATGTGTCCCATGCTTTGCTTACCATCTGTATTCCTGTTCTTCCTGACAGCCGAGGGCAAAGTTGATCTCTGTAAGGCAGAAATGCCCCAACTCAGAGTTCTGGCATTTTGGACAAGAGCCTCCTTCAAGGTCAGTGTCTTTGTCTGGCTTCCTGAATGTCATCTGCAAAAACACAATGCTGGGTGGCTTCTTGTGGTTCCCAGGAGGAAAGGCAGGCCAGGTCAATCCTCTCAAGTGGTATGAGGACGTGGTAGTTTCCAAGGTCACATACGCCTTTAGCAGAGCCTGCACTCTTTCCCTTGTAGCCCCCTCAGTTTCTCATGGCTGCCTTCACACAGGGGACCTGGCCATGGCACTGGCTACCCATGCCAATGAGTAGATTTCTTAACATCTGGAATTAACTGAAACCCTAGCAGCTGGAGACACCTGGGGAGGATTTTTCTTAACCAAGCAATTTGAAGTGGGAAGATCCACATTTAATCCAAATCTTTTGAGGTGAGAAGATCTACTAATCTGGGCCACTCCTCCTGGGGAAGCCTACATGGAGGACATGGAAGAAGGAAGCCCTGGCTCTTTTTCTGCTTGTCCCCACCCTCACTGGCGTGTCCATTCCTTCACTGGCATTAGAGTCCACTTCTTTGAGATCCCTGTATAGAGGGAAGATCAGCCAAGACAGCCAGCCTCGTGGACTGAACAACTCCCGATTCTTGGACTTTCTGTTGGTAGACAGCCCAAAGGTCACTCTAATATATACATTATACACACACACACACACACACACACACACACACACACACACACACCTGACTAATACATCAAGTCTCACTAACCCTGTTTCTCCATACACTCGAGTCCTGCTGGAGCCCAGATAAAATGATTTAAGGAGTAGAGCTGACTTAACCCACAGCCCCCTTGCTCTCTTGACATTGAATGGATAAAGTTCTGGGGTGCACTAGTGACGGTAAATTTTAGCTGTCCACCTGATTGTTTCACAGGATACTGAGACAGTTGTCCAGAATTACTAGGGGTGTGTCTGTGATGTTATTTCCAGGTGAAATTAAGATTGAAATTGGTTGATCAAGCAGAGCAGATGTCCCTCTTCAGGGATGACCTGACTATCCAGTTGGTTAGTAGAGGGATCACTGCGTATTGTTGAGAAAGTGTCCACGGGACCCACGTGTAATGTCTGCAGAGCCAGGCTCAGGCTGGAATGGACATCATTCCTCTGGCTTTATGTTTCAGACTGAAATGACTCGATTAGCCCTCCTAGGTCGTCAGCTGGCCAAGTGCAAATCTTGGGACTTCTCCATATCACTGTGACTCAATGCTTTATAGTAAAATACAGGCTGTGGCTCCATTTGTCTGGAGAACACTGATGAGTACAATAGCCAAAGCCACAAAGTCAGGTGGCAGAGCTCAGCCTGAAATCTGGCCCCACGTTTATTTTATCTTTCTATAAAGTGGGAGGAAAAGCTGGGTGACTCAGTACAACCATTCATAATTACCAAGAGGGAGAAGAATAGACAGCTCATTTTGAGCATAGTGTGTTGGGGGGAAAAAGAGAGTAATTACAAACGGAATCTGAAGCCCATCCCAGAGCCAGCTGCAATTCCTTGCCAGCCATCAGAGTTCGAAGAGGGAGACTCCAGCAAGGTCTTGAAGAGAATTACTTAATTTAGAGCATCGGGAACCCAACAATTATTTGCTTAAAAATAGAATTTGCTGAAGCAACTCCAGCTTCTTATTCTTCTCACTGCATAATAAAGTAATTAGTAATTTGTGTCACTCTGGTAATGTTTCTCCTTCCAACAGTCACCAGCAGTGACACTGCTGCCATGCTGGGTTCCCACACGAGCACGTGAGCACGTGATCACACACGCGTGCTCATGCGCGCGCACACACACATTCATTCTTGACCTCTGGAAGAGGGTCGCTAGCACAGTTTCTGCTGTGGTTGTTTAATTGTAAAGTTCTATGACCCATATTATTGGTCCATTACCGTATGAGTAAGATGATGCATGCAAGGCTGTAAGAAGTAGAAATCAGGCAGAGAGACAGGCTCTTTATTGTATTGGCAACTGTAACACGTTTTCTTGGACCACCAACGAGCTGCCAAGTCAAGACACAGAGACTTATTATCAATTATGAATGCTCTGCCTTATTTTATGCCTGTCCCACTAACTCTTATAACTTAGATTAACCTGTTTCTCTTCATCTACTTTTTGCCTTGGTGCTTCTTACCTTTCTTTCATTCTGTAGGTCCTACTTCATGTCTGTCTGACTGGTGGCTTCCTGGCTGGTCCCAGGCATCTCCCTCTCTTTCTCTTTCATTCTCTTCCCCTAGATCCCTCCTCTTACTTATTCTCTCTGCCCACCAGCCCCACCTATCCCTCCTCTGTCTATTTATGGGCTGGACAGCTTTTTATGGGACCAATCAGGTACCTGAGGCAGGCAAAGCAACACATCTTTACATTGTTAAACAAATTCAGTATAAACAAATGTAACACACCTTTGCAGTTAAAGTAATATTTCACAATCGCCAACTATAAATCAGGACTTTATCTAGTAAAGGATTTGTTCTCAAGTGTGGGGTGGATTGTACCACTATTTAATATGATGGGTCTTCTTTACAAAGGTTATGATGGCTAATTTTGATTGTCAACTAGGCTGGATTTAGAATTGCTTAGGAGACAAGACTCTGGGCATGTCGAGGGTGTTTGCACGGAGGATTAACTGAGGAGGGAAAGTCTGGATGTGGGTGGTACCAGTCCATGGCCTGGGAAAGAGGAAGTGAGCTGAACACTAGCATTTGTCTCCTCTCCTTTCTGATTGTTGCTGCAGTGGGAACAGCTGTGTCCTGCTCCTGCCACTGTGAAGGACTGTCAGCCAAAAAGAGCTTCTTCCTTCCTTCCTTCCTTCCTTCCTTCCTTCCTTCCTTCCTTCCTTCCTTCCTTCCTTCCTTCCTTCCTTCCT
>JABTXL010001586.1:2398511-2459194 GCA_025134845.1 Neodon shergylaensis | reverse complement strand
CCTTCCTTCCTTCCTTCCTTCCTTCCTTCCTTCCTTCCTTCCTTCCTGTCTTCCTTCCTACCTGCCTGTCTTCCTTCCTACCTGCCTGTCTTCCTTCCTGCCTTCCTTGGCTGTTTCTTGTATGTATTTTGTCATAGCAGTGAGCAATATAACTAACACAAGAACAAAAAGTAAATCAATATTGCAACTGTTGACTAAGAATGAATCTACATAAAATGTGACTGGTCTAAGAAGATTGAAAGAATGTTTATAAAGGGCATTTACATGTACTTTAATACATATGTCAGATTCATAAGCAGTAAGTACAAAGTAGATACTCAGGTATTTTGGGTAAAGCATTAACATTTAAAAATGTAGCCCTAAGATTATCAGATATTGTCCAAGCTTATTCAATAAGGCAATCTATTATGATAGGTGGGAAACTGGAGAAAAGAAATTCAAATGATTGGTTACGCTAGAGAGAAATGATGTTGCAACCACTACCATGCATGGAATATTTGCCCTACACAGATGCTGTGCTGGGAGACAGTCTGGACTGTGTCTTTTAACTCTCATATCCACCCTGTCAGTGATGCTTCAGTGTTTTTCCATTATAGATGTGGCTGAGACCATTGCTTACCTAATGCCTGTTCTTCCTCTTCAAAGCAGCGAAGTCAGGTTACGCTAAAGCACCATAGCACGTGTGTGTGTGTGTGTGTGTGTGTGTGTTTGGGGGTTGGTGTTCTCTAGTCTCTTGAAGTCAAGGCTGGTCATGTGACTAATTTCTGGCCAAGGAGATACAAGTAGAATGGTGGTGGGCTCTCAAGAGAAGCTCCCCAAAGTCCCCTTTTAGCTGAGATATGCACCCCTTCTTGTTATCTCTCCTCTTTGATTTGACCTCTTGCAGATGCCAGTTGACATGATACTGTTACTAGCTGACATGGCAGTTTAATTTGGGTTCCCTATTGTAATACTAAAAAAGAGAAACTATGTTTTAAAAAAATCTTTCTGAAAGTATCAGAGAAATCAATGAAAAATCACTGGCCCAGGTTGTAGGAGAAAGAAACTTCTGAGGTGGGCCTGGGTTTCCTAGCTGCTTTTCTTTTTAGAGTATAGGCCAGGCTCATAAGATGGGGCTGAAATGCTGAGCACAACTCAAGAGAAGCGAGGAACTAGGTACCTGTCAAGGATGGGGTTTCTGAAAGAACTCTATGATATGGGTAAAGGATATAGATGACCACCTCATTGGAATACAGGCAAAGCAGAAACTGTAGGGAGGGTGTAATGGGGAGTCTCCTAGCACCTGGAAGGGGTGCAGCCTCACTTCAAATCGCACTGCTCCTGAATTAGATTATACTGATGTGGAGTAGTAGTGTCCTCCTCCTGCCAAAAGCAAGCCTTAAAAACACAACATTATCAGACTTTCCGAGTCATCTCCTCGGTTAAAAGTCTCAAACGAGGCAAACCTGGCAGCTCCATCTTTAATAATTTAGCCTAATAAAATTTTTCCAAGGTGCACATAAAATTTTATGGAGAGGAAGAGTTCATCATAAAGACATTTATAATATTGTTTCTGAAACTTTCAAAAATGGAATTTGCCAAATGAGCAAGAACGTGTTGTGTTGGAATACCTCAGCCATTACGGCTCTGAAGGAGAAGCTTTAAGAGCGCCTGAGACACATAAGGCTTTCAGTAGGTATTTCAAAGGCATCCTCTGGGTCACTGGGTCACTAGTCCAGCCGTGTGGCTTTGCTGTTGTCTTTTTAAGGAGCAGAGTTCATTCCTCCATGTCTTTGAATATTTGACCCCTAAACCAAAAAAATCATGACGAAATACAATTATTATCTTAAACCCCTGAGCTTTGATGTGGGTTGCTCTGTAGCAAATGACAAGTTGGAAAATATGTGGAGATGTTTTAGAAACATTAAATGGAAAACATGTTGCAAAACAATTCATAGGGTGTAATTCCACCAGACACACAAACAAAAAATATGTGTGCACATAACAAAAACGACAATATTTGTGCCCGAATGTGACACTGGTTATGCTGAATGGCAGGCAGGACAATCAGCTTCTCATTTCCTTCTTGTAGCTCACCTATTTTTCAGACTCTTATTATGGCTATGGATTGTTATACATTCAGAAAAAATAAAAACGAACCATGTTTGGAAGACATGTTGAGGACAGATAGGTCCTCATGGCATATCATCACCTGCAGAGACAATGATAGAGTTTCCGTGAAGGGTTCTGAGAACACGATACTGCTGGCAACACAACCCGTCAGTTTATTCTTTTATTTTCTTCTCTCTGCTCTGCACATGAGGTGGGGTGATTTTCCTGGCTGGGAAAGTACTGCAACCAGAGCCCCAGGGCTTCCTCTGTTGCTCCTTTGGGATATATAGGTCTGTATGCCAGGGCAAGACCTCTGACGGTGAAGGGTTCTGCTGCCTGCCTCCAGCTCTGAGCTCGCCGCAGAGGGCCAGACCTGCCTTCTGCTTTCTCCCTGCCTTGGGGATCAGAGAAGACGTAGCAGCAAACACCCCTCTTTCAGCTGGCTGGTGCAGTGGCCACTTCACTGAGGACTAAAGTTGGAATGAATGACAAGGGAAAAAAATCTTATGGCTACTACCTCTGGCCACATTCCCCAAGCTTCTCCTTGTGAGCATTAAGGTTGGCATTTCTAACTTTATCTGAAGTCTCTACTTACTTATTGATGGATCCAGACAGTTCAAAAGGGAGAACAACAACAATTAAACAGGGGGTGAACAGTCATGAATACACTCTTCCGAGTGTAGCAGAAACTGTAGTAAGTTCGCCTGCACGTGTAGCAGTATAACTTTGTTGGCAAACAGGAATCGCTGTTATTGTATAGCCTAAGGATTATGGCAGAAAGCACATCAAAACATTCACTGTGCTGGTCTCTGCATGTTGGGATTATATGTCTATTTATGATCTTTGTGCTATTTTACACAAGCAGTGATTACTTTTGTGATCAGCAAGGAAATCATTCAGATTTACTTAGACCATTAAGAGTATTTCATTTTTAGATGAAATTATCTTCCCCGAGCACACTCTGTGATCACAGATCTCAGTGTCCAGCTAGCATCCACGCTATTTCTAGGACCAGTGCAAGCTCTGCTTCTGGCCCAGCACTTTTTTTTTTCTTTTGAGTGGGAGGGACACCAGTTTTCCAAAGTACAATCACAGGAAGATCAGAAGTCTGGACTCACTGTAGTTTTTGGAATGAGATTGTTGTAACTTCTCACATCACGTAGCCTCGGGCATCATATTCAAGACTCCACTGATGTTGACTGGGTTTATCCGTCAGGGTCTGTTGGGAGAACAGAAACACAGCTCACAGAGAGAATTTACTGTAGAGTCTTGCTCAGGTGCTGGAGAACTGGAAACACAAGAGAGAGAAACAGAGATGGCGCTGAGCTAGGCAGCTCAGGCAGCATCCCCGAGCTGGAGTGGGGCAAAAAGGGAGGGCGGTGGGACCATGCAAGAACCAGCAGGGTTCACTAATTCCTTCTGCGTTGGTGGTACTGGAGACTGAATCCAGAACTTCTTCAATAGTAAGCGCGCATTTATCGATGAACGCCATCCCAAGATACCTCATTGGGTACATTGTTTATTAAATTACAGGGTTAGAGGGCATTTTAAAAAAGAAACACCCTCTCCACAGCACCCAGCTTGACCACATGGTGACATCTGTACATCATCAAAACCAGGAAATAGATGGGAACAATCCAATTAATTTGATTGATTACAGACTTGGGTTTTTCCAGGTTTTTTTTTTACACATGTTCTTTGTTAAAATGTTATAACCCTACGGCACGCAGCCTCAATCCGGATAAAGAACTGAACTGTCCCATTACCCTCGAAGAATCCTCTCCTGTACAGCCATGCTTTCTCTCTTTTCCTTAGCCCAGAGCCGTCATTGTTTGCTCCCCAGCTCTATAGTTCCTCAACATGATTTGTTTACTCATAAGAACTGGGAAGTGAATCCAGTCTTTAGGAAAGGTACATTAGAATCCTTACTTCCGGGGCCTTGGCATGTGACCATGTTTGGAGAAATGGTCTCTAATTGGGAGTTAAGGTGCAGCCATTAGGCTGGCCTGTCTGAAAAACATCAGGAATCCTATAAAAAGAACACACACACATGTACACACACACATACACATATATATGCACACCCACGTACATGCACACATACGCACACACAGCACACACATGCACAACACACACATGTAATGCACACGTGTACATATATGCACACACATATAAACGCACACATGCATATACATGCATACATATGCATATGCACAACACACACATGCAATGCACACATGTACATATATGCACACACATGTACATGCACACATGCACGTACACGCACACACACAACACACACACATACATGCACACATAGGCACACACACACACGCCCACACACACAATGTCTTTGGAACACAAGGCCGAGATCAGGGTGATGTTTCACAAACAAAAGCACCAAGATGGCCAACAAGCCATCAGAAGCCAGAGTGTCTCCTTCAGCCTTGAGAGACACTTCCAACCTCCAAAACAGTGAGGCAGTAAATTCCTGCAATGCCACCACCTCCCCTCTCCTTGGTCTTTTGTGGCAGCAACTCTAACAAACTAACTGGTACTTCTGTCTAAGTTAACTTCAAGTGCCGAAAATAAGCTCATAAATCTTCAGAATTTCTCTTAGTTGGTATGAGTTTGTTTCAACCCACTATTGTAAGCACAGGCTCTTTTGGAAGGATCTAGAAACTAGAACCCATTGTCGTGTGCAGAACGGAGGAGAGTTGCTATGGTGGCCCTGGCAGAAATAGGAAGTTCACCCTCTAACCACCAAGCCTCTCTTTGGGATCCCCTGCTCTCTGATTCCATCAGAATCTATCCAGTAAAGCAGAGTCAGGTTTTCGGTCCTGAGAGCAGGACAGGTGTGGGGTTGAGACAACTCAACATTCACCCTCATCGCATGTCACAGAGACCTTGTGGTTTCTTGTTTCCAAGGCAGGTTTTGTACAACATCCTTTGGTCCATAAAGCTCTTTGGAGCCAAGGAGATATTTCTGGTTACTGATATTTTGTAAACTTAACTTGGAGTGACTTGTGTTTATACCTTATCTCCAGTTTCATCTTTTAAAACATGCATATTAAAAACCAGTGTGCTGTGTTTTGTTTGTGCTGTATTCCCATGAGTGGACTGGCTGCTCTCTCAAGAAGGTTTCTTTATCTAATAATAAAAAAAGGGTATTGGAAAGCAGGATTTGGCATACAGAAATTTAATTTACTGAAAACAACTTTTCAGGCATATATATGTCCTTTAAATACAATAAGTTTCTTTTGTGATAATCTGAAAATCCACCATTCCCTTCAAAGGAAAAGCAACTTCTTAACGGGGCTTCGAGTGCCAGGGAGGGATTAATTCACTCCATCATGAGCTGGCTCCTCGCGCGGGTTATTCTCCTCTTGATGCGTAGCTTGAGATGATTGAAATTGCTCTTCCCCACTCAGTGTAAGGGTCTGAGAACTGCTGAAAAAGACCTCAGATCCAAATATGTAAAAGCGAAGAGCGCTTATTCCGCAGGAGCATCCAGAATATGGGGGTCTGCCACTTGTACAAAATGGAGACCCCAGAAAGGAGCACGCAGACCCCCTTTAAGCTCAGCTAGGGGAATTCTAGGGATAGATCATCTCAAACACAATTGGCTAAGAAGGCTGTAGCTACATTAGTATATTTTTAATTGGTTGTAGTTATAGTTTGACCATTTTTGGTCATAGTTGGGCAGACAGGGTATGTTCTAGGGAGAATACAGGAACTGTCCTTTTTGGTCACTGCCTTAAAGGACTGTGGGTGCTGGCTCAGGTCAGGTACATGCCACCTCCCTCATCCCCACGTAAGTGCTATCTCCCTCTGTGTCCTTTGAGAAAACTGAACCAGGTCCAGTTGTACTGGGGAAGGTTCAGACCTTTCTCCAGAACCAGCTCTGTCTCTTTCCTGCAGCCTCTGTGCAGTGCAGCCCCCAGCTCCCCTACACTAATGACCCCCAGTATACTGCAGTGTCTGTATCTATGACGTTTGGATCTTAGCAGGGCATTTCTGTTGGAGCCCACATCGTACTTCAGGCGAACCACATTCCGCTGCTGTCTTGGGACAACTTGGTTCTAGCTTTGTCTCTTAAAAACAAACGTCAATGGAATTCCCTTCCCCCCCATAACCCACCCTGATGATAAATGTAGCACATACTTATTGCAGAAAGTTTCCAAAGCAGCAAAAAATGGGAATACAACTGGAGGTCACAGTACTTAAGCTTATCAGGTGAAATGGTTTAAGTATAAAATGTAGCTGGTGCTACTCTTTCGGGAGTTTGTGGACGCTTTAGTAGGCAAGGCCTAGCAAAGGAAGTGTGGGTGCCTGGAGGGCAGGCCTGAGGCTTCTACCTCTGCCATATTTCTTGCTGTTTTCCTTCCAGGTCTGCTGTAAGGAGTCCCAGATCCACACTCCAGGAACATTAAGGCCCAAGGGTCCCAGCTGTACTGACTTGTTCCCTCTGAAATCGTGAGTTAAAATAAAACCTTCCCTCCTGATGCTAGTTTAGCTAGGTATTTTATCACAGGTGAGGAAAGTAACTGATACACCAGGAAAAGGAATCAAATGTATGTGTTTACTCAGACAACAATGTCTCTTCTCCCTCTATTCTCTAATAAAAATGTATATTGGGAAATGTAAGAAAAATTTGATGTTCCTTGTCCCGGTGCCAGGAAGACTCTAGAACTGCCTCAGTGGCACCCAATGGGTCCTGCAAGAAGTAGGCCAGTGAAGCCAACTTCTCCTTCCCTCTTTGTTCTCTCAAAGTCCTCTTCTCCACCAGTTCAGTTGTGACTTGTAGCCTGTGCAGGGAAGGAAACATCCATCGTACCATGGTGAAACCACTCAGAGGGAGCCCAGCGCCTTGGGAGCAGAATGGTGATGTATGGGATTGTAGCTGGTTCACAGGTAATAGGTAAATTGCCACTCTGAGGAGCAAATACTACACATTAGAGGAAATGCATAGTATGATGGACTCTCCCTGGACCCTCTTACAGATTCCACTTCTGTTTCCCCACTTCCTCACAGTGGGGTGGTGCTGGACCCCAGCAGCTGGACAAGTGGGGGACCCTGGTATCCCTCTTGCTTCACTCTCCCTAAACCCAGAATGTTGAGCACATTAGCATTTTGGTCAGTAATCTCTAGCCATTCCCTGTCATTCATATGCAGATCATTTGTTCTCTTGTCAAAACCTGATTGAGACATCCCCTTGGAGGACACTGGCTCTGCCAACATTTCAGAGAAGGAAGGTGCTGATAATTAATACATTTTTTTAAGCCTACAAGTTGCTTCTGTTCTGCTCAACCGGAAAATGATGACAATACAACAGCCATTGAAGCAAAGACTTTGGATTCAGTCCTGGGTTCTAATCTTAGCTCTGACTGTTACTTGTGGCACAACAGGTAAGTTACAAAGTCCCCTTGCATCCATTCCATTCTGTGTAAAATAGGAGTAGAAATTTTTTTTGCTGTGTTTTCACTGCATAATAAAAGCAGTGATAAACATGGTGTCTGCTACAGAGCACTGAGACCATAATGGTCACTTAAGGCAAGGGAAAGCATGGCCAGGACTCAGGGAGAATGGGTGTGAGTAGGCACCCACATCTGAACAGAAGCGAGTCGTCATCGCTGGGTGGTCCAGACATTCTCTGAGAAGCTCAACTATTTATGAGAAAGGGTGAGTCATGACTTGCTGGGGTCACAGATGTTGACTTGCATTTCCTGTCAGTTCTCCAACTCTGCTCAGAGATCCTGTTACAACTGGAGTCTGAAATGACCTTACAGGTTCATGTGTTAGAACATTTTTTTAAAAATTATTTTTATTGAGATCTACATTTTCTCTACTCCCCTCCCTACCTCTCCTCTCCCCTTCAACTCTTTCCCAGGGTCCCCATGCTCCCAATTTACTCAGGAGATCTTGTCTTTTTCTATCTCCCATGTAGATTAGATCTACTTAAGTCTCTCTTAGGGTCCACATTGTTTTCTAGGTTCTCTGGGATTGTGATTTGTGGGCTGGTTTTCTTTGCTTTATGTTTAAAAACCACCTATGAGTGAGTACATGTGATAATTATCTTTCTGGGTCTGGGTTATCTCACTCAAAATAATGTTTTCTAGCTCCATCCATTTGCCTGCAAATTTCAGGATGTCGTTATTTCTTTCTGCTGTGTAGTACTCCATTGTGTAAATGTACCACATTTATCTTATCCATTCTTTGGTCAAAGGGCATTTAGGTTGTTTCCAGGTTCTGGCTATGACAAACAATGCTGCTATGAACATAGTTGAACACATGTCCTGTGGCACAATTAAGCATCCTTTGGATAGATACCCAAAAGTGGTATTACTGGGTCTTGAGGAAGGTTGTTTCCTAATTTTCTGAGAAATCGCCAACATTTGATCACTGATTGGTGGTGCTGTTTTTGGAAGACACACAACCTTTAGTAAAACCCAGCCCTACTTCCAGCCTGACTTTGTTTCCTGCCCCCAACCATGTGGACAGGCAGTGGCTTCATAATCCTGCTTCTACAGGGGTCAGAGCTGCTGTGTTTTCAGGCCAAGATGGACTGTACCTGTGAGCCAACAGCAATCTTTCTCCTCTTAGGTCCCCTCTATCAGGTAATTGTGTCACAGTGATGACCAAGATAACTAACACAGATCTAGAGTGAGACAGAGGATTTTCTAGTCCTCACAGCCAAGCTTGAACCATGACGTGGAAGGAAGGCTCTATGGAGAAGGAAGCTGATGTACAGGCTGATGCCCGAGGGGGAGATAAAATTTGATAGCTGCATGGTATTATACGAAGCAGCAAGATCATTGACCTATGACAGCCAACAGTTTATTTAGCCTGAGCTAGGGCATTGGGAACAGCTCTTGAGTCCTGTAATTTCGGTCCAGTCCTAGGTGCAAGGACATCCATCCTTCTCGAGACAGTGAGGTAGGGGATAGTGACTCTGAGAACTGCTGTAAAGATGAGAACACTTAGAAACATGTTCTGGAGAATAAAATCCCTATGTGACCAGAGTGCATAATCTGTTTCCAAACTTCACAGGTAACACGGATGCTTAGGCTTCTCCAAGATTTGGCTGTGATTGTCACAGAAGGCTTGCGCTGGCGTGTCTTCGGTGCACATCTCAACTTCTAGGTGACTCAGAGGAGTCTTTGGAGAGAATTTAGGACAGAAAGCTGTTGGGACAGAGAGAGGGCAGAGGGTGATATATTAAATAGTTGTCTAGTATAAAATATTTGAATGGTGTCAAACTCAACACTCACTTTGTGGTAGATATATATAGGCATGATTCACAGACATGTATCCAGTGTAGGCATGATAAGAAGGGACATGGCCTCTGTTTTGGAGACTAAACATCGTTAAGTAAAAAGGTAATATTTAATGGGCCTCTTTGTTTCATCTCAGATACCCTTTCTCATAAGCACAGCCTGGACATCTGTACCACCTGAACCTGCTTTACCCTCTAAATAAATGATTCCTTTCCCTCCCTCCCTCCTTCCCTCCCTCCCTCCCTCCCTCCCTCCCTCCCTCCCTCCCTCCCTCCCTCCTTTCTTTCTTTCTTTCTTTCTTTCTTTCTTTCTTTCTTTCTTTCTTTCTTTCTTTCTTTCTTTCCTTCTTTCTGTGGTGGTTTATAAGGAAATGGCCCCCATAGGGAGTAGCGCTGCTAGGAAGTGTGTCATTGTGGGGATGGGCTTTGAGGTCTCCTATGCTCAAGCTACATCTAGTGTGACGATTGACTTTCTGTTGCCTGCAGATCAAGATGTAGTCTTCTGAGCTCCTTCTCCAGCACCATGTCTGCCTGCATGCTGCCATGCTCCCTGCTATGATGATAATGGATTAAGCGTTTGAATTGTAAGATATTTCAATTAAATGTTTTCCTTTATCAGAGTTGCCATGGTCATGGTGTCTCTTCACAGCAATAGAAACCCTAACTAAGACACTTTATTTATTGTGTGTAGTGTGTGCATCTCGGTGTGTTACTGACTGTGCCAGTGCATGCTTCCGTGAAGGCCAGAGACTGATGTTGGGTGGGTTCCTTGATTGCTTGCACCTTAGGTTTTCAAACAGTGTTTCTTCTAAATAAAGAGATCACTGGCTGGCCAGGGAGCCCCCAAGGTCCCCTAGCTCTTCCTCCCAGCACTTGGATTCTTGCAGTGTGATGTCATATCCAGCTTTCTATGTGCTCATTGGGGATCCAAACTTGGGTTTTCAAGCTTGGGCAGCAAGCACTTCATCCATTTATCCATCTCCTCGGTGCCATAAGACCATGTTTGGAACTCTTCCTCTTCAAAACGTCTTTCAATATTTGGTCACTAGTCTGTGTAGAGCCCCGACACTGCCTAAAAACCACCTTATACTTCACAGGTCTACTTGTTTTCTTATTTCTTTGGATCGGTTGCTTTCCTTGTGTTATGTGTGACAAAAATACCTCCAGAGGCAACTTAAAGAAGGGAGGATTTGTTTGGGCTCACGGTTTGACTGCACAGCTCATCATGGCCAAGAAGGTGTTCAACAGCAGTGAGGTCACATTTTATCTGCTGTTAGGAGGCAGAGGGGGATGAATGCTAGCACTCAGCTTGCTTTTATCCTCTTTGCCCCATCTGGGAACCAACCCTTAGGATAGGACTACCCAGTCTGGGTGGGCATTTCCTCGTCAGTTCAACCCCTCCAGAACCATCCTCATAGACAAAGCCAGCAGTCTATCTCCAAGGTAAGTCTGTATGCAATCACTGTAGTGACAGTGAAGGTAGCCATCCCACTCAGATGACCACTGTGTTTTTATCAGGACAAAGGATAGATGTGGAATGGGCTCATTTCCATGATGGCAAAGCAGACAGTGAAGGGAAAATTTGCAGACTATAGGGAATCCATTTATAACTGGTACTCAGCTTCTAGATGTCTCTCCTCTATTGAAACTGTGAACACTGAATGCCCCTTGCTTCCTTACTAAGACAGTCCCCTTTCAGATGTCATCCTGGTTGGGCTAAGGAATACCCGGAAAGCTGGTTAAGGAACAGTTCTGGGTGTGTGTCTATGAGGATGTATCCAAAAGCATTGGGAGTATTGGGTGATGAACAGAGTGGGGAAGACCCGTCCCTATTGTGTGCACACATTCTCACCAGCAGGGGGTGGTCAATGAAGCAAAAAGGTGATTCTCCTCTGAGCCCTGAGATATAATGTTCTACTACTCATAGACATCAGAGCAACAGGATCTCCAGCCTCTGGACTCCAGGACCACTGCAAAAACCCCTTCCCCGGGCTCTTGGATCTTCAGCTTCTAAATTGCTATCTATGCCATAAGATTGCCTAGTTTTCTGACTTTAATTTTGAAATTAATAACAGCACCCCAGAGTCTCCACTCACAGGGGGCCTATTTCAGCCTTCTCTAACCACGCTAGCCAGTTTCTCTAGCAAGTTCCTTCTCTTATATTCCATATACTGACACATTGATTTTGCTCTCTCTTTGGAGAACCGTGACTGACACACAGGCCATCTTCATTTCCGGTTTCACACTGCCGCTGATGTGATGCATAACTACCATGTTCATTTCCCATCTAGAATTCAGCTTCCTTGAAGGCGCCATTTTTTTTTGCAACTTCTCTAGTAGCTATTATGTTTCCAGTACTTACAACCAAGCCTGATATGGCAAGTGCTCATTCAAAATGTAATGAATGAGCATGTGTCTACGGTGTTTTTTTGTTCCTCCTCCCTGCTTGCATTCACCTTCTACCATAGCGTTTCATCTTCACTAGGGCCACTATTTGTGTATTCTTTCCTGGTCATGCATCTTTTATTGGATTATTTCTTTTTAAAAAAATTGTGTGTGTGTGTGTGTATATGGTATGTGTGCGAGCATTGTCTTCAGGTAATATTTCTTAGGCCCCACCCATCATTATCAGCGTCATCATCATCGTCGTCATCATCGTCACCTCTTCCTCCTGGTGAAAACAGGGTCTCTCTAAGTAGGTTAGGCTAGCTGAAGCCCTAGAGAGCCAGCTGTGTCTTAGTTACTTTTCTGTTGCCATGGTAAAACATCATGAGCAAGTGCAACTTTAGAATAAAGAGTTTAATTAGGCTTATAGCTCCAGAGGGTCCATGCTGGTGGAGGGAAGCCATGGTGGCAGAAACAGCTGAGAGCTCACATCGCAAACTGCCAGCAGGAAGACAGAGAGAGCTGACTCAAAATGGCGTGAGTCTGTGGAGACCTCCAGGCCTTCCTCCAGCAAGGCCACGCCTCCTAAGCCTCCCCAAACAGCCACCAGCTGGGGACCAAGTATTCAAATACCTGAGACTTAGGGGTGGGGTGGGCTTCTCATTTAACTGCTACAGCTTATGTGCTCCTTCTGATGTTCAATAGCATCTTGGCTTTGTACCTGGATTCACGGGATCAGATGGGTTCTAATGATCGAACTGACAGACATCTGCCTATCTCTGCTTCCAGAGTGCTTGGATTAAAGGTGTGCGCCACCACCACTTGGCTGTGTGGTTTGGTTTTAATTAGGACACACACACGCCAAAACAAACAAGCAAGCCCTACCAGGTTTCCTTATGACATTTATAGATATTGTTTGTTTTGGTGGACTCCCCACTTCCCCATCTCTCTTGTCACTGTACCCTTCCACTCCCAGCATTCAGTGCGCCACATTCCTATCACTTGTTGGTCTGTCCACTACCTTGTTCCTTAGAGCCTCTTTCCCTGTGATAGTTTTCTGGCCTAGACCCACACTTACCCGCATAGATATATTTATATATATATATATATAAAGATTGTAAGCGAGGATCCACATATACTAGAAAACAGTGTTATATCTTCCTCAACCTGGGTTACACTGCTTGCTATGATATTTTCCAGTTCCATCTATCTATTGCAAATTTTATAATTACATGTTTATTTAATAAAATCCCATCGTGTATATTTTGAGACACTATACAGCCTATGATTGTTTTCAAAGAAAATGGCCCCCAAAGGGAGTGACATTATTAGGAGGTGTGGCCTTGTTGGAATAGGTGTGGTCTTGTTGGAGAAACTGTGTCACTGTAGAGGCAGGCTTTAAAGTCTTATGTATGCTCAAGCCACACCCAGTGAGACAGATGCTGTCTTCATGTCCTGTTGACAACCCATTGCCTATCAAGATGTAGCACTCTCAGCTCCAGCACCATGCCTGGCTACATGCCACCATGTTGTACTATGATGATAATGGACTAAACCTCTGAACTATAAACTATCCCCAATTAAATGTTTTTCCTTTATAAGAGTTGCCGTGGTCATGGCTTCTCCTCACAACAATAGAAACCCTAAGATATAGCCTAAACTAGACTAGAAATTTCTTCTTCCCGCCAGGATTGCAGTCATGTGCCCTTGGTCGCATCCTATTTTTCAGTGGCTTATCTGGCTTGGTTCCAGGTCTATGCTTTCCAACACACTTCTACCCATGCCCCAAATTCCCTTGACCTTCTTTCTTGTCATTGCATGAATTAGAAAAGAAAACACTGGCTGAAACCTTTTGTTCTTTTAGAAACTGCATTTGTAACATAGCAAATTAATCGGGAAGGAGAAAGGCAAGCTGAACAGAGTAGCTGACATCATCATTAACCCATTGTCTGAAGTGCAGAGGAGGCCTCACGTGCTTGGGAAGTCTCCTGGATCTTATCATCATGTTCTCAGTCTCTGGGATGGCCAGTCCAAATACTCTTTACTCTCCTTTGATTATTCCCTGTTCCACTTAGCATCAGGCTTAATGCCTGTGCCCTTTGGTATGGCAGCCATTACCACACGTGCCTGTTTCTATTCGTATGCATTAAGATAGAGACTGTGCCCAATTCAGGTCCTCATCCCAGTAGACGCATTTGAAAGGTTTAGCAGGTACAGGTGGTGGGGGCTGTTCTGCTGTGATAGACAATTTCTATCATTGCTGAAATTCTACTGGACAGTATTATAGTGGTCTATTATTTGTATTTTGATAATTAAATCTTGCCTGAAGACCAGAGGCAAAGCTATAGCTTCTAGAAGTCAGGCAATGGTGACACATATCTTTCATTCCAGGATTTAAGAGATAGAGTCAGATGGATCTCTGTGAGTTCAAGGCCACCGTGGGCTATACAAGATCAATACATAAACAAATCTAGGTTGTGGTGCCTCACTTTTAATCCCAGTACTAGGGATTCATACGCCTTTAATCACAGCACTAGAGAGAATATAAAATGAGAGGAGAGAGAGGCTTAGTCTGCTTAGTCTGGTCTCCCAGCCTTGGTAGAGGTAAGACTTCTCTAGTGGCTTGGCTGCCTTGTTTTTCTGGTTTTCAAGTTGAACCCCAATTTCTGTCTCTGGGTTTTTATTATTCATGCTACATGATATTGGTCTAAAATCATCAATCATGGAGAAAATTAGAGCTATCAACTTTACCACTGAGGAACTCACTTCTATGTTCTGCTCTGTAAGAGATGATGTCTCTTACCCAGTGGTATGAAGCAGCCCAGTTGCATCCTGTAAACTTCCCTTTTTTCCTCGTCCTTTCTCAGGAATTGTCAGTATATGTAATAGGTCTTTTTTTTCCCCTGCTGATTGAATTTTGTTTACATTAGGTCATATATTACAGCATGGAAGCCAATAAAACACACAGGACAGCAAAATCTAAAACATGCATCACATTAGGGATTAGTTGTGCCCCACCCACTCCATTCCCCCAGCTCCCACCCCACTTCTCTATTCTACCTTTGCATCAAATTCTTTTTTCTTTTTTTTTTTAAATTCAATTTACTTTTTGTGTGTATGTGTGTTTTGCCTGCATGTATATCTATGTACCACACACATGCCTGGTACCTGCAGAGGTCAGAAGAAGGTGTTGGATCTCATGGGACTGGAGATACAGAAAGTTGTGAACTTCCGTGTGGGTGCTGGGAATTGAGCTCAGGTCCTCTGGAAGCATAGCTAGTGCTCTTATCCATAGAGTTGCTCCCTCCAAGTCCTGCCACCAGGTTCTTCTAAAGCAATCATCTGTGTTTCTTACCTTGCTTTCCTGATTTTCTATCCTTCAAGTGGTGAGCACCTGCCTTCTGTCCTCTTATCGCCACTAAATGGATTTCTGCAAGGTACCCAGGCATCTCATAGAGGCTTTCCGGTTTATATCTTATTTGACTTCCTTGCAGCTCTCGTTGCTAACTAGTCCTGTGTGGAACAGTCTCTTCTGCTGCTGCGGGGACATTACACACTCCGTCCACACCTGCAGCCCCAGCCCCTGGATTGGCCACATTCATGCTGCGCTCTCATTGACTGTCACCTGTGGAAAGACGGATGTCTACACAGAGACCCAGTGTGTGTATCCACGTATCACAAACCAGACTAAAACCAGGGACTGAGAAGATGGCTCAGCGTGTACAGCACTTTCTGTACATGTATGAGGATCTGAGTTCAGATCACTAGCACCCCCACAAAAGCCAAGTGTGGCCCATGCTTGTAATCTCAGTCCTGGAAGGAGGAGGCAGGAGGATCCTGCTGGCTCACTGACCAATGAGGCTAGCCAATTGATGAGCCCTGGTTACAGTGAGAGATCTTGTCTCAAAAACTTAACTGGAGAGTAGTAGCGGAGGACGCTCAGTATTGACTCTTGACCTGCATGATGTGCATCGTCACACATGCACACACACACACGCACACACGCGCACATGCGTGCGCGTGCACACACGCACGCGTGTGCACACACACAGAGTAAGCATTTCTGAGAGTATGCTTACTATCCTCCTCTGGTGGCCAGCCTTTGCCTGGTTCACATCTAGTTTCCTATTTTTCTTTTCTTTTTTTATTTTTAGGCCCAAGGGAATCCAACACCTTCTTCTGGTCTCTGCAGGCAATCACACTCATATGCACATCCACCCATACAGATAACAATTGAAAAAATAAAAATAAAAAAAAATCACATTAGACCTTATGTCTCCTAACCACAAACCTGTCTCCTACTTCCAGCTCTCGAATGAATTTTTTTCCTCCTGGGGGTAAACCAACATCACTGTCATGGTCTGAGGGCCCGGCATGATGCTCTGGGCTCAGCTCCTCAGCCTCACCATGCCCTCCTATCCAGTTCATTCTCTACCCACTGCCAACCAGGAACTTTGCTCTGTCCTGCTATAGAACCTTCCTTCTGTCTAGAAAGTGATCCTCTTTCCCCTGCCTGGCTAGCGCTCAGATGCCCGCTGAAGCATCACTTCTGGACCCCTCCCAGGCAAGCGCTGGCTCCTTCGTTATGCTGTGGAGTGGGAACTTCATCAGCCCTCTCCTGCCACTTTGCATCATGTGCCCGTGTTAGTGATCTCTTAAAAAATTAATGTGTATTTTCTCTGTTTCACTAAAAGCTCCCACAGAGCGTGGATGATATGAGATTCTGCTTTCAGCTGTATCCCCTGGGCTTTGTATATTGTCTGACACTAGGAAAGCATAAAGCATATTTGAACACACATCATAATAAACACGGCAAAGCCAACGACGAGAGTGTGGACAGAGAAAAGACAGATAATTAAGGTGGTCAGAACAGCTACCTGGGAGAGGAAACACTGAGTCCCGAGGAGCTGCAGTAGACATGCCTAGGGCTAAGAGTGAGCACGGACCGTGAAGCAGAAAGAGCTGATTGTGGAGGAGAGAGAGAGCTGATGGGCTGAAGAACAGTGGGTTCAGGGCAGTCATGGAGAGTTTGGAGAATCAGGCAAGGACCAGGCCATTTAGGGCTCACTCACCCTGAGAACATATTTACATTTTATCTGAACTACAAAGAGAAGTCACCACAGAGGCTATGTGGGGGGGGGGGGGGAGGTTGGGAGGATGGGCAGACACACGTGCATACAGACATGTAGAAGCTCACAGTTGATATCTAGTATCTTCCTTGATTGTGCTCTACTATATTGAGGCCAGGCTTCTCAATCTAACATGAACTCCATCACTGACTACTGAAGCTGGCTGCTTGTTCTGGGATCTCCTTCTTCTGCTTTGTGAGTGCTAAGATTATAGGTGGCCACCATGCCTGCTTGGCTTTTATGTGTGTTCTGGGGATCCGAACTCTGATCCTCACACTTGCATGATAAGTAATTTATCCACTGAACCATCTCCCCAGGTCCCTTATAAAGTTGCTTTTTTTTATTTTAGGATTTAAGAATTATTTTTTACACTGTGTTTATGAGTTTTGGCAGTATCTATGTGTTACCATGTGGTGCTGGGAACCACACTTGAGTCCTCTATCAAAACAAGAAGTGCTCTTAGCCGCTGAGCCATCTCTCTGGTTCCTTATTATAGAGTTTTTTTGGGGGATGTTGCTGTACCTGATTTCTGAAGAAATCACAGACTGGAAAGTCGCAAAAGAAGCTTGGGAATCCAGCAAGGAAGCCATTGTTGCTAACCTAGCAAGAGAGGCTGATATATGCCCTCAAAACATTCGGAAGGGAATAAGAGAGAGTGGATGGAGTCAATGAATATTTTGGACGTAGAAACAACCATGTTTGATAACATCAAATTGGAGCCAGAGAGTGGAACGAAAGAGGGCATAGTTTTCTTCCATGACAGGTTGTGTAACTGTTATGGTTCCGGTGGTGGAGGTGAGGAGATTACCAGCTATTAACCTTGAGGTGGCAGTGAGACATCCACTGGGGACATTTCAAGGAGGCAGTTTTATGGTGATCTGGAATGCCGAGAAAGAGGTGTGGAATAGAGAACTAAATCTGACCATCATCATGTTATCTTAAGCCCATTTAAACAGTGGGAATGCATACAGTTTTATAAGTGACTACAGACTGAGTACGGGGTACAGCCCTGTGAGATCCGATATTGGGAGGTCCAGTAAAGAGGAGTACCTGGTAGTGCCTGCAAAGATAGGGAAGAGACTAGAGTCAGGGGATGGCAGGCTCGTGCTGGTAAAGAAGACATTGCTTCCTGAGGCTAGGATACCAGGTCAGAGTGGTAGATGGTGGCTCTCAGCACATAACCATAGAAATCAATCAAGAGCAGATATGCCAGGATAGGGGTAGCCATGAGGGAGTAGTGGTCATAGTAACCCAGGAGTCAGAAATTCTGCAAACCAGTTCAATCTGGTGGGCAATGTCTTCTTGGTGGTGTAAGAGACACAGGCATGATGGTTGACAACAATGAGAGAAGAAACAACAGGTAGCTCCTGAGGAGAGAGAGGTGAGTGGGATAGACTAGCACCAACAGGCCCCTGACAGACATTAGAAGTGACTCTGGGTTGTAACTGTGAGGACTATAATACAAGTCACGCAAAGCCTCGAGATCTAATCCACACATTTGAGTGCCTGGGACAATCTCTGAAATCTTTTCCCATCTCCCTTCCACAGCATCAGAGCAGTAATCCTGGGAGACAGGTCCCATGCAGGTTAGGAACCCCAAAGCAGCAGAAAGCGAGGGACAGACCAGTGTTGCCTCTGTCCACGGCAGACATTTAGAAACCGCTAGGAGCATCTGTGGAACTTAAGACAGCCCTTATCTCTGTCTTTGTGAACGACACAGGTGAGTCCCTCTTGAAAAGCACCCACACCTCCGTACGAAGTGCCTCATGGGGAGTCTTTAGCTGGCACAGAACACCATGAAGTCTACTCTTATGAGTCTTGTGGTCCATCCACTGGGGCCTCGAATAAGCAGGATAGATAGCTCATTCTTATCTTTTGGATAATAAGATGCTTGGAATACACTCAGTATCATTTATTACCAGGGCAACGCAAACCAAATGAGGCAGGGCAGTGGTGGCTCATGACTTTAATCCCAGATAGAGGCAGGTGGATCTCTGAGTTTGAGACCATGATCTACAGAGTAAGTTCCAGGACAGCCAGGGCTACCTGAAGAAATCTGGTCTCAAAAACAAAACAAAACAAGCCGGGCGATGGTGGCTCACACCTTTAATCCCAGGACTCGGGAGGCAGAGGCAGGCGCATCTCTGTGAGTTCGAGACCAGCTTGGTCTACAGAGCTAGTTCCAGGACAGGCTCCAAAGCCACAGAGAAACCCTGTCTCGAAAAACCAAAACCAAACCAAAACAAAAAAAAAAAACCAAACCAAAACAACAACAACAAAAAACCAAACCTAGTAACAGCAAAACAAAACACAATGACTTGTCACTTTATACCTATCAGAATGACTATGAAATAAAAACTAAACCTCAGGGCAGAAGTGTGGACAAGAATGTGAGGAACCTGGAGCCCTCCTTCATCATGGGACCAGAAAATGGTGCAGTTGCTGTGAAGAACAACCTGTCATTTCCACTCCTAGGAATGGAGGTGGGGGCTTCAACACACGTTTGCACAACAATTGTTTGCAACTGCTAGTCAATATTCACAATCCACATGTTCACTGGAAAAATAAATAGATAAATAAAATATGCTGTGTGCTTACAGTGGCATAGTATTCACCCATGAATGTGCTTACAGTGGAATAGTATTCACCCATGAAAGGACACCACTTGATATGGGCTACAACGGGAGGATTTTGAAAATGTTAATTGTAACAGACACGAAAGGGTAATTATCTGTTTATACTTCTGTGATGTATACTTCCTAGGATAGAAAAGGTCACATTCAGTAAAACCATGATGGTATTGGAGAGGTAACTGTCTCCAGCAAGTATGGAATTTCTGTGGAAAATGATGAAAAGTTTAAGGAGTGGTGACAAATTGTGAATGTGTTTAATGTTAGTAAATTGTACAGCTCTAAATGATTAAAATGATAAAAACAATTATGGGGCAAGATGGCTCAGTGAGTAAAGGCTTCTGTTGCACACTCTGGCCTCTGCAGTTTGATGTCCGGGGGGTACATGATTCAAGGAGAGAACCAACTCCCATGGGTTGTCTTCCAACCTGCACATAAGCACTGTGGCACATGAACACACACACACACACACACACACACACACACAGTAAGTGAAATCTAGTAAGAATTAAAACCCTCTGGGACTCTAGGAGCTCACCACCAGGTAAGGTGACCAATGTTGAAACTGGCTTCAGGATGGGGTGGATCCAGCATTCTGCACTATGCACCGCCCAGCAGCTAAAATAACCCTGGTTGGAACCAAATGGTACAACCAGGAAGAGTAGGAACCTTAAATCAAAGAGCTTCCTTTGGTGGCCTCAGCTGGTGGCTCCAAGGGGACATGATATTCTGTGGAAATTAGAATCATGATGAGATTTCAATCTATAAACCAGTTCTGTATACAAGGCCAGAGAGTACAGGTTACAGGTTACCCACATTTAGCTTAGAGTAGTGGGTTCTCCGCATGTGCGGCACGACCTTTTGGGATTGAATGACTCCTTCACATTGGAAAACAAAGATATTTACATTACAAGTCATAACAGCAGCAAAATTACAGTTAGAAAGTAGCAATGAAAATCATTTTATGGTTGGGGGTCACCACAACATGAGGAGCCCTTTTAAAGTGGTCCCAGCATTAGGCAGGTTGAGAACCACTGACTTAGGCCTTATTTCACAAGAGAAAGCCCAAACACAGGGGGAGGTAATAAATGCCAGCTTCCACACCTCCCTCCCACCCCAAAGGCTTTGCCTTCTCGATTGCTTTTCCTTTCTTTAGCAGCCACCGTCAGAACCACAAAGCGCAAGTCATTTAAAGGTTAGCAGCGTTTGCATGGTGTTAAGTTTGTACACTGATGGAAGGTTTGGAAGGTTGAGAAAATTAATCAGCGATAGACAGCCCCCTAATTAAAGCAACTGTAAAGACTGAACTCTAATTACAGCTTTGTTTCCTGAAACCTGGAGAGGACTCTGACATGTGTCAGAGATGGTGGCTTCCGATGCATCTTGGGACAGTCACCCTAGTGTGTCAGGGTATTCCCTCTGAAATCAAACATTCCCCCTCAAAAGAGGCAGGAGACTAATGAAACTTACAAGACTTGAGAACCTCGTAAAGTCACAAGATTCCCAGGGTTCCTGCCTAAGACTATGCAGAAGAGACTCTTCAGGAGAGGGGCCCACCAACTGTGGAAGGAACTTCTGGACGCTGAGTTGACACACTTGCTGGGGTGACATTGCTCAGTGGTGCAGCTGTCTTCGACTCACTCATACTTGTAAACAGAGACTGCTCGTTCATTTCCTGGCCGCCCAGGCCCGAATAATCACACAGAAACTATATAAGTTACAACACCGCTTGGCCAATAGCTTAGGAATATTTCTGACCAATTCTTTTATCTTAAATTAACCCATTTCTATTAATCTGTGTATTTCCATAAGACTGTGGCTTACTAGACAGATTCTGGGTCTTTCTCCTTTGGCAGCTACATGGCTTCTCCTTGCCTCTGTCTACTCTCTCTCTGTATCTCTTCCAGCCTGGCTATATACTGCCCTGCTGTAAACTGAAGCAACTTCTTTATTAATCAATGGTAATAAAACATATTCACAGCATATAGAGGGGAGTCCCACATCACATACTTCTGTAAGAAACCCCAGCAAATTGATTGGTTCACCAAAGAGGATGTGGTGGAATTCTTTCTTTGGTCTGTTGTCAGTATCCAATCAATCTGAGGTGAGTGCATGGTCATTCATGTTACCCTTGGAAACATCACAGGGCACAGCCACTGGGTCACAATGTTAAAAAGCTATGCTCAGTGGCCCTTCCCAGGATTAACTATGCCCTCACATGGATGGAACTCTTGACCTCCTTTTCCCTCTGCTTTAACTCCTTGTGACTCTGCCTCTCCAACATTCCCTTCTGTTTGTATTTTGTATTCTTGTGCTGCCACCAGGACCAACCGCTGGGTCAGGCCACACAATTTCAGGTTCCCTGGTGCTGCCTCTACGTCCAGATTATCCTCCCCAGATCTCCACCTCATTCTACTCCATGAAAAAAAATCCAGTGGACAAGAGAAAGTCAAGCCTGGCTGGTTGTTGACTTGGCAAACCTGGGAAGAGGGAGTCTATGAGGAATACCTCCATAAGATTGACCTGTGGCCATATCTGTAGAACTTTCTTGATTACCAGTGCTGTAGGAAGGCCCAGCCCATTGAGGATGGTGCCATCTCCAGGCAGGTAGCCGGGCCTGTGTAAGAAAGGCAGCCGTATATGAGACTGGGAACAGGGCAGCCATCCATGGCCCTGCTCCAGTTCCTGCCTCCAGTGTCCTGCTGATACCCCTCAGTGATGCACTGTGAGCGACCTGGAAACATAAGCCTTATGAACCCATCCCCCTCCGAGCCATGGTATTTCTCACAGTAACAGAAAGCAGACTAGAATAAGGAAATAAATTCACACTTGAGTGTGAATCACTGCTTTCGCAACTCTGTGCAACACTATGGGGATATTTGACATTTGATCACTGCTGCTTTGTAGTCCGCCTTGGCGAGTCGGTTAGTCTAGGGGTTGTAACCCGCCTGGCAGGTCAGTAATTCCAGGGTCCCGAGAGGCGCTATCTGAAAGACATGGGCGGGAGAAAGGAAGGAGGCCAAGCTAGGTTTGTCGTTACAGCTTATATAGCCCCTGGATGAGGAATTTTTGCGGCGGGGGGGGGGGGGGGGGGGGGGGGGGGGGGGGGGCAGGGGCATGACCAGAGCAGGAAGGGATCTTGCAGCATGGTCCAAGCCGGTCACGAAGTTGTCGGCCAGGAGGTTACGATCGAACAGGAAGTCACAAGTTGACACACCTAGTTCTCTAGATAGTTTGGAATGTGGGGCAGGTTCCACTAACAGATAGCTCTCTATTAACAGATAATTGGGTGTGGGATAGGCTCTCTGCAAACTCCTCAGGGCAATGGTCTCTGCAATACTTTTGGGGGGAAATGGCTCCTGACACAGCTTGATAATTCCCATGAGTGGATATTACAAAAGAATTTCAGAGGAAAGTTTCTCATATATTTATGTATTACTTCACACACATTTTAAAGCTAGCTGTGTACATTCATCCAGATTTCGTTAGATGAAATGAACTCAGGACTTTCAGGGACCCTGTCATCTTCCATCACCAGGAAGGAATACACAGGAGAGCAGAGACCTGATGTGTTCTCTCCTGTGGACCCCAAGTGCCTGGAACAGGGCCAAACATAAGGAGGGAACAGGATAAAAACCTGGGGAATGGAGGAATAAAGAAATCATTTGACAAGAGTGATGAGGAAATGCTTTCATGTGACATCAGGAGAGTCTAGGATTCCATGAGAAATGAGGACTTTTCAGTCTGTAGATCTACTAGATCCTCCATTCTCCGTCCTCTGACAGGCTCCAGCCCCACAGCAGTCTCCTGCTTCTTCCCCGACAGATGCTCCGTGTCTTTGTTCCTCCTTCGAGGCCATGTCCACGAGAGCATTCTCCTCATCTCCCATCTCCTGTTTCTCCACATTATCTGAAATTCGCTTCCATCCTCTCTCACCTGGACTTGCCTCTAAACCACTCTCTGCAGTGCCCACACCTGTGTCCTTGCTGTTCACGCTCAGGAGAAGGATTTTTAACCCTTGATTCCTGTGTGAAGGGCCAGAGTGTGAATTCTCTCAGCTTTGTCACTTGCTGTCTCTGTGACTGCTTCTCACCTCCAACATTGCAGTGTGAAAGCAAAGATAATATCCATGTGTTCTAATACACTTTTTATTTCTGAACATGGACATATGAATCTTACATCATGAATGTTTTTAATGTTTTGTCCCCCCCCCCCCTCTTAAAACTAGAAGAAAATGCCTAAGCTATTTGTCAGCTTCCTATTACGGTAACAAAAGAACTAAAGTAGTCCATTTACAAAGTTGAGAATTTTCGAAGGTTCTAGTCCATAACCAGTTGGCTATGTTGCTGTTGCTAGATGATGGTGGGCATGTGTGATACAACAGTTGTCGCCCATGTCATGGCCAGGAAGCAAAGGTGAGACAGAGTAAAGTCCCAGGATCCCAGTGCTCTCTTGGTGCACACCCCCAATGAACCAAGGCTTCCCACAGAGTTCTACTTCTTAAAGGTTCTTTGCCTTCCATTGCTGCCATCCAGGCTGGTAAGACCTGGGCCTTTGTGGACCACTCGATATCTAAAGTACAGCAGTACTAACCTGGCTTCTGGACCACAGTTTGCTGTCACTGGCTCTTTCCCATAAGGGAATTCTCCTGAAGATAGCTTGATTGCTCCCCTACTTTCTGTCTGGTTGGACCCCACGTCTTGGTGGATCCTGTCCTGACCTCCTTATAGAATCCTATTCAGCTCTCTCCCTTCCCCCTCATCGCTCCCCAGCCTCTTGGCCCCGTGCCCTTTTGACTTTGTTACATACGTACTCACTTTGTATTTCTTGTGTTTTGATGAGTCTTCTTCCTGCCTCCCCTAGGATGGAGGCTCCTCAGAGCAGGGCTGCTTGGATCACCGTGGGCCTTATCCACATGGGTCCTCAGCACTTATCTATTGATTGGTGCTTATGAGAGTCTTTCCTTAGTGCCTGTTCTAAGACTACATGATTTTGTCTTAGTATATATACATACCACAAAGTCAGGGGCACCCAGGGAGTGAATATTAGGAAGATGAGGGATGTCCTGATGTCACCTGGAAAAAGTGACATCTGAGCTGGAGGGTGTCCCTGGGATTTCCTGGCATGGAGAAATAGTACACCCTGTTCGTGCTGATTTGGGATTTGGGGAAGGTGGGAGACCTGGTGCCTGGTAGTAGGATAGTGTGTGGGGGGGAAGGGATTGATACCGTAGGGGTGGAAAGGGCAGGGTCGTGAGGGTCCATGTCTGTGAGCGAGCATGGCAGTAAGCCCACATGCTTGTGGACTCTTGGACACACGGGCTGCACTGGCTCCTGGTGACTATCCAGGAGCTATGAGAACTGCAACCTAGGATTATCCTTCGACATTTTCCTCAAAGTTATCTACCATGAGACCTGCCAGCAACTACCAGGAGCAGGGTGTGACCAGGACATCCTGGTTAGAACAGTACCCAGAGAACCCTGCTGATAGCCAGTTGCCCCATGTATTCCTCGGTCATTAGATCCTCGGTGTGGATAACACATGCAGGATTGGTTTGCAGAACGCCTCTCAAGCAGAGACCTGCCAAGCTCTCCTTTCCTCTTCTGCCCAGGTGGATGGTAGCACCCCAAGGAGTCCTGAGAGGCTTGTCTACCTCGCTCTGCTTTTCCAGGCCCAGGCGTTATTAGGCAGGTGGAGCCAACACGTGATAATATGCCACCGGCCCTGGGGAAGAAAGGCAGAGGCAGGGAGAGCCCTGCGAGCAGCAGTGAGTCAGGGAACTTCTCTCCTACAGAAGCAGGAGTCTGGAGGGAAGAGAGGCCGTTTATGGTGAGAAGGGCTGGGAAGACTTCCTGCAAGTGGCGGCATGTTGCGCCCCTTGCGGCCATGGTGGCAGATGGAAGGCAATGCCACCCCAGGGACCTGCGGCCATTTGTGCAAATAGCTTCCCGATTAGCATCCACACAAGTACTCTGCTAGTCACACCAATAATGATCATTCTGCAGCCAGCCAAAATTCCAGGCCCTAGCAGCTGTTGTCACACGTATCCATTTTGTCCTATAATCGTTAAATAATCTTTTCATGAAGTCCCATCTGAGGGAGAGACCTAATCCATCCTCCCCCGCAGGAAGGGAATTATCTTTCTGATGGTAGAAAATAATCCTTTTAGGTGACATGAAACCAGCTCTCAGGCTAAATCCCCTTTTCTTCCTCCCCCTCAGGTGCCATCATTGCTGTTAAGAACTGCGGTTAAGCAATGAGCGGGAAGGCTGGAGGGGTTATGCTGAGTCTCAAACAGTGTTCTGTTGGAGCCTGATGCTCCCCAACGGACAGCATGGGTTTATCTTGTGACTCCCAGATAGAGGGGGGGTCTCTGTTTCCCAGGGAGGAAGGAAGTCCTAGCATGCCCACAGGAGGATGCCCTTAGAGGCCTTTCAGGGGCTGTGAGAGGCGGGGAGGAAGGAAGAACAATTAAAGTCAGCCCAGGTGGAGAGAACACTGGCATACGGGGAGGGGGGGATATTTCCGGCTGAGGAGCAGGGTTAATCTCCTTTTAACACTCCTTTGGAGTTGTCAGCCCAGCTTGGGGATGGGGTGCCAGGCACAGAAATAACTGTTTGAGTTCAAATCTGACCACCTATTAATGGTGTGGTGTGGGGGCCTCGTGCAGTCCCTCCTTTCAACTGTATACAATGGAAGCTATGTTGGAAACGCTCTGTCCTGTGAAATACAGGTGGGGGAAAGAGAAACTAATAGCAGGCGGGAGAGTCAGAGAGTCCATGGCGCAAGAGCTGCAGACATGGATAGAAGCTAAGGACCCCAAAGATGCTGGATCTTCTCCTGTCGCACACACTTTGCCATGCAGCTTTTTGAGGACAGCATTGCTCGTGAGTCTAACTAGAACTTGCGTTCTTTCCCCATCCTACCCTGCAAACCCGCACTTTAGCCCACTTACTGCCCTCTCTCCTTATATGGAATGCCGTCTGGTCTAGCTTTCCATTTCCTGGGAAGATTTTATTTATTTATTCATTTATTCTTATGTTATGAATATTTGTTTGCATGCATGTCTGTGCACCGCATGCATGCAGTGCCCACTGAGATCAGAACAGGGGGTCAGATCCCCGGAACTGGAGTTATGGATGGTGGTGCTGGGAACGGAGAGAACCTGGGTCCCCTGGAAGAACAAGTGCTCTGAATCCCCGAGCATCTCACACGACCTCTGCAGCAGACTATCGCATCCATAATATCTAGTGCCGCGTGACAACCCGGAGAGTCGAACAGGAGACGTTAGGGAGAATTTCAGGAACTCACAGACTTGTGAGGGAGACAAGCCGGAACCCCCCAATAGACACCATGCCATACGGTATGCCTTGGAATAGTGGTTTTGAACTTAGCGTAAAGTAGGCTGGTGTTCATAATTAGAGTTATTTTTACATTTTCAGGGAGAAGGCAGGGAAGAGCCAGGAGAGGCTGTACAGAGGGGATGAGGAAGATTGGGATAACGCAGTTGCAATGGAGATGGCTTGCTGCTCATGGAGCAAGTGTCTGTGTGTGTGTGTGTTGATAGGGTTGACAGAATGGACAGTAAATACGAGCGTGTTCCCACTCTGCATGCAGCTGTTGTTGAGATCTGCATGTCGGGGTGGGACGAAGGCTCAGACAGTGGTAGGAGTGAGATGCAGGAGTAGCAGGAACCAGAAGGCAAAGGCAACTGGAAGCTGGAAGGAGTTAAGCTTTATCCCGGAGCTCTCTGGAAATCCTTCTCAACAGAGGAGCGACATGATCAGATTTTAGAAAGATAATTCTGGTGGCGGGGTGCAGCACAGATGGGAGGGGATGCGGGGAACAGGAAGCCCTGTTCTGCAAAGGTTGTGATAATCCAGGAGCGGGACAGCGAGGGTCTGAGTGAGGGCAGGTGCACGGGAATGAGGGCAAAGTGGATTAGGGAGATTTAAAGAGGACATTCAGCCTGGGGACTGATTCCGGGGACTGATTGAAGGCCAAGGAGTGGAGGCAGGGGAGTAGAAAGCTGCCCGGAGGCTTGTGGTTGGGTGACAGGGTGTGTGATGTGGTACTAATCAGGGATCAGAGGAGGAGGACTGAATGAGGATCGTTTGCATTTGAGGATTTTCAGGAAGAGGCCAGTTGGAGGCTGAAAACTGTTTTAGAGCTTAGGAGGGAGATGCATTTATTTATGTACATGTGAAGTGTAAACAAGTTCCTAGTGGTAAATATAATGAACAGAGTCAACTTTTGTTGAGAAATCTTTCAATGAAAGAAAATAATCAATAAAAGCAAAATAGAACTGGATTAATAAAGGAACATTGTTGCAGAGAATGAAAATAGGAAATGTGAGAAACTGGGCGATCTTGGAGAGTATGCATTGGCCGTGAGCCCATGGCAAGAGCTGACTTAGAGCAGAATCTTGAGAAGACCATCCATCAGGACAGGACCCCTGCAGGAGGTACACTGGACAGAGGAGTTAGCCCTGGCCTGGCCTCCTCGGCTCTCCTCTCCATCTCTAGAGTGTAACATGGTTGAGGCCCTTTGGGCGGGAGATTGTGACATGTCTCCCTAGGCATCTCCAAGAGAAAGGCCTCTAAAGGGGAAATTGGAAGAGGAAAATCAAAAAGCAACTCACTGCCAAGGACTTCTAGATCTTGTCTCAGAAAAGTTAGGCTAGAGGACACAGAAACAAGGGTGGCTGGTGCTACCTCTTCTTGGCCATGAGAGGAGAAAAAAGTCCATGACTTTGATGGCAATCCCAATACATACGAGGCTGGAGCAGGAGGGTCCAGAGTTCAAGGATGCCTCAAAAAATAAAACAAAGTCAAGCCCAGTAAATGTTCTTCCAATACAGAGAAAAGAGAGCAAGATGACGAAGTTGCTCAAAAATAGGAGGTTCCTGACTCAGTAGGTTATTCTGTCACATAAGACAAATGAAACATACAGCATCTGAGGGTGCCCAGTGTAGAGTAGACCAGAGCAGGCTTCAGTCCACAGTAGGCTGGGTGGCTCTACTCACAGGCTGCCCAGTCTCACTCCATAACCAACAGATGTGGCTCCTCTTCCCTCCTCCCTATGGATAAATAATTAGGAGACTTCCTTCTATCTTTCCATTAACTGTTTCCCTTTCCACCTATTGAGGACAGGGGATGGAGAAAGCCAGCCAGAAGACCAGAACTGGGACTGTCCCCTCCTGCCAAATCTCTACCTGCTGGTGGCTCCTTTGTAACTCAGCGCATGCCTAAAATGTGCCAGAAAGAAGGACAAGAGACATGGCCTTGATACTCAGGACTCTTCCCACTTTGAGTTCTTGTTGTTGAGGGTGCTGCTTCAGGAGCAACTCTAATTTTGTTTTATTTTATTTATTTATTTTTGTGGTGTTAGAGATTGAGCCTGTGGCCTTCCACATGTTAGGCAAACACCCTGCCGCCGATCTGCATCGGCTCTTGGCTCGCTTTTTAAAAGGGAATGTCACTTCCCTTCAACCAAAGTCATCCAAACTTCCTTTCGACTCATCCTTCTCCTCTCCAGGGAGCCTAGCACATATACATAGTCCGTAGGAAAACAAGCAGAATGCCTCTGGGGCTGAAGAAGTGAATGAACGAATGATTTCCTAGGAGGCTCCTCTAGGACCAAAGCCTGCGATCCATCTTTCCCCTGGCCACAGTTATGCACCACGAGCTTCCTACAAACGTGGGAAGGTGGAAGGGAATTTATTGGGCTGTCAGGAAGGATGGTGACAGTGCAGGTTTTCAGGTACATTTCTTGCTGACTGGGCCTGGTGGACAGTGTCGAGAAAATTACATGTGTCTGTGACCATCAAGGGACCAAGTTGAGCTCAGGCCATTATCCGGAGGGCTGTCCAGGGAGAGCCTACCTGTCAAACTGGCTGGAACCCAGAGAGATAAACTCCTGGTGAGTCTTTCTGTGGCACCCTGGGACTTTGGTGACAGAATTAATTAATCAAGACACCAGCGTCAAAATTAAAGCGAGGAGGGAAAGTCAATTAGTGATTGAATAGCTGGTGAGGAGATATGTTTTAATGAGATTCTCTCTAATTTGAGTAGTTCTCTCTCTCTCTCTCTCTCTCTCTCTCTCTCTCTCTCTCTCTCTCTCTCTCTCTCTCTCTGCCAGGGCTAGAAAGAGAGAGGTACAGGCACACGTTTCTTTCTCTAATTTATGCTCCAGGCTGGGTTGAGAGAAAGAATCCTCTGCCATCTCTAAATCGTCAGGGCTCCATGAAGCTATTTATCATCACTATGATTCTTTTCAGTCGAGTGTTCATTTCAATTTATTGTCACCTCTTTAGCTCCCCTCCAGCAGGTTTGGCCAGACTCCTAAGAGAAGATCTGAGCCGAGAGGGGGAGACACAGACAAAGGAGGAAGGCTGGCTGGAACCGGGCTCTCCAGGGATATCGCTGCCACCTCCCCACCCTCCACAGCCCCTTCTAGCTCTATTTGCTTCTACAGGAGACAGGGCCGATTATGATGTTTCAGAGACTTTCCAGAAGCTGTCAAGGCTAATAAAGATCTGGCAGGAACAGGAGCCACAAAGACTCTGCAGCCTCTTGGTGCTGGGGATCAAGGGAAGGTAGGTGTAGTTACCAGCTCAGCAGCAGGTAGGCACCGAGGAGCCCGGGAACCATGAGAGAGAGGTCAGTCTCAGGATTCCTGACTCCTGTACTTGCTGCACAGGCTGATCCCACAGCGGTTGTGTAGTCATCAGGCGTGGGACAAAAGCAAGTCTGAGGATGAGATGAACTCCAGAAGCAAGGAGTTTATCCATGTCAAGGGGCAGGAAGAGAAAGTCATGGTCTGGTGACTGGACATGGAATATATAGTTGAAGGAATGTCACTAAGACAAGAAGAAGGATGGGGCAACTTCAGGGACTGGGGGCTCTGTATTTCTTTGACTCAACCAATTTTAGGATTGGCTCAGAGCTTTGGGAAGATCAACCAGACTGTACTTTTCCTCCACAGTACAAAACAATAGGTGTTTAGGCAAAGCCACTAAGAAGAAAGACATCAACTGGGTCTCACTGAGCAGAGCCTACCTGCTGCTAGGTTCAGATGTTTACCAAATAAGGGTGTAAACTTTTATATTGACACTATATTTTACAATTGACTGAGTATTTGAATCACCAAGAAGATCCATCCATCCCATGTGCAATACGAAAAGATTAAAACATAGTTTAATATTTTATTTTCTAGGAAATAAGAACTACTGGGTAAAGTTGGACTCCTTGTATATACATAAACATACTGAAAAAGGGGCCATGGATTTCTTACGAGACACACATAGTTTAAACAGATGAGAATATCATGGAGAAGAGTAGCATGTGAAGAGTTAAAGAGAAAGAATTTCTTAGAAATATATAGCATTGGTGGGGTATGGTGGTTCACGTTTTTAATCTCAGCACTCAGGAGGCAAAGGCAGGAGGATTTTGGTGAGTTTGAGACCAGTTTGGTTTTGAAAGTGAGTTTTCAGGCCAGCTAAGGCTACAGAGTGACATTGTCAAAAAAAAAAAAAAAAAAGCAAGCAAGAAAATCACAGCAGTGCAAAAATGTCAAGCAAGGAAAACTGAAAAAATATCAAAGGAAAATAAATCAAACTGAAAGAAGCAGGCAACCATCATGAGTACAACCTAAGAGCAAATCTTTACATCTTACGTATTTTAGTAAGAATGGAAAAGGCTGTAGGACGAGTATAACTTCAGCTTATCGTAATTTGTACTCTGAATATGTAAGGTTAATGTAAGCTATATTCTATCTAGTAGCTTTATTGTGCTTCATTTAATTGCTATGCGGTGTTGGACTTTGGAGTGTTTCCAGTCACATGATTGCAATGACACTATGAGATTAGCATTCTGTACACAGTTTGTTGTGTGCAATAATTTCTTAGGAGATTTGCCCTAGGTAAAATTATACAATTGAATCATTGAAAAAAAATTTAGAATTCTTGGTTAATATTGCCAAAATGCTTTATAAAATGATTGTCCAATTCATAAGAGTATCAGTTTCCCTCTACCCTCACCAGAGGCCTTATTAAAATTTGAAATGAATGTATAACTTGCATCAAATAAACTGAACATATTTTTAAGAGTTCAGTTTGGCATTTTGATTGTTACATTCAGCTCCTGAGCTGCCACCCCAAATAAGAGGTAGATCTTTTCCACACCCGAGGAAGTTCCCCTGTGTCCCTTGAGCTTCCACTACTATTGACTCGGATTATTCCTGGACTTTAGCTCCAAGGGAGTCAACAGAAATAATTCCTTTTGTCTAGCTTTAGTTCTTCTCCAACCTAATGTTTTTGAGATCCGCTCACACTTTTATACAGAAGCGGTTTGTTTTTGCTCAGGGTGAGGTGTTTTCTATTGAAGGATCCGTCAGCATGTTTTTCCATGCTCCCAGTGATGAACACTGGGTTGTTTCAAAGTTGGATTTATTAATGCAAGAAGCTGACTCAAGCATCCACAGACACTTAGAAACGTATTCCCTTTTTGTAACATGCATTATTATTTCTCTTGAATACCTGGGAGTGTAATTGCTGGGGCAAAGGGTAGGTAAATTAGTTTGATATAAATATCACTACAGTAGTTGTGTATTTTACATGCTAGGCAAAGCCATGCATTTTGGGCAGTATCATATCCTTGCTAAAGCTCGAAGTTGCCGTTTGGTTTTATTTTAGCCATCGTAGCAGGACTGAAACCGTGTACCACATCTATTTTTCAAATGATCTACAATGTTGGACACCTTTAATTTACGTTTTAGGCCCTATGTGCGGCTCATCTTTTCATCATGAAGTATATGTTTATGAAGTTTGGCTTATTATTAATTTACTGTAGCTTATTATAATCCATTTGTCAGGTACAAAGGGGATTTCTTTCCCAGCCTGCAGCTTGTTTATTTTGTTAAAAGTATATCTTCATAAAGTCAGAATATTTTATTTTTACAATTTACTGATTTTTAGATCTCAAGAGCAGTCCTTCTTGTGTCCTAAGACATCTTGATTGTATTAAGTTCGTTGGGTAGTTTTCCTTGCTGTCTCCGAATGGACTATGTGCCTAGCTTCTGCATTTCAATTTCTGACACCTCAGATTTATTTCTGTGAGGAGCAAGGCAGAGATGGGGGTTCCCTTTTCCTTCACGAAGATCCAGCAGTTTCAGCATGGCTTTTTATTTTTTATTTTTTTTTCAAGACAGGGTTTTTCTATGTAGCCCTGATTTTCCTCACTTTGTAGACCAGGCTGGCCTTGAACTCACAGAGATCCGCCTGCCTCTGCCTCCCAAGTGCTGGGATTAAAGGTGTGTGCATGATTTTTTTTAAAGGACAATTCTTTTCTCTTCAAATTGGTTTGGTGAATTGATTGAGAATTAACGGATCATATACATCTAGATCTAGTTTTTAACGTTCTATTCTGTTCAGTTAACCTGTTTATTTACCTTTATGTCAATACAGTGCTTTTTGCCTTAGCTTTAAAATAAATCTTGAAACAAGACAGGGTGAGTCCTCCCCACTTAATGGTATTTGAGCGTTTTGTTCTTCACATATCCTTGTACATATTGGACTTCTAATTTTGGCAAGAATCTTGCATTCCACAGGTTTCCATTATTGCTCAGTTTAGTATTTTTGGTAAGATTGTGGTAAATATGTAGGCCAATTTTGGGAGAATGGCTACTTTAACAATATTGAGTTATTTCATCAATGAGCATGACCTATCCTTCTATTTAGTTAGATCTTTTAAAACGTTTTATGGTTTCAGTGACAAGTGTAGACTACCTTTTTTAAATTTGATATTATTAATGTTATTGATATATGATATTGATATAATTAATGTTATTAAATACTTAAATGCTATTTTCCAACTTTGAGAATATAGAGATAGAGATGATTTTGTTATTAATCTCGTATGCTTCAACCTTTATACTTTCACTATTTACTTCCTGTAATAATTTCACTGGTATCTTCACATTCATTATGTGCAAATTACGTGGCTTGGAAATAAAAACTGCCTGATCTTTCAGTTTTCCGGTGTCTTCTCCTCCTACACTGAATAAGGTTTCAGTACTGTGCTTTATAGGCGTGACAGTGATCACAGTTTCCCCGACTCTGGACTTATTTCATCATCTTAATTGTTACATTTTCAGTGGCTTTTTAATTTTTTAAAACAGATTGAAGATGTAGTTCCTGGCTTGAAAAAATCCCAGAGTATTTAAAAAAATGTATGCAAGGATATTAAAATGTCAGATACACCTATTGGAATCATGTAGCTTTTCTTTTTATTCATTAATTTAGCTAGTCACATTGGTTTCATGTTGAATGTTGTAACCTTGTATTCTAGAAGCACACCCCAGTTGCTCATGGTATATTTTTGCATACACTGATGGATTTGATTCACAGATTTTGTTAAAATTTTTGTGAGCCTGTTCACGAAAGCTATTGCTCTGGTTCTATGGTTGTTCTTTCGTAGTGTCGTTTTTAGGATGCAGGTTCAGGGCTCTCGCTTTATGACACACTATTTCTCCCTCCTCTCTGTTTTAAAGACCTTTTTTAAAATCTTTTACTCTTGGACAATTTTATACATGCACATAATGTACTTTGATCATTCCACCTCTTTCCATTACCCTCTCTTATTTCACCTGACACCGAATCCTTTCTTCCCAATGTGTCCCTCCTATTACCATGTCTTTTTTTAGATGACTTTTTGATGAAATGTTTTTGTCATTTGTTCTTCTTTTTTTTTTTGGATTTGGATGTACGATGGTTTTTATTTACAACTTTATTGGCAAAAAGGGGGAGAACTTGAAACAGCTTTAGTACAGGGCATTGTGGCTGACCCTGTCAGGTTGAACAAGTCCCATCTCAGCGTCCATCTAACTGTCCAGATGTGCAATACTGAACCTGCACATGCAGTTTCCTTTATCAAGTATAGCACTCACCTTTCAGGCAGTCTTTAAAACATATAAATACAAAGGAAAGGAAACCACTCATTAAAAACTGCATCAAACGGAAAGTATTGTAAGTATGACTTTGTTGTTCCTGGAAATAACACATGCCCAGTGAAACCAAAAGCTGGAGAAGCAGTTACACTTCCTACGGGAGAGGACAGTGACAACAACAACCATCTTCTGTAATGACCATTTTCAATTTATCATCAACTACTCTGAACTTACTAGGAGATGTAGTCAAAGTCAGAAGAGAAGACGCAGGGAGAGTATTCCTTTGTGGAGGACAGTATCCCTCCAGAATCATCACTGGAAATAAACATCCTGTTGATTCTAGGTGGCAAAACAATTAACGTAGTCAATTTCGATTACAGCTGATCATGTTGAGCTGACCTAATTTTCTTCCTTGCCTTGTTTGATGTCATTCTTCCAGATCAAGTGTGTTTAATTCTTCTTATAGTTCGTCCAGATCTTCCCCAGTGAACAGATTCTCATCCATGGGAACAGCATCGATGGATCCATTCTCTTGTCCCCCCACTCCGTTGTCCTCGTCCAAGTCACTTCTCTCGCCATTTTCAGCCCGGCCTCCAGAAGCCTCACTTAATTTGTTCTCATCTCTGTCTGAAGCATACGTGCTGAATCTTTCGAGACTGGCTACAGTGATACCCGTCTCTTCCACATCCCTCGGGATGTCCAGGCTCACGTCTATGTCATTCACACCCACAGAATCATCAACCTCATCACCACCTGCTCCCTGAATGTAGCGGGTATCATCTGCCTCCTCGTCATCATCATTAACCAGCTCAGGACGAAATTCAAACACCTCATGACCACTGATCACGAGTGCTTTCCCTGCTTTGAAGTCAGCTTTCCGTCTCTCCATATCTTGTTCAAGTTTATCAATCTTTTCTTGTCTTTTCATTTTCTTCCACGCAAGGAAAGATTCTAGAGGGATTTTGGTAACATTTGGACCTAAGGCAGAACGCTCTCTTTCAGTTAGATCTTCTAATGAAATCTCATCTTCTTTCTCTTCTTTCTTTTTGTCTTTCTTCAACACAAACCCAGGAGGAAGTGCGTGATGACACATGCAGTTGTCCCCACCTCCAGGACACACCCAAACCAGCCATACTTGTTATTTTCAATAGCTTCAAGGAAATGTCTGCACACTATTTGAGTTTTTGGTTTTTTCTTTTCCGCCTCACCATGCTTCTTGTTTACTACTTCTTCCAGCTTTTGCTCATCCCAATTATCCATAGTATCTTTTTCAAGTTCTTCATCTCTGGCATCAATGTAAACACTTCGTTTTTCACACTTTCTCTCCAAAGTGAGGTCATGAGAGAACTTACATTTATCTCCTTTAGTACACTGCCCTTGTCTGAAGAATGCACACACCACAGATTTGGGATCTGCGCCTTTACTTATCTTCTGTGCGGCAACTACAGGCTTGAACAGCTCATTCAGCTCCTGTAGCTCTTTCTTCCCGTCATCTTTCTTCAGCTTCTTCTCAGCTTCACTTTGTGCCGCCTGACGTGGATTCTGCTGACCAAATTTCACCTGATGAGTGACAGCCTTAATAAACTTCTGTTGCTTTGCTCCTTTCTTATTCTTTAGACCATAAGTTTTGACCTCGATGATCTTCTCCTTCTTCTTCTGCTCCGCCTTCTTGCTGCCCCCGGCCTGAGCCTGTTTCTTGGGGGCGCATCGCGGAGGAGGCGGGGGCGCCGAGCCGAATGCTGCGCTGATGGCGACCGTAGGGGCATCCGGCAGCGTGGCTGGAGCAGGAAGCCATTTGTTCTTCTTTCAGCCTACTGTTTTTAATCACTGTTGCTTGTCTGAGCCTGGATGGGGCATTTACTTACTGACATGGAGAGCTTAAGCCTGGCTACACCGTTGAAGAAAATGACTCCCCCTTCCTGCAGCACTAACTGCCAACAGCTTCCCTGGGAGGGGAGGTGGCTCGTGATCCTAAGTCGTGACTGCTTCTCCCAATGGTGATGGGATGTCAGCAGGTCCTCATCTGTGTAGATCTTGCACAAGCACCCACAGCGGCTATGAGTTCATAAGAACAGACTCTATGTCAAGCCTAGAAGACAGCATTTGATGCTGATCCTCTCCACCCTCCAGTTCTCATATTCTTCCCTCTCCCTCATCAGTAATGCTCCCTGAGTGTTGGGGCAGGGGGTGACAGAGATGCCCAGTTGAGGGCTGAGCACTCAATGGTCACTTATTCTCAGCACTTTGATCAACTACAAGTCTCGGCGTTAATGGTTGCCCACTGCAAAGACCAAGGCTGAGAGCAACAAAACCTATGGTTATAAACACAAGCATCTAGAAGGCAGTTTGACAACATGGTCATATAGCAAAAGCAAGCTAGTAGGCTCCCCTTTAGGGCCTATGAATTCCCCAGTTATGGGCTTCTGATCAGGTTTGCAATATTACATACAAACAGTTTCTTGTGATGTAGGCTTCAAATTCAATCAAATAACTCTTGTTTAACCCCAGTAACAGTCATGCCACTACTGGGCCTCCTGACTCACAGTTAGGCATCCCAACTTGACACTGGGAATTTCAGTTGATAACCTATGGTTACCATGAACAACATTATCCACTGTACTGGCTGGGTGTGTGTGTGTGTGAACTTGACACAATCTAGAATCATCTAAGAGAAGGAGCCTCAATTGAGGAAATGTTTCCATGGGGTCCATCTCTAAGACATTTTCTCAATTCGTGATCAATGGGGAGGCACTAGCCCATGATTCTACAAGAAGCAGATCGAGCAAGCCATGTGAGGCAAGCCAGTAGGCTGTTATATTCCATGTCTCTACCTCAGGTCCTGCCTCCAGGATCCTGCCCTGTTGGAGTTCCTGTCCTGACTTCCTTCAGTGATGAACGGTGCTGTAGAGGTGTAAGTCTAATAAACCTTTTCCTCCACAACTTGCTTTATGGTCATGGTGTTTGGTCACAGCAATAGACACTAAGACATCTACCCATGTGGGTTTGCCCCAGTTCAAACTCTGCCTTTAAGCTGTATTTTCAACTGGTTTGTAAATGAGTAGGTTTCCACCAGACTTTCCCATACAGCCTCAGGTTAGGTTGACATTTCCCCTGACCTGTTTCTCTTCCTTATCCTCTCTTTGTCATCTGTTCCTAAACCTCTCAACCCTCCTCCATTTCCAAGAGAAAGAGATTTTGTGGGACCAGAGTTACTAGTATCTGCACGCTTGACACAACTCACTGGTGATGCTATTTGAAAGTAACCTTTATTTGATGGATTTTTTTTAAAATTGCAAATTCAATTTTAAGTAGATTGAGGACTATATTATTTAGATTTTCTATGTTGTATCAGTTTGGAAAAAACTGTAATGTTTAAGTAATTAGTTGATTTCACATTCATTTTGACATGTGTGGACTTTATGATGTCCGTATTTGTCCTTTATCATCCTTGTAACACAGATGCAGTGTGTAGCGATGCCACTTCTCTCATTTCAATTTCCCTTTTTTAGGCCTGGATCAGGTTTGCTACAACTTTGTTACTTATTAACTGTTCGCGGAGTCTTATCATGACTGTTAGTTTTCTCAGCTCTTTCTTTGATATGTACTTTTCTTTTTATCATTTATTTTTTTCTTTCCATGAATTTATCTTTTTTTTTCTTTTATCAGTCTTTTTGGGGAAGCTTGGATAACTGGCTTTATATTCTGCCTCTTCTTTTTAAAGTATTTTTATTTTGTGGGTATGCAGGAGTGCCTGCAGGTATGTCTGTGCACACATGTGTGCTTGGTGTGTCTGTGAAGGCTGGAGGAGGCATCAGATCCCCTGGAACTGGAGTAAAAGGTGGTTGTGAACCTCTATATGGGTGCTGGGAACTGAACTCGAGTCCTCTGTAAGAACAGTCAATACTCTTAACCTCCGAGTCATCTCTCCAGGCCTCTTCTCTTCTTAGTATAAATATCAAAAGCTACAAATGTCCATCTAAAATAAATATTGTAACCATGCCACACGAAGCTTAATGCGCTGCTTTTTCATTACTGTTCAGTCCATCATTTTCTGTTTTCTCTCATGAGTTCTCTTATCTGCTCATGTCTTTTAAATAAATATATTGTTTAAATTTGGAATGTTTGGAGACTTTTTAAAATCTCTTAATATGTCTTAGAATTTTGCTCTATCGGAAGACTCACAGTGAATTGGCTCACTCTTCTGGATGCTGGAAAGTCCAGCATCACCATGTGTCTGCCGTTTGGCAAAAAGGCTTTTCGTTGTGCTTCACATTGTGGAGAGAAGGCAAGAGAGGGCAGAACTCCCAGTACCCTTCCCACCTGTGGAGGTGAATCCCCCATGACCTCTAACCTCTTATAGGTTCTGCCTCTTGGTATTTTTGCATTGACAATTAAATCTTATTATGAGTTACGGAACAGACAGACATGTACTCAAATCATAACATAGCATTATTTGATTTGAAACTCAATGTTGTGGGAATATGACATACTTAGTTTGATATAGTTGTTTGTGGACAATTTTAAGTGTATCTCATTTGTGTTTAAGAGAAGCCTTATAAATGTCTGGGTACAGTGCTTTACAAATTTTCAGTAGTCTTTAAAATCGACTATGCCTTCCTGAGTTCATCTTATTCTTGCCCACAAATTACCAAGGGAGAATTCACAATGTAATCATGGCTCTAGGTTTTTCTATATCTGTTTTCTCATTTTTTGACCTTGTATACTTTCATGTTCCATTTTAAGGTGTATAGACATTTATGATTGCTATGTTATCTCTTGCATTTAACATTTTATTATTATGAAAGGTTTTATTTTATATTCAGTATTGTTTATTTTGAAAGTCCCTTTGCTGTCATTGATACAATTGTAGTGAGATTAGTATTTGCATGGCTTATCATGATTGTTATGTATATACATATATGAATGGGTTTATAAATACAACCTGCTGAGTCCGTTCAGTGTTTCTCATAGATGTGTGTGTGTGTGTTTAGGGCTGACCACTTGGTATTAGATAACCAATTAGTTCTCTTATCTCTGGGAAGACTCTTCTCCCTCTCTCAGCTGTCATTAATGGTCTGTAGTTCTTCACCTAAGGGTGGGGACGCCTGAAATTTTTTCCCTCCATGTTGGCATATCAGCTGGTGCTGTCTCTGACATATATAGAAGACAAAATCTTGCAGCAGCTGTCCTGGTCCTCTGGCTTTTACAGTCTTTCTGCCCTGCTGTTATGTTTTCTGAGTCTTACGTGTAGAGGTTGTGCTGTGTGTCTTGTAAATTTTTAATCAGTCTGCATTTTTAGGTATAAAATGTCTTCCGTAGGCTGGGCTATAGTTGGGTGTTGATTTTCTTCTACAATCTGATGATTTCTGCTTCCAAATTAGAGCAGCTAGCTCACATATATTCAGAGCATTTATTGACATGGTTGTGTTTGGGTTTAGTACCTTGGTGTCTGTTTCTTTTTAATCCAATCTGTTTTTACTCAGTTTCCCCTTTCTTGTATTTCTTTAGGTCAACTGAATGCTTCAATACATTGCTTTTATCATCTCTATTGGCTTTTGAAGTTATAAAATATCTCTGTAAATTATCCTGTGAATCATTTGATTTATAAATACATACTTTCAAATAACCACTTTGTGAGCAATGTTAAGCTACAACTGCCTCGCGCTGACTCATTTCTGTTCTGTGTTCGTGTTGTCATGTTTTTCTATTACATATGCTATGAACCCTGTAATTCATTGTAGTCATTTTGGTTTTATGCAACTGTTGATCTTTTAACGATTTAATAACATGCCCATTTGATTTTTATTATAGTTTTCATCTCTCCTCTAAAATCTCCTATTTTCCTTAAATTCTTTTTTGATTATTATCCCTTTTTGTCATCAAAATTATATCTACTTAAATTGCACAACATGCTGTTTTGAAATATGCACAGATTATGAGATGACTAACTCTATCTAATTAGTATATGCGTTACCTCACAAATATTTCTTTTTTCTGAGAAGCACACTTAAGACTTACTCTCTGCATTTTTGGACTATGAAATCCCTTCTGACTTCTCTCAGTGATGGAGTGTCACCTGAGGAGTGTACGGTGAAACAAACCCTTTCCTTCTCTAGCTGCTTTTGAACACGGTGTTTTAGCACAGTAATAGAAACTCCTAAATAAGACATCTCCCCAGTTTTTCCTTACTACACCCTAGCCCTGGGAAGCACTGTTTTGCTTTCTGCATCTGTGATTTAATAGGGGCCTTGTATACTTTCTTTGTCTTGCTCATTTTCACAATGGTTTGGGTCATATCAGGCTCGTATTTACTATTTTTCTTCTTACTCCACATTTCCCTGCTCTCTGATGATGTGATTCTTTATTTATATTGGTCATTGGGTTTAAAGGGTACTTACAGGTCATTATCCACAGACTAGACTGTGTCTTCTATTAGCCTGCAGTATGAGGATCCAAGTCTGCAATTATCTCAAGCAGAGCCCAGGCTCCGCTGAAGCTTCTGTTGGCTTTAGCTGTCCCATGGGGCAACATGGCTCCACCTCAACAGGGCTGGCGTCTCAGTGCTAGTAAAACCTGACATTGTCTATGTGCCCCAGCCCCACTCGTGCTAGCAGGGTTAGAGATGAAGACCGCCCTCCTCCACCCTCCCCTGCTCCAGTTCTCAGGAGGGTCACTACACTGTGCTTGGTGCAGAACTTGTCCTTTCTGTTCTCCTGCCATGTGCCCAGGCTTCAGCAAACCACTGTCAAGTACATGGGAAGGTCCTGAAGTCACCCAGTGTCCTCTCTCGCATCAACCTTTCTCCTAGTTCTGTTTTCATTTGATAAAGAGCCCTGTGCAGGTGCCGTGTAGGTGCTGAGCACTGGCTGTGTGACCGGAGCTTCGAGGGGACTCTAAACCATTACGTTAGTTCAGAGCCGGTAAAATGTTACCCGTAGTAGTTATTGCAAGACTGATAGCTGCTCAGAGTGCTGAGAATAAGCAACTGTAAATGCTCAGCTGTGGCTGGGACACCCATAGTGATGTTTCATTTGTATTTTAAGTAATAAAGCTTGCCTGAAGTCAGAGAGTAAAACAGCCCCACTGGTCAGCCTTACCGGCCAGGCAGTGGTGACACACACCTTTAATCCCAGTAGCCACACTAGTTTGCCATAGAAACTAGGCGGTAGTGTGCACGCCTTTAATCCCGACACTAGAGAGGAATACAAAATGGGAGGAGACAGCTCTCAGTCAATCTCATTCTGAGGATTTCTGGAGGGAGGATCTCCATTTCAGGCTGAGGAAGAGGCGAGAGCCAGCATCTGGCTGTTTTGTTTTTCTGACCTTCAGGTTGAACCCCGATAACTGTCTCTGGGTTTTTATTATTTATATTACAGACCCCTCTATCACTCTCCCGGAGCCAGGGATCAGGGAGCACTGTAAACGAGGGTGAAACAAAAGAAAAGAGCCAGAGTATGAGGAGAGGTATTGGATAATGCTGGCCTCTAGACATGACACGGCTGTTCCATACATGACATATTACATACCTCAGCAGCCGGGGTAACCTGCATAAGACCTGTATAAGACCAAGCAGTGAAAAATTCCAGTAAGGGGGGAGAGGGATAGTTGATGGCTGCTTAGGGAAGAAGAGTCATCTTTCTTCGGGGTAATGACCACTTTTAGGCTGCCTGTGGACGACCCCCACCCATCTGCATATAGGTAGCACTAATGAGACTTAGTAGACTCTAAAAATAGAAAGAACATGAAGATCTGCTCAGGGTGTTGATGTGGGTGAGGGGGAATCGAAGGGAAGGAATAGGGGCAACTATGACCAAGATAACTTACATACATACATATGTATACATTGATTGTATACATATATGCTGTCTCAGTTCGGATTTTATTGCTGTGAAGAGACACCATGACCACAGCAACTCTTAGAAATAAAAACATTTCATTAGGGCTGCCTTACAGTTTCGGAGGTTTAGCCCATTAGCCTCATGATGGGAAGAATGGCACCTAGCAGGCAGACACGGTGCTGGAAAGGTAGCTGAGAGTTCTGTGTCTGGATTGGCAGGCAGCAGGAGAAGAAAGGGAGACAGTGTCTGGCTTGTGCATCTGAGACCTCAAAGCCCATTCCCAGCCACACAACAAAGCCACGCCTACTCCAAAGCCATACCTCCTAATAGTGCCACTTCCTGCCAGCCTTTGGAGGCCATTTTCATTCAAACCACCATATATATGCTATCTCTTAAGAATAATAATAATAAAGTATGTCTTTGAATTTGCATCAGCTTCTTCTTCCTGCTGCTTCTTCACAGACGGGAGTAAGTATGGACCTCATCTATCCTGCGTGCATTGTAGGACATTTAGGCTTCATTGTAGTCTCTTGGCTTTTAAGCCATGATGTCACGGCTTAGGTAACTAGCTCTGTTTCTAGGGAAGCTTCAAAAGTCACTTGGGCTTCCCACTTCTTAAATAGAAACACAGCCCCACAAGTATTATTTTAGAAGATATGCCAATTTAGCAGTGAAAGTAGTATACAGTACCTTCATGATTAAATTACATTTTGTTGTTGTTGTTTGTTTTGTTTTGTTTTTATTCTCTAGGGACCGACATCATAAATCTTTATCCACTAATTACACTGTACTTTTAGTCAGCTTATTTGACTCTCCTATATTTTAGAGTCTTATATTTGATCAATGTTTAAGGGCTTAAACATTAAATTTACCAGCCTTTATTACATTTGTTGCAATATTTCTGTTTGTTGATTGCTTCTGTGCCTTACACTTTTAAAGCAACTTTATAATAAAGATTTTATTTATTTATTTATTTATTTTAATTTCCAGTATTACTTTGAGGCCTATACTACTCTTTCTCCTCTAGAGATTTGGAAAGTGTTGGATTCGAAGTCGTTCGGAGCTCTCTAAGTTTTAAAAAGGAAATATTTAACTCCCCCACCCAACTGGACTTTATCTCAATGCATAGCAGAAAGTGAGATTCTAAAATTACTATTTCTCTCAATTGCCAGTTAATTGTCCCAGGACCAGCCGTTGGGTAGCGCTTTCCTCCCCTCATTGAGCGGTAATGAATCTTACATCTTCGTACATAATCAGGTCCATTCTGGTGCCATCTGTTCTGTGGCAGCCATCACTCCTTCTCATCCCCGGCAAATACAGATGCCTTTTTGATACTTCTGAATGAAGAGCTGACTGTGGACTTGATGCAGCTTCTTCAGGGTCCCAGATTCCATTCCTGTGCGAAAGTACCCAAGGGTAGCGGTTTCCTTTCCTTTGACGGTTTGTGGGTTCTAAAATTCCCAGCACTGAAGTTTTTGAAGGCCATGACTGTCTTCAGAATTCTACCTGGGCCTTGCGGCTTCTGAGAGAAATCACTCTTCCTGCTGCAACCTGGACCAGATTCCTAGGTGACCACCTCAAACCAACCCGAGAAGAAACCCAGTCCTTACAACCTCACCTGCACGTAGGTCAACCCCAAAGAAAATCCCTCAATAGTGGTCAGGTCACCTCACTTCTCCATACTCTGTTCCTATCTGTTCTCCGTAAAAGCAAATCCCACTTCTTCCTGATCATTGGGGTGCTTCCAAGTCTTAAGGTCAGACTGCTCCCTATGAGGGACCGTCACTGAAATGCAGTCACAATGCAATAGTACTGAAGAGGGGCGTGGGCATCTAAGGTGATTAGTTCATTGAGAAGGATGCATGCAGTGCTCACGAGCCTGGATTACTTTCTCCAGAGGGGCTCGCTTGCAGTAAAACAAGGCTACCCCCTTTTTGCCTTATTTCTCTTGAGCATGCACCAACTTCCTTTTCTTTCTGTCATGATTCCAAATAGCATGAAGTTTTTAATGTGCACTTGGACTTCCAACCTATAGACCTACAAGCCAAAATAAACCCATGTTCTACTATAAAGGTTCTAACAGTATTATAAATTCTGTTCTAACAATAAAAACTGCACTAAGATTACCTCATTTGGTCTACGGCAGTGAAATAGACCTTACATTTGATGCTATTTGGGGTGGTTTGAAAGAAAATGGCCCCCAAAAGGAGTGGCACTATTTGGAGGTGTGACCTTGTTGGAGGAAGTGTGTCATTGTGGGGGCGGGCTTTGAGGGTCTCTTTTTCGCAAGCTTTTCTCAGTGTGACAGTCAGTCTACTTCCTGTTGCCTGTAAGATGTAGGACTCTAAACTCCAGCACCATATTTGTCTGCACACTGCCATGCTCCCCTTCATGGTCATAGAGAACGGAACCTCTGAAACTATAAAAGAGTGCCCCAATTAAATGTTTCCTTTGTAAGAGTTGCCATGGTCATGTAGTGTTTTCATAGAGAAAGTAAACTCTGACTAAGACACAATTTTTTATTACTTGAGAGAAGATCATGTTTTCCTGGGTACCACTGAATCCCTAGTAGTTAAACAATTGCTCCAACAGAGAGGTGGTACCAGTGGCTCAAGCTAGTTTCATTTCTAAGATAAATATGTAATAATAGAAGAAGAAAACAAATAGTTCAGAATACTATGAAATAAAATGTAAATGCTGCTTCTCTAATGTATTCGGAAGTTCCAATGTTTGTATTTTCCATACCCTTTAAGACATTTCCTGCAGCTCTGTGAGATCTGTGTATACATGTGCATATCATCTGTGTTACTCTTTTTTAAAACAACACAATTTTTTTTATTGATTTCCAAATTCTTTGGGAATTTCACATCATGCACTCCAATCCCACTCATTTCCCTGCCCTTCCATATCTGCCCCTTCACCCTTTCAGCATTCCCCACAAAGGAAAGCGTTAAAAGAAATAATAAAATAAAAATACAAATAAGAATATTAAAACAAAACCAAAAAGCCCCACTTCTCTGCTCCATCCTTGCATTGCCTCTTGGTTCCTCTTAGCATGGGGAGCTGCAGTGCATCATGCAGTTTGCTCTGTTGCCCAAACAGCTTTACTTGCAGATGTTCATCGTGTAGTGTGTTGTCAGGTTCAAGGCCTCTGGCTTCTGGTACAGCACCAATGCTGGACCCTCACCAAATCTCTCCTTGGATATTTCGCTGTTGCCCGGAGTGTTTAGTTTCACGGGGCCAGTCTCTTCACGTGCTCCTACAGGTCACAGATGGGGTAGATGTTGGAGAGAACCCACTCAAAGTCCTGAATGAGTGCCTGGGTGGTAGCTGAGTTGGTGAGAGGCAGAGCCAGCCCTTCCATGTCCATGGTGAGGGGGGTCATCAGCTTTCCCAAGGCTGGGGCAGCTCTTCTAGGAAGGGCAGGACCAGCAGGGGGGAAGAGTCCACTCTTCAGTGAGAGGAGCTGGCTCTCTCTGGGTCTGTGATAGGCGGGATCAGCTCAGCGAGGGCCCCCCTATTTTAACACATGGTTCAACAAATGGTTGCTTGTGGTAACACTGAAAACAGATGTAAACACAGACCCCAGCTGCAATAGGATCAGACATGGCCAACAGCAGCAGCTGAGTTCAGTTTTCACCATGGCCCCAGGTGGCAGTACAGGCCTTTCAGATCAGAAAGGGCCCAGCAAGAGTGTGGTCCCTGAACTCCAACATGGCACTAGGTGGTAGCCCAGATCCTGGACAGCCACATGGCCTTAGAGGTAACAGGAGCCAAAGATACCAACACAGACCCTTGCTGCAGTAGGGTCAGGGACCCAGACATGGTCCTTAGCCATAGCTTGGGCCAGACCTCACTATGGCCCCAGGTGATAGTACAGGCATTCCCAATCTGTAAGGCCCTGGTGGCAACCTGACCCTCAGGCACCAACATGGCCCCAGGTGGTGGCTCAGACCCTGGGCGTCTGCACAGCCTTCAGCGGTAACAAGAGCTGGGCACATCATTGCAGACCCTGGCTGCAGTAGGGCCAGGGACCCAGACATGGCTCTTGGCACCAGCTTGGGCTGGATGAAATCCTGGCACCCAGTGGAGGCTACCCAGATTAGCATCCTGGCAGTGGCAAGGTCCCTCTGACCTCAACATGGCCACAGGTGACAGTCCAAAACCCAGGCCTCACTTATGTTACTATTTATGTTACTATTTAGGCCTCATCTTCACCATTGGTGTTTTTATTTATCAATGAGCATATCATGGTTCTTGGACATTGCTTTCCACATCCACCCATATCACACTGTATCACTTTTTCTAACACTAGCATTGTGTTCTACCATGACTTCAGTTTAACTTAATATGCTATAGGTTTTGATAGTATAAATAGCAGTATTATGCATACTCCTATCTATATATTTATATGTATGGTGTAGGTGTAAGGTGAAACCTCTGTAATGTAAATGTTGAAGGATTTAAAAATTAGTAGAATATAACATTGTCCATCAAAAAAATGTACTGATTTATACTTTCAGCCAAGAGGAGTGAGAGGAAACCCTTCTCTAAGCCTTGGACTTCCCTGGGTGCTACTTTGTCTGTATGTAAGAAGTTGAATGTAGTTGTAATGTGGTTTACACTTCTTTGTGTGTCAGTGGCCTTTTCTCATGGTCATTTGGCCATGTTTTATTGGATACTTCTTGTCTTGCTGATTTAAAGAGCCTCTTTGCATCAAATAAATTAGCTCAATTGTCACATTTGTTACCTTAATACACCCATTTGTCTTTTGATGTTGTAAATCTTATAACTTTTTGCCATGCAGACTTTTGTGAAGCCAAAACTATTAACTTTGCTTGCTTAGCTTCTATATCACTTTTAGTTCAATGTATTGGCATGCCATACTTTGCAGGAAGCCAAATTTTGTGAATATTTAAGTGGCGTTCAGTTTTTAAATGATCTCAAACAGCACTTACAGCTACGCATTCACATTCATTGTTGACTGCTTTCCATGAGTCAGGTCTGGACAACAGTATTTAGAGATCAAAAGGCGTGGACATCCACAGAGGTGGAGAGGATGCTCAGTGGTTAACAGTGCGCTTCACTTCTGCAGAAGTCCCATGCTCGTGTCCAGGCACCCACAGCTTCAAGGGATCTGACTCCCTCTTCTGGACTCCGCAGGCACCTGTAATCGTGTGCACATACTCCCTCACCCCCCACCTATACACATAACCAAAAGATAATGAAGTAACCTTGGAAGCATGTGGTGGGCAGTGCCCAGTCTAGGCCAGCAGTGTTCCCCTTGCTTTCTGTCCACCAATCCACTGTTTAAACAGAAGTGTCTCTCTTCTCCAAGGACAATTGGATGCTAGAGATGAAGAAGTGGTAGTGTGGCAGTGACAGGGATGTGGGGACCACTCATCAAAGGGGTGCATTTTAGAGGGTCTCATAAAGGACTAATTTTAGGAGTAAGTTCAAATTGGGCTTCTGATCATTTTAGCTTTCACTCCTTCCGGGTTCATTTGCTGGAGGTGTCTAGTAGCTATTCCTGCACATGTTGGGTGGAGATTAATTAGAATCTTGCCTTATGACTGTGTTTGTGCAGTGATGGTCAGTTTTGTACCGGCAATCAAGGAGGGGTCCTTTCCTTTCCATTGCCTCCAACCTTGGAGCATATGGTCAGTATATTTTAAGCATCCCTTCCATAATTTGCTTTAATCTTTTCAGACCGGATTAGATTGAGGGACAAAGTCCATCTCCTTGGGGATAATGAATTTGAAATAAGTTGGATTTCTCTCTTGTTAGGCGGAAATGAAAGGAGAACTTGCAAATCCTGACTGTGGCTGCTTAATTCCTCCCAAGGTAAATTGCTTCCTGCCTTGAATGCATACAGGTGAACTAGACACTAGAATCTCCATATTTTCAGAACCAATATTAGACATTAAAATGATGGGGTAGCTGATTTTTTCTCATGAGTCCCTTTTATAAACTCCAAAGCTTATGTAATCTTACACTCAGAAACTTATTTTAACAGAGCGATCTTTTATGTTCACGCCCAAGTCAGATTCCCAACAAGACAATGTCTGGAGAGGAGGCCTGCGTGCGATAGATCATGGCAGGGTCCCGTTGCTAAATACGTGCACTGCTCAAATGGGTGCTAAGGAAGCATTTGTCAGATCACCAAGAGTAGCCACAAGCTGTTGGTTCCTGTGTTAGTATTGCTGTGTTTTCAGAGGCAGCAGCTTGGCTGCATCTGACACTGCAGATCCTAATGCATCAAATACAAACATTGATTTCACAGGGATTAATTTCAGGGTTGCTTCTCAGAGGCTATGGAATTGTGTGTGAAATGATTTGATATTAGTATAGAGAGGGTAACATCCTCTCTCCTTAGTTCCTATGTGCTTTATGTGAAATTCTTTAATCTCGCTAGCCCTCATCGACAAAATCTCATCGAACTACTTCTCTCATTATGAGAAAGTACTTGAAGAATTATTAAAAACACTATATATATGCATGCATGCTTGTGTGTGTGTGTTTATGAGCACACATACACGTGTTTTAACTCAGAAGATTATTTCCTTGAAATCTTCGACTGGTTCCCAAACTAATGTTTGTGTTATCTGGGATGCCATGTTTGTGGATTGAAAGATAATGAAGTCAATACAGTGGCTGTTGTTTTCAACTCATCATTACAGAGGAATAATTCCTGCTTTGCAATCTGGTCCAGGTCTCTTTAAGATCATCTTGAAGGGACACATCCATGAAGGACTTGCTCCCAAGAACCCTCAGACCCGTCAGAGCGAGCAGCATGCATCAGTTTCAGAGCTAAGTGGAAGAGAGACAGAAGAGCTGGGTCTTTGCAGCATTTAGTCCATGTGTGCATGGTCAGGTAGGTATTTGTTCCTTTTATCCCCATAGTAACCAAATACCTAAGAGGAAGCAACTTAAAGGAAGAGAGGGTTATTTCGTCTCACAGTCTGAGGGGGTACAGTTCACCATGGTGGGAAAGGCATAGTGTCAGGAGGCTCCATGGAGGAGGGAGCATGACAGCTGCTTCCTACATGGCCCAGACATGGAAGCACTGAATCTGATGGAGGCAGAGCTCAAGTATAACCTTCAAGGCCTGATTCACAGCACTCAACTTCATCCAGCTAGACCCTGCTTCCTGAAGGTTCCACAGTCTCCCAAAGCAGAGCCAGCATCCAGACACCAAGTCTTCAAACAGATGTGCCAGTGAGAAATATTTCACAATCAAACCAAAGCAATAGGTAAGAGAAATGGTCTATGTCATGAGTAGCTTTGGGTTGACAAATTGGGTGAGACCGCATCTTTCTGGATGCACGCAATAGTGGGGGCCATGTGTGTTAGAGGTACTGGGGCGGAAGCAGATGAGAAAATACACCCTACAGTGGAGGTGGGTTAGTCCTAGGGCATCCTCTTCTCGCCACCGTGTAAATGCTCAACAAGTGTTCGTTTGCCTCAGACTCTGGAATTGCAACTAAGAAAGATGGGGAGATCTGTCCACTTCTTCGTGACCTTTTATTATGGCAAGATGGGAGATACTGGGAGACTATTGGAATAGCTAGTTAAGGAGCCCCCTCCCCTCCTTGCTCAGCTCATCTTAGGAGAAGCTCTGAAGGAGGGCATGATGCCAGTCAGGAAGCGAGGTAATAGAAAAAGAAACCTCTAAGAGGGGCCTGCAAGATGGCTCAGTAGGAAAAAGGGCTTGCTGCCAAGGCTGATGACCTGAGTTTGATCCCCGGGACTTTGGGTTGTCCCCTGACATCCACTAATGTGTTGTTGACACAGGCATGTGTGTGTACACGCACGCACACACAATGCAATAAAAATATTTTAATATTAACTACAGGGGAAGACACAGGATTATCTAGCTATATACTGTAAGTTCTGTTTGAAAACGGACACTCAAAGTAACAGCCAGGAAACCTAAACAACATTTCGCAGACTAGAGGATAAGGAATTAATGTGATGAATATGTAGAGAACTCACAAATCGACAAAGAAAAGGAACCCTCTGTGCAAAACCAGGCAAATAACAGACAACTCACAAAAGAAGAACTAAGATGGGAGGAAAGCTGCATTTAATGTATACTTTCCACCCGACCGTCAGTCAAAGAAATCCCAGAAAAGAAACTTTAAATGAAATCATATTTCCCCCTGTCAAGTGTTTTGGAATTATTTCCATTTTTTTTTGCAGCTGAATTTTGTATTGAATAGGGGTTCTGTGTCATTCCAAATCCTCCGCCCTGCTTGTTTTGAACCTGTCTTTCACTTTTTGGCATGGGCTGCACAGCTACTCAATTGAACGACCGATTCAGCGTTCAGTGCACTATTCATAGCTCAGATGGGTCTTGGTTTGAGATTACCCCCTCCACCCAGCTGACTCTATCACACCCCTGGCTCTTGGTTGGAGACTTTCTCTCACCACTGTTTCTGCTGGTTATAGCCCACGTGGACAGATCCAACCGCACAAGTCAACGTCGAGAACTGAGAAGTTACCAAATGCAACAATAAGGGCTTTGATAAAATAACCGATGTGTTGTAATGAAATCTTAAAGAAATAGAAGGCAGAAAAGTTACTTAAGCAAATAATTTTAATGTAAATTAAGAAAATAAAGTGAAGAACTGAAATTCTATACTCTGGAGATGACAAGCTGTTAGATAAATGATCCACCCATTGATCCCTCCGCCATCTGTCCATTCGCTCATACACACAACCAGCCTTCCACCCATCCTCCCACCCATGCAGTCACATCCATCCTTCTAGCTACCCTTCCATCCCTCTAAAATGCATAAAGACTGGACAAGGAACTGAATGGGTCTATGTTCATGTATATAACTTTTTTTTACATTATCTACTCATTCTATGAGGGTATATGTGTGTGCACATGTGGACACACCCACATACACACCCACATGGAGGGCACCAGATCCCCTGGAGCTGGGGTAACGGGTGATTGTGAGCCTCCTGACATGGGTGCTGGGAGCCCAACTCAGGTCCTCTATAAGAGCAGTATGCCCTCTTAACCACTCAACTATCTCTCTGTTTCCCTTTCTTAATTTTTTTATAGTAACCACATGTTACTTTCATTATGAAAGAGAGAAAAAATTTCTTTAAAATCTTTTGCAAAAGTTTAGAGCCAAGGGTCATTACAACACAGAGAGAAAGCCACAGTTGCCATCTAGTTACTAAGAAGAGCTGGTGTGGCTCCTCGGAAGTTTAGTATGAATCACCAGTGTGAAGTAAATGGTTTGAAAACACATTGTTCTATGTACTGCTGGATTAGAGTGTCCAAACCAAAGTGGATTAAAAGTCTACTAAATTAGAGTCCTTGAGTAGACATATCAGGCACAGCAGATACCGGGTCATTGTGATAATAAAACTATCAATATTCAAGACACTCTTTAAAAAAGCAGCATGTTCCTCAGAAAACTCTGAGCTTTCCAGTTACCATTCCTAGCATCCTGACAGCTTGCCTTTGGCTTCTAGAAATTTCCTAGTCGGCACTAAATCTCATATAGGACCAGAGGGTACCCCTATCTCCCTTTCTTTTAGGCCTTGGTAGGATTTCTTGATGGGAATACAGCAATGTAGTTATAGAGCCTAGATACAGTGTGGTCAGACTTTGGCTGAAAGCTCAGGGCAGGGCCAGTGAGATGCTTCACTGCGTAAAACGCTTGCCTGATAATCTGAGTTCAATTCCAAGAACACATGTGTAGGTCGAAGGAGAGAACCAGCCCCACAAAGCTGTCCTCTGACCTTCATAATCATGTTGTAGCAAGCACACACCCATATACACAAAATAACAATAAATAAAAAATTATAAAGAAAGCTCAGGGCAGGTGACTGACAGGGCTGGAGAAACAGAGAGAAGTGGACATTGGTGGTCAGATGGATTCGGCTTTGCTCTCCCAGTCGGGCTTATATTTCAAAAAGACAATGTGATCCTAGTTATTTGTGATGCTGAGGATTATGTGGGCTTCAGAGTGAGTTCAAGGCCAACCTGAAACACTTAGTGTGGTCTTGCCCAAACAGCAATAGCTGTAGCAGCAGCAGCAGCAAAAGGGACTGGGGATGAAGCAGAGTGGAAGAGAGCTTGCTTTGTATGCTTGAGGTCCTGGGTTCAGTCCTCAGGGGCACTAGACTCCTGTTCTCCTCTTTGCCAGGCTCTGAGTCCTCTTTGTCAGGCTCTGAGTCCTCACTGCTAAAATCAGAACACTTGGCTAGACTTGGCCTTTGAAACTCTTGACCTCCCTGAAGGCATGGGCTGGGAGGGTAGCAGGCTGGAACTCGGGATTTTGGATTTCCATTGTTGGAGCTGTCTTGGACTTCCCAAGCAACGTGAGCTGAGTTCTGCCACGAGACTGACCTTAGTGTCCCCGAAGTGAATGTATAAGTTGAAAGATGAAGATCTACAGGGAGCCAGCATCATCTGGGAGAGGGTCAGATGTGGCCGATTAAAGAGGCGCACCGAGGGGGCAGGAAGCCAGAAAGCACAAAATTAGAGTTGGCACATGAGAGAAAGAGATTAAACAGAGAAAGAAAAATCGCCAGCGGCTTTGGATTTACCCAGCCAGAGTTTTTCTCCACTGGGCAAGGAAAGCTTAAGTAATCCAAATTAATTTCTAGTTAAAGGCAGAGCTCAGAGAGCAATCAAACAGGTGACCACAGCTGGCACCAAATTTCACTGGGAAATAAAACACTAATGCTAAAAATAAGCCACGTGCGCTGAAGACGGAACTCGTCAGTCGGCTGCAGGTGCAGGGTACCGCTTAGACATTTCAATCACCCATGCAACACACCCACAGCACGCACCTGCTCCGTGCTAGCCGCTGGGATTCTGCAAGTGGGATACAGACTCCCTGCCATAGTGGGAGATGCTCAAAAGAAGAGATCCAGTCAGTCTCATCAGGCTTGAATTTGGGGACGATTGCTCAGAGAGCCTTGTGGGAAATGAGTTGGGGACCAGGCTAGAGGAAGTAAGATCAACCGTAAGATGCTCGGATCGTGACTTGGACTGAGATCCTGTTAGGCTGGAGAAGTAAAGATAGACTTGGGGAGGTCAAAGGATGAACTTGGTGGTGAAGGGCTATTTTAATGTGATTTACCGAACACAGAAGCAAAAAGTAGACATGGTAAGTCATTGATGCTCTCCTGGGAGGAGGGTAGTGAAGGAAGAAGAGGATTATTAGGATGCATAGAAAGAACCAAAGAAGATCTATGGGCTCAAGGTGGTTTTAGGGCTCTGCTTCTCATTTGTGATTGTTTGAGAATTGTGTCCCATAGTCTCGGGAATTTGAATGTTTGGCCCTCAGTTGGTTGTGCCCTTCGGGGAGACTAAGGTGTGGCTCTGGGAGGAAGTGTATCACCAGGGAAAGGTTTTGAGGGTTCAAAGACTCAAGTCACTCCTAGTTCCCTGTCTCTGCTTTGTTCCGGTGGCTCAAGATGTGAGAGTTCTAGGCCCCATGTCTGCTGACTATTGTTTCCTCTCTGCCATCATGGACTCTAGCCTTCTGGAATTATTAGCCCCAATAAACTCTTCTATACATTGTCTTGGTCATGGTGTATTGTCACAGCAGCAGAAAAGCAACTAATACATTACTGTTCTTACTCCATGAGATGATGCTCCTGCTTCCAGAGCCACATTGGCCTTGAGGTCTATTGCTTCAACCGCAAGCATAGTGACTCCCCCAGCCTTTGAAATCAGCTAGGGATGGAGACCCAACACCCCCTGAAACATATTGATATTGTCCTTTAGACAGAGGACTCTAAACTTGAAACTCTGAAGCCTGCCATAAAGGGGCACAGGGAAGACAGGTTAGCTCTAGTCAGGAAGGAGAGGGGGCTGGGCTGCTGCAACCTAGTGGCGAAGAAAGTGTTAGCATATGGGTAGAGGAAGGAGTGTTGCAGGAGCTGGGAAAAGAGGGATGGAGAGATGTAGACAGATTGGCTGGTGGAATTTGGTAATGGTGAAAGAGAGGGTTTTTTTTTTACATAAATGGCATTGATGGGTAGAGGGTGCTAAGGAGTGAAAAGAGAAGTAGTTAGGTGTCCCTGGGGACTAGACTGAGTGGTGACATTTGCTGAAGTGTGCAGTCCTAGGGAAGCACATGCAAGCACAGACTACATTTTATAGGTCAAGGTAGCTCCCAGGAGTCAAGCAGATGGGGACCAGGGGTTATGCTATGGTTTGAATCCGAAATGTCCCCCCACAGGCTTGTGTTAAGAATGTTTGGTACCAAGCTTGTGATGATATTATGAAGGCTGGTGGAACTTTTAGGAGTTAGTGCATCACGAGGGCTGGCCCCTTGAAAGTAATATTCCTTTTGCCCCAGGCACAGTGTCTCCTGCTACTGTCACCACAGGAGAGCCCCTTAAACCTTCCCTGCCTTACATTGCTTCTTCCAGGCCCTGTCACAGCCATGAGAAAGAATAGCGACTCCAGGCTCACTCATTTCTCAGCCCTTAATAGTCTTGCACCCATTTTCTTTGCGTTCAAGGTGACTGCAAGACATCTAAGGGAAATTGATGAACAGACAGTCGGATCCACGTCTACAGCTCAGAGCAGTTTTAGGCTCCCTACAAAGCTATTGCCGCCAACTCACTGGTCCGTGCCTGGCTGCATAATGGGCACAAGGCCTCCTCACATCTAAACAATTGTGTTGTCACTGACTCATTAGTTCAATGAATATTTATTAGACACCAAGTGGCAGTGTGGGCACTCTGCTGGGTGCTGCCGACAGACCGGGGAACAAGCAGATGTAATTCTTCCCTGTGAGGCGCCCAGTCAATGAGTTCACAGCAAATGCGAGGCTGATTTCATTCTGTCTTTGCGTTCTCTGGTGTGCTGGGCTAGTAAAGATGGCCGGCACTCTGTCTGCTTTTCCCCCTCGCTGGGACTGCAGCTAACCATTCAGAACCCGTTTGTCTGTCCTTTTGGATGTCACAACCACTTTTCGATGAGGATTTCAGACCTGCCTTCTGCTATCACTTTGAGAAGTTTCTATGAAGGATATTTAATTCTACCCTTGGAATCTGAAGCTCTGAGTTACCAGAGACCAGGACCCAGACCTTGAACATCTTCCTGCTTAAAGCTTTGCAGATGACTTCTTGGTCCCTGAAGAAAGCATTTCAAATAGCACAGGCTTATCCTCTTTCAATAGTCACAGTCAGAAGAGAGTAAATTAATTATGAACATTGATTTGTTCATCTACTTCTCTACACTTTATATAGCTTGAGGGAGGGGCTATTCTGTCAACATTGTTTCCAGTACAGTCCACGGTGCACAATAGGCTATTACAATTAACGTGTGCACAAGTGTGTATGTGTATGTATGTGTGTGTGTATGTGTGTGTGTGTTGAAAGAATAAATGAGCAAGAAGCCTCTTTTGGTAACTAGTATATTTTTCAATTAATATAATATAATTAATATAATAATCTCCACCTTTCTTAAGCTTGTTTCCACCATCTCCTCTATTGTAAATAAAGTTTCTACTGGACAACATTTTGGTTGCTGGGTGATGAAGGGCCTATCATGGGTGCTCAGTGCATATGTTAAGGGATGGCATAGAACTCAACCCTGTAACTGCCCTCTTTCACACGTGATTTCACTGTTTCCTGCCTGTTCTGTGGTTTACAGGGGCAAACCCCATTCCTTTCTTGACTCTCTACCAAGCCTGGGTGATACATTCAGTTGCTGGGTGGAGAAGGACCCCAGAGTCGGGATGTTTAGAAAAGCTCTTTCAATGCCCCTCCTAACCGCTTTCCCAGTCTTGGCAGGTCCCAGGAAGCAGGTAATATTTTTATTCTTATTGTATGTTGAAAGGGAACTAAAGCATTGTTGGGAGCAGTGAACTCCCAAAGCCTGCAACAGCTTGTTTTCCCCTGATCTGAGTGCCTACAGCTGCCCTGAGCACAAGATTCCCAGGAGTTCCTGATGGCAAGAGAGTGGCTTCTGGTGTGTTTGGCTGGGGCATGGCTATCTCTATATAAGCTGCCCCTGAACACAATAAAGGGGCATTTTGGGAGCATTCTGGCATCAAGGATGACCTGTGTCTCTGTCTGTCTGTGTGTTTGTGTGTTTCAATTTCCAGCTCCTTACCCAGTTCACGAACGGTATGGCGGCGCATAGAACGCAGAAGGGCATCGTGCCCCGCAAAGCATAAGGTGTGCTAGCAACTTATCCACAATTGTAATTTGAATTCAGTTGGTTCCAGCTCTTAAACTAATGTTCAGGGGTAGAGACTATGCAATGTCAGTGACAGTCGAGCCGTCCAGGTTCCTGGGAATATCCCTGGTCTCCACTGCAAATGGGACTAGGGTTTGCACAGAGATGTGGGGATGCTACGGGTATGCATGTCAGCAATCCCCAGGGGAATCTGTGTTGGTTGATACTGTTGGATACTGTGAAGCTCACTGTCCAGAAACTTAGATAAGCTACGTCTCAAAGTCATATACCGTCCAGAGACCTCGGAGGGGGCAGAAAATATGACCGTTCCCTACTATGTGTCTCTAAAAAGTGATAGCGCTGGAAGGAGGCCATGTTGAGGGGATCTCTGTCCCTCACATAAAATAGAGAAACTGTTTAATACCTGATAAGCAAAGGCCCCCATAACCCTGCATCAGCCCAGTTCATAAGATTGCCTTTTCCACCTGCTTCACTGCTTGGGATATGAAGCTAGTGAGATTGTAAGACAGACAGGTAAAGGAGGCCTTGTCAGGGTAGCGTGAGGAGGCGAGGACTCACACAAGACTGTTCAGGATATTGGCAGAAGAATGAAGCCCCTCCTGAGAATCTGGAGAGGGATGGAAAAAGGGGAACTAGGTCTTGGCCGAGGTCTATGGTCTGCACCAGAGGGAGAAGACACAGGGCATTTGGAGGGAAAGAGCAGCGTGGGCTTTACTGCCAAGCACATTTGAGTCAAACCCTGGCTCCTCCAGCTATTGACTGCATGGTCCTCGCTCCTTTTCCTTCAGTTTTCTTCTGGAAAAGACAACAGCCATGCCCCCCCCCCCCGCCCATGGCTTATTATACACAACAGAGACAACAAGACTTGACCAAACACAGTTCACCCAGATCACAAGGCACTGCTAGCGTCTTCCGAGGCTTTCAAGGGTATGCTGGGGAAAGAGATCTGCATTCATCTTTCCTCTCTTGTAGCATAGAAAATTCTCCCTGCGAAGCCCAGGGGGAGCTCTGGTCCTACCCCGGCTCCCTAAGTGGTAATAAATATTTATTGAGAGTCAGGCAACCTTACCAAATTTCTTCCCGACCCTTTGGCCATGTTCCCTCTCTTCACTGTTGGTCGCTGCAGCGTTCAGTGGAGAGGGCCTCAGCATCTCCAAAGATTAGATGGAGGGAGCCAGCGAACCTGGGGGAACTGGAGCTGGATGTGAAAGGCTGGGCCGAGAATGCTTCAGACCCTGAAATTGAGTCACTGTTGGGATTTGCTTTTGAGCTTCTGATTTGCAGTTGGCATATTTATAGGAGACCCTGAACTATTAAAGGATGTGCTCCCGGGCCTCTTGCCAAAGCATCCCTGGCTCTGTTCCTTCCACAGCTTGCCAAGCTTTGACTGCCCTGGGTTGCAGCCTTGCAGCCAAGGGACACTTGGAGGCCCCAAGATAGCCCTGGGAAAACGGTGTCAAAAGCAATAGCCCCAATGTTTAGAAAGGCACCACACTAAGGGTGTCATCAGATCTCAGCCACCCAGGGTGAGGAGTGCCAGACCACTGGGGCCTTGTAATGATTCAAATCTCTGCGGTGAGTTCAGAAAGTCTGAGTCCTGACTTAAATCCTTGGATTCTCCAAACCTGCTTCCAGCCACAGAAAATAGGAATGAATGCATCTACCTCTTAGAGTTATTTTCTTGAGTGTTCTCAGATCAAGCCTATGGCCACTGCTTGGTGCACAGTATGACACTCAGTGAACAAATACCAGGTATTGCTTGTCTGTTTTGAGATGAAATGAGGCCTCAGTATAGCTGCCAGCATGGGACAGATGGGGAGAGCTGGGGGCAGACCTAAGCTCAGGTGTGCTCTGTTATGATGCCCTTGTTCCTGGCCATGAGCATCCTGCTTGAGTTGGGAAATTCCCTCAGAGGGTCTCCAGTGATAGAGGCTGGAGTTCTGGTGAAGCAGGGACTGCTAGACCAGAAGCAGGTAGAAAAGAGGGTGTGGCCAGCCAGGTCAGACTGGAGAGCGACAGCTACCCATGCAAGCAGAAGCATCAAGGCTGGGCATTGTCTTGCTCCATTCTGTGTTGTGGCTAGCAAGCTGCCATGTCCTCTGTGCATTTCCTTTGTTTTGCTTTGTTTCACAGCTGTGACCTCAGGGAAGGATGACAGGAGGGAAGGTGTGGACTGTGTCGCTTACAGGTACCTGGTTTGCCCCCTTTCAGGCGGAGCAACCTACACTGGAAGCTTCCTTCTATTTAATAGCTGGCATTCTTTCTTTCCCCTGCCCCACCTCCTGTACACTCTCCCTTCTCCCTGGCTCTCTCACCCTCAGAAATCATCTACTCTGTATATTTTATTTTAAATTATCGCATTATGATGGTGTGTTTTTATGGAGTGAAGTATGACGTGTGTGTGTGTATGTGATATGTATGTGTGGTACATGCATCCATGCACACACACATGGAGGCCAGATCAGGATATCTGGTATCTTCCTCTATAATCTTTTCTTTATTTTGCCTTGAGATAGCTGGCCAGCTAACTCTTGGGGTTCACCTGCCTTGGGCCCATAATGTTGGGGTTACAGATATGCACAACTATGCACAGTCTTTTACCTGGGTGCTGGGGATTCAAGCTCAGTCCCTCATGGTTGCAGAGCCACCCATCAGCATGGCGTCTTAGTGCAGATGCCATGTGTGATGATCAAGTCAGTGTCAGTGGATCGTCGATAACCTTATACATCCGTTCATCTTCTTTGTGTCGGGAACATGCAGCCCCTTCTCCACTACTCATTCTGCAATACGCAGCTGGCTGCTGCCAACCATAGGTACCCCACTCTGCTGTAGAATATTGGGAGTTATTCTTGTCCAGCTGCATTCTGTATCTGGTACCCATCCTTTCCCCATTTCCCCTCTCCCACAACCATCCTAGGTTTTGGTAACCATTATTTTTGAAGTCTGATTATTTATTTTGTGTGTCTGTAGTATGTATATCTGTGTACCATGTGTATGTGTGGTGCCCTTTGTAGCCAGAAGTGGGCATTGGATCACCAAGGTTGGGATTACAGAGAGTTGTGGGCTACCATGTGGATCTGGGGAAATGAACCTGGGTCCTTTGGAAGAGCAGTCAGTCTCTTCACTGCTGAGCCATCTTTCCAGCCCCCATAACCAGTATTCTTTTCTCTCCTTCAGGGAGATTGACTTTTAAACATCTATGCAAAAAATGTGCAATGTTCACTTTTCCGTGCTTGGCTTATTTTACCGAATATAACGTTCTGCAGGCTGCCACAAAAGACAAAAGTGCACTCTTTTTTTATGGTTGCGTAACAGTCCGTTCTGTTTACATACCACATTTGCTTTATTTATTAACCAACTGATGGCCGCTGTGATGAAGTCCATATCTTGGCAACTGCGAGTGGTGCTGAGATGAATCTGTGAGCACGCAAGTCTTGTCCCACGTCCACCCCTTTTCCTCTGAAGTAGCCAGTAGAGGACCATGAAATCTAGTGACAGTTCTGTTGCAGGTTTACAGAGGCCCCGCCATGCTGAGCTGCATCTTTGCCAACATTGTGAGAAAGCTCTTCATTCTCCACATCCCCATTTGTTATTCTTTTGCCTGTTTGAGGACAACCTTACACTGGGGATTAATGTGCAATTTTCCTCTGTATGCTGTGAACACAATTGGTTAATAAAGAATCTACTTTGGGCCTATTGCAGCGCAGAATAGGGCAAGGTGGGAATTCCAAGCAGATAGAGGAGGAGAGAGTAGGCGGAGGCAAAGAGACTCCATGTAGCTCCTGGAGGAGAAAGATGCCCATGAGCCAGTACTGGTAAACCACGCTAATACATAGAATAATAGAAATCGGTTACTGTAAGATGTAAGAGCAAACTAGAAAGATGCTTAAGCTGTTGGCCAAACAGTATTGTAATTAATACAGTTTATGTGTGATTATTTTGTGTCTGGGTGGCCAGGAATGAACAGGCAGCCTCCGCCTACAGGGGATGAGATGGTTATCTCATGGTTTTGATTTGGGTTTCCCTAATGATTAGTGACATGGGCTACTTTATTTTCATACATTTACATTACATAACATTTTCCTATTCTCTTTTGGGAAGTACCTTTTTTTGCTCATTTGTCCAGTTATTTTATCTTTTACATTTATTTATTTATTTATTTATTTATTTATTTATTTATTTATTTATTTATTT
>JABTXL010001586.1:2372528-2398501 GCA_025134845.1 Neodon shergylaensis | reverse complement strand
TTTATTTATTTATTTATTTATTTATTTATTTATTTATTTATTTATTTGAGGGTGGAAGTCAGAGGACAACATGCAGGATTTGGGTCTTGTCTCCTACTGCGTGGGTCCCAGGGACTGATCTCAGGCCATGAGTCTTAGAGGTGGGCACATTTGTGAGGCATCCCCCCCGCCCGGCTCTCACTTGACCACTTTTAATTGGATACTTGTTTTTTCTGCAGCTGAGTTGCTGCATACCTTGTGTCCAGAGCCTGGTGCCTTGACTCGGTGTGTTCTTGAAGCAGCCTCCTACAGCTGAGAATATACTTCTTGAACTCTCGGCGATAAAGGATCAGGGTTTTCTTCTACAACTTGTTGCTGATTGATATTTTCCTAAAATATCTCTTTATCCTCCCACAGAACATTCTCATAAAGCATATTTTATTAAGATGTACTCTATGGAACATAGTTCTGGGAAAATAAAATAAAAAATAGAAAAACTGCAATTCCTTATTTGTTGTCGAAGTAAATACATTGGGCTAGTCTGTGTGATTATTATGAGAGTCTTAAGTGGGGATTTTCAGTATATGTGCTAGCATCTTCATGGGTCATTACCAAGCTATCTGCAGCTGGTCCTGGACCCACACTCTGCAGCCTGTGCGGTTGGGAAGAGCTGCACAGAGCGTCGACTGTGCAGTTTGATGGCTTTCTTTAAATGCCCCTGTGCACAGGCGTCAGGCCTGCTGCATGGCCACAATCATGGCCCTTTCCACGGCTGTGCATTGTCAACAGAGAGCACGATAGAGTGATGCACAGGATCTGTCTAAGAGTAGCCCATGTCCTTCAGAAGGCCATGCACACTGCTTGGGCAGCTTCCGGGTAGTTCCACGACACGCCTCAGGCCTGAGATTGACAGACACCAAGACTCTCCCACCCACACATAATTGCCTAAGTGCCTGGGCTCTGGGAGGAGGCCTCAAGTCTGTTTCTTATCTTTATCTCTGATTGGCAGGCCTGCGTGAGGCACCCTGGTTGGGGGGATATTTGGAGAGGGAGGCAGAAGAGGCCGTGGGCCCACTCCACACCAGCCTGCCTGTCATGGGCCCCAGAAGTGTGATAACATATCAGATATCTCCCCGTAACCTTGTCAGCCGGCTGCTGGCTCACACAGTACCAGCCCCGTGACAAGAGGAAGGGAGGATGGCAACAGGGAGTCTATCACGGGGTCCCTGAGGGAGGAGTGCCTATTCTTGAGTCCTATCTGCCAGCAGCTTGACTCAAACTTGCCCAAGAATGAGACTCCACTCAGCCCCCATTCTGTTTTCTGAGCTGCGCCAGCCAATGTACTTCTATTCCCTTAACTGAGTATTTAAAATACTTCTGGTGGCTGAACAATCTAGTGTGTGGAGGGAAATTCCCTTGTGACAATGGCAGGAATGTCTGCCTCCTTGGGGACCAGAGAGGCACCTGCTGCTCATCTTGCAGTCTCTCTTCCCCTACCCTTCACAGCCCACTCCCTTCCTGGGGAGATTTTCTTCCAGCTCTGGTTATATCTATAGCATCCCCATGATTGGCAGTTTCTGACTTTTTTAGTCAAATGTGGCTCATGACTCACTCTTGAGGCATCCCTGATAAGGCTATTCAGAGTCTCATAATTCCTTCTTGGACTTCCTAAGTGCCTCAGATCTGAGGAACAAAAGACATGGCTGCCAATGCAGCAAAGAAGTCCTTTCTAATTCAAGGTTGGGATGTGGGTGTTTGGCCGTCTGGCCAATACAGGGTGAGAGTCAGAGAGAAACTGGCAGGTCTTCCGGGGAGGGAAGAGCTGCTGCCTGCTCCACGCAGCTCTGCTCTGGAATCCTTTCTCTTTTCCACCTCCATCCTTTCTCATTTCTCAGTGACTCTTGTACCATTTCCTAAAAATTAAAAGATGCGAAAGGACGGGCAGGTGTGAGCCAAAGGTCTTGAGTGGGAACGGACCAAGAAGAGACATATTTCAGAACATTCAAAGTCAAAATAATCAAGGCGATGGTTTTCTTTCTTTCTTTTCTTTTGGTGTTTCGAGACAGGGTTTCTCTGTAGCTTTGGGGCCTGTCCTGGAACTAGCTCTTGTAGACCAGGCTGACCTCGAACACACAGAGATCTGCCTGCCTCTGCCTCCTGAGTGCTGGGATTAAAGGCGTGCACCACCACTGCCCGGCAAGTGATGATTTTCTTTTTTTTTTTCCTTGCTAATTTCTTTTTTTTTCCTTCTTTTTATTGAAAAAAAAAAAATCCCTGCTTCCTCCCAGCCTCCCATTTCCCTCCCCCTCCTCCCGCCCCTCTCCCCCTTCCCCCCACTCCTCTCCGCCTCCCTCTCCAGTCTGAAGAGCAGTCAGGGTTCCCTGCCCTGTGGAAAGTCCAGGGTCTTCTCCCCTCCATCCAGGTCTAGGAAGGTGAACATCCAAACTGGCTAGGCTCCCACAAAGCCAGAACATGAAGTAGGAACAAAACCCCATGCCATTGTCCTTGGCTTCTCATCAGCCCTTATTGTCCGCCATGTTCGGAGAGTCAGGTTTTATCCCATGCTTTTTCAGTCACAGTCCAGCTGGCCTTGGTGAGCTCCCAATAGATCAGCCCCACTGTCTCGGTGGATGGGTGCACCTCTCGTGGTCCTGACTTCCATGCTCATGTTCTCCCTCTTTTCTGCTCCACATTGGGACTTCGGGAGCTTAGTCCGATGCTCCAGTGTGGGTCTCTGTCTCTATCTCCATCCATCGCTAGATGAAGGTTCTATGGTGATATGCAAGATATTCATCAGTATGACTATAGGATAGGGTCATTTCAGGTTCCCTATCCTCAGCTGCCCAAGTAATTAACTGGGGACATTGCCCTGGGCACCTGGGCGCCACTCTAGGTTCATGTCTCTTACCAACCCTAAGGTGGTTCCCTTAATTAAGTTATAATTAAGTTATGTGATTCCCTGCTCCTCTATCCAACCTTGTTTTATCCCCAATCATCCCGTTTCCCCAAGTACCCCCCATCCTCCCCTTCTCACTTTTCTCTCCCCCTCTCCCCTTACCCCTATCCCACCCCACCCCCAAGGTCCCAATTTTTTGCCCAGCAATCTTGTCTATTTCCCATAGCAGGGATAATAACTATATGTTTTTCTTTGGGTTCACCTTCTTATTTAGCTTCTTTAGGATCACAAATTATAGACTCAGTGACCTATATTTATGGCTAGAAACCAATTATGAGTGAGTACATCCCATGTTCATCTTTTTGGGTCTGGGTTACCTCACTCAGGATAGTGTTTTCTATTTCCATCCATTTACATGCAAAATTCGAGAAGTCATTGTTTTTTACCGCTGAGTAGTACTCTAATGTGTATATATTCCACACTTTCTTCATCCATTCTTCCATTGAAGGACATCTAGGTTGTTTCCAGGTTCTGGCTATTACAAATAATGCTGCTATGAACATAGTTGAACAAATGCTTTTGTCATATGATAGGGCATCTCTTGGGTATATTCCCAAGAGTGGTATTGCTGGGTCCCGGGAAAGGGAACTCGGAAGTTCCTCAACCCCCTATCTTTCCTGGGCTCTCTGCAGGGCCAGATGGTTTTCATATAGTCTCTCCGTTCAGGGTTTCCTGAGCCAGGTCAGCCAACTCAGTTTTGCAAACCGCACTTATTCCCAAGGTGGGTTGACCCTCTGCGGAGCTCAGTACTCAGCCAGGACCTTGGGCCTCTCAAGGCAGTAAACCTCTTTACCCGGGCGTTTTCAAATCTTTCTCAGACAATCGCCTTTACCGTTTACCAGCGGTGCCTGGTGGTAGCGAGCAGCCAGTCTCCCCGTCACGTTGGCCTTCTAAGCTACGAAGAAAAGCTTTCTCTTCTGACACCACAGTTGTTTCGGTACACCACGAAGTCAAGGGTTAACCATCTAGGAAAATCGCCTCAAATAAGCCGCCCCAAAGTACACAGATACCCAGGGAAAAAGCAGGAGGGTAACTGCGGGTACTTGGCTCCACAAATATCGTCTAAACGTAACTGGAAGGTGCGCCATGCTTGCGGTCAGGCGCTATAAATGCTAACTACCGGCGCCGCGCATGGAAATGAGCAGCTCCCCGACCCAGTCAAGGATGAACACCTTCGAAGCACTCCTCTAGGTGTGCCTGGCCCCACCCTCCGAGCTCTTGGAAAATGCTGTTCACTTGGAACCTGACTGGAGGAGGAGGCAGACTTAAGAAGAAGGGGCGCCTGATTTCATTCACAAGTCCGAACTCCTCTCTTTCCTTTTTCTTTTCTTTCTCTTGCCCTTGTCTAGTGGAAAGGAAGTTCCTGTGCACCCTCATCTTGTCTGTTTTTCTTTCTTGTCTTTATTTTAGCTAAAGTCTCCATAAACATCTCTGAGTGTTATATGTTTTCCACAACATCATTTTTTTCTTTCTTTTTTTTTTTTTTTTGGTTTTTCGAGACAGGGTTTTATGTTCACAGTGAACTTTATCACATGGTTATAGCACAATTTGTTTGATAATAACAACTATTTATAAAGCATTCTCTATGGGTCTGTCTTAGGCGTATCATCTAATATATCCCTCGTTGGTTTTCTATAAGGTAAAGATGTATTATCCACTTTTTATGGATAAGAAAACATGTTGGGGAACAACATTTTGCTCAAGGTCACAGAGGGTGAAGGCAGAAGGGTTGGACATTACCTTTAGACTGCAGTTTCCAAATTACCGCATAGACGGATGCTGTCATTCAAGCCCTTTCTGAACTGGAAATATTACAGAGCCGTGAGGAACATCTGTAGGGCTGAAGCCTTAGCACATTTTCATGCTGTTTTCCAGGATAAGAATCCAAGTCAATCCAGAGACACCATAGGTCCTCCCCTCCTTCCCACATGGGCCCTTCTTGTCCACTCACTGCATTTGAATCTTGAGAGTAGAGCTGTGTCCCTCAAACACTGAGAACCCTTATTTTAAATGTCATTAATTTATTCTTGGGGGAGAAACTGTCGTTATTTTTATTTGAAAATTTTAAATTGATAGTGAGGTAAACTAAACATTTTTTTTATTTCTTGTCAAGCCTTACCTTTTGTATTTCTTCTTTGTTGATTTTTGAATTCAAGAGCTTTGGACAGGTGTATGGTTTTGTTATCCAGGAAGTTTCTCAGTGTTGGTGTATTCTGATTCCCTTTCCCTTTCTAGATGGAAGAAGAAATGGAGTTGAATATATGGATAGATGGGTTGTTGGATGGATGAATGGATGAAGGAATGGAATGATTTGATTCCCTGAACTCTCCCTCAGGTGGTTTTAACAAGGAGACAGATGGTGGGTTTCCCCCTCTGTTTTATGAGCAGACAAGACTGGTTAACTGATGCTTCATGCTCTTTATTCAGATGGATCTATACTGAGGTTTGGGTATGGAAATTCTTGGTTAAATGGAAGGAGCTGGAGCTAACTTTATGCTCCTGAACTTGGAGGAATAACAATGCTAGCTCCATTTACTGAGTATCTGCCAAGTGCACAATGTATCTGTCCTCATCACAATCATTCCCTTCCCATATCCTAGACTCATGCCGGGTCCACTCATTCTACCACGGGATCATTTCCTATCACGCAGATAGCAAATGGAACAACAGCATTGTCTGTGTCTTGCTATCCATCAAAGTAAATTTTTAAGGAGGTGAACAATTTTGCTTTTTTTCTTCTTCATTGACAATTCAAATTTATCAAAATACTAGACATCTAAACATTAGGAAGTTGTCATGGTGGTTCTTATAGAAGGCAATTATTAGAATATTTAATTCTTAAAATATGATAGTTGCTTGCTTCTGGAGTTCAAATGTACATCTTTTAAGAACCCAAAGAAGCCCTTATTGAGACCCAGGTCTACCCCAGGCCAGTCCACACTACTGAGAAAATGTCAGGCTCCACTTCTTTGGGCAGCCAGGTTATATACACCTCTCAACTGTTACTGGGAACCACTGGATCTGAACAGACTACTGATTGGCATGAGTATGTCAGACATGATTTTTCACAGAACAGAAAAGAGGTGTGGGGAGAAGGGTCTTCGTGTTTACTGACAGTGTTGGAAGATAGAGGTTCCCAGTGGGGTTGCTTAGGGAAGGAAGACAATTGTGAACCATGTGACAACCAATTCCTAATTATGGGCACATGGATGCGTCTGTGTAGTGTTATGTGCACACAAGTGCAGGTCCCTTTGGGGCTAGAAAAGAACATCAGATCCTGTGGAGTTGGGGTTACAGGTGATTGTGAGCCACCAAGGAAGTACTGGCAACCAAATTCTGGTCCTTTGGAGGAGCCGCAAGTGCTTTGGACTGTCAAGCCACCTATTCTACCCCTCAATTTAAGAACTCTTTAGGAAAGGTGGGAGACTTGTCAGTAGAGAGTTCGCATGGTAGAATAAAAGCAGCTCTAAGGAAAGACTTTGGAAGGAAACATATTTACTCTTATGTATAAGACAGCTCCTACAAGTACCTGGTAGCAGCCTAGAGGGGATTTTTGTAAGTAGGAGTGGGGACCTGACTTGGAGGGTGCCTATGGCTTCTGGTGAGTGTAGACCAACTTGCCAAGCCTCTGCAGTATGCCCAGCGGTTCCTGGTGTTAGCTCCTCTTTCCAGCCCCACAGCCCATTTCAAGCCATTGAGAATGAGAACCCTAGCTATCTTTGATGGGGATTTCTGATAAGCTAGTAGTCTATGATCTACTCATGACAGTTCATTTTCTTCAAAGACAACACAAGAAAACTTTAGTCTAAGATCATTTAAATACACTACTTTTTATTCAATCTACTGTGAATTCTTCAATCTAGAAAAGTCTGAAAGGCCATAGAATTCCATGGCCACTAGTACATACCACGGAACACTCTCCACGATGTGTACAGACAGCTATGTCTCTAAATAGTCACAGTAAATTATACTGGAAAAGTAGGAACAAATAACATGTTCAACAGAGGAAGAGATAAAGAAACTTTGAGGAGTCATGTGGTGGGTTGCTACTAAACAAATGAATTAATTAAATTTGCATGTACCAAAGTGGAGAGAGAAAGGATACATAATATTGAGTGAAAAAATGTAACTTGTAGAATGCTGGATTCAGTATTACACAATGTATACAAAATGCATAACTTAATAACGTTCTATTTATAGCTGTATATGTAATATAAAAGCATCATTGGAAAACGCATCCTAAACTGGTGATAGCAATCATGCCCAAGAAGGCAGAAAAGAGGTTTTCCCCTTACATTAATTTTTCTACTATATTATTTTACTAAATCAAGTGTAGTTTACTTTTGGATGCTAGAGGCATAAAACTCACTGTGCTTTTCAGCATAATCATTAAAAGAAGGAGGAAAAAGACAATGGGAAGAGAAAGAAGAAGGAAGAAAGGGAAGGAGGGAGGGAAGAATGGAAGGAGGAAAGAGAGGGCTGGAAAAGAACAGATTGTGATTCTAATTTTTCCAGACAGAAGAATAAGCACAGGATACATCTCTCCTTGAAGTTGATTCAACCACATAAAAAAACTATCTATCTATCTATCTATCTATCTATCTATCTATCTATCTATCATCTATCTATCATCTATCTATCTATCTATCTACACATATATTATTTTAAAAGTTATTAGATAATGAGAAGTATGTTTCTTTTTTGTGTATTTCCTGCTAGGAGATGTGCCTCAATTTTGGTCTCAGCAGTGGTAATTAACTCCTCTCAAGGGCCTGATAATCTCTACCTAATCCTTTTGGAGGTCTGTTTTTTTAATTTTTTTCATTTTCCTATTTTATACACTGTCTCATTCCAAATGAATGTGGGGATATAATCAAAGTACAAGTCCGTGTATGTGTGTGGTGTGTGTGTGTGTGTGAGAGAGAGAGAGAGAGAGAGAGAGAGAGAGAGAGAGAGAGAGAGAGAATCAGGGCAACTCTCCTCTTAAATTCTAACAGTTCTAAAGTTGGACAGTAGACTAGGCAGAGGACATTGTCTTTGTCTTAAGCACTGGGTCTTGGCAATAATGTGCAACAACTAGTTTTTAAACACCTTTGGTTGGCACCTGGCAGCTTGTTCAGGTTTTGATGCTGGTAGACATCTTGGTAACTTTGTGTTCTCTGGCTACAGGAACTTGCTCTTCACTCTGGAGTTGACGTAGGTTGCCTGAGTGGCTGTGGCCCGGCAGGTCTTATTTGCAGTAAGAGGCTGCTCACTGTGTGCTCTCTGTGATTTATTAAATAGGGGTGTAAACAGATAGTCAGATCTCACAGAAGATCTTGCACCTAGTTCTGATTCCATTATTGATCTATTATGTCAGTGAACATAATACTTGTCCATGGAAGAAGGATGGGCTTCGAGGGCTCACATACCTGGATTGGGGTCAGTGGCTGTTGGAGGCTCTTACTGAGTGCTCAGCTGAGTAAGTTATAATGACCAGAAGTTCATTTCTCACACTTTGGGGGGCTGGGAAATCTAAAACTGAGGGTTGGCAGCTAGTGAGGGCTTCCTTGCTGTGACATCCCAGGGAGGAAGGGCAAAGCAAGAGGAACAAAGAGTGGCCAAACCTAGCCATCTATAAGAAAGCCACTCCATAAGAAAGCAAGATATGGCATTGGTCCATTCACCAGGACACTACCCTCATGGGGAGACCCCCATCTCCTGAGGCCCTACCACTTAGTATTGCACTGAAGTTACCAACACATGCTTTTGGGGACATATTCAACCCATAGCTGGTAAAAGATGGGTAGGTGGGTACCACAAATGACACCTGTAACATGGGCAAGTTATTCTTTTCAGTATATTCTCTGCATTTTCAAGAGACCTCATTTTTTACAAAAAAAAAATGTGCATTCAAGCCAGGCATGGCTGCTTGTGCCTACAATCCCAGCAATGGAGGCCAAAGACAAAGAGCTCCCGAGAACTTGCTGGCCAATCATCTTAGGTGAGTTTCTAGTTCCCTGAGATATCCTATGTCAAGGGGAAATGGTGGGAAGTGATAGAGCAGGATATTATGCATCCTTCTAGACTCTGCATACATGCACATAAGACATGTGCACACGCACCCAAATGGACACACAAGTTAGCATGCATTCTGGGAGCGCACTCATCTTATACACTGTGTCTGGTGATATCTGCGACAAAGGGAAAGATAGTTTGTATTTTACCTTTACTTTTGCTATAGCTACCACATAATGTGTTTGTAAGACTTACAATGAAGAAATCTTTGAGAAGATAGAAAACAGTTTTTTAAAATATTATTTGTGTTATTCAATGTTATGCATTTTGGTCATATTCATTCCTCCTCCTCCTCCAGCTGTCAAGGCCACCCTCGTCCCGCAAGGATGACGTGACCACCAGAGCTCTTCTTACTGCAGTTTATTCCAGGACCTTTTACAATTCTCCCATTTTCTTCCCCTCTCTCCTTCCTCTCTCTCTCTCTCTCCCTTTGACCTCTCTCTCCTTTCTCCTCTTCTCTTTCTCCTCTTTCCTCTCTCTCTCTTTGACCTCTTTCCTTTCTCTCCTCTCTCCTTCCTCTCTTTTCTCTTTCTCTTTTTGACCTCTCTCTTCTTTGACCTCTTCCTTTCCTCTCTCTCCCTCTCCTCTTTGCAAACCTCTCTCAGCCCTTAAGTAGGCATGGGCTGCCAATACCAGATTGCCAGGTGGGCACTGCCCATATGTTCACGCATATGCAGGCAGCTGATAATCATTGTGTGATCATAGCATAGGTCAGGCCTTAGCCATCTCAGGAGTTGATTATACATCTCCATCAGGTGTGATACCACGCAGCTCGCTACAGTTCCCCCTTTTGTTTTGTAAAGCACCAGGTAAGAGTAGAGGTCTGATCTCTGTTAAAAATGAAACATGTACTAGTGTTTGTCCAGGTGTCATCCACTCAGAGAACACTAGACCTGTCCGGTGCCTTTTTACAGAGGTGGGAGCTAGACAGCAACCCACATGCAATCAGACTTGCTCTCACATCTCTAGCCAAACTTGGGGAGACTGTCTTGTTTCAATAACCATGAAGGCCTGAATGATCATAACTGCATTGCAATGCTGTGAAACCCTTATGTGGCAGATGCACCATAGGCATACCAGGGAGGCAAGCACCATTAAGCCTGTTAGGGCTCTTATCCCCGCCCACTCCTTAAGATGATCCATGGAGTGTCCAGGAGGATAGTCCTTCTGCTAGGCTGGTATCCATGCGTGTGGAATTTGCAGTCACCATCGCCACCCGCAACTTTTCCAGTTGTTGTTCGAATTCATCAGACCAATTACCTAAAAGATATCTAGACAAATCTTTAGACAAATTAGCTGCATGAGTCATATTGAATGCTGGTCACACACAGCCCCGGATGGATAGAAATGTCTGACAGACTAGGGTATAGACTTGCCTCTAATAACATACCCCGGCTGCCATACCCCCGTGGCACATTCATTCTTGTCAGCTGAGTGCATGGAAGACACCTTCTCCCTCGTGCACCTCTTTGGCTTCCCTAGCAGCCCAGCTGATCCTGCTTCTGCTAAGTGACCATATGCTGCATTCTCATGGATTGTCTGATCTTACACAGGTTTCAAAGACAAATGACCATGGCAACAGGTGTTAAGATTGCTAGCAATAGGGTTCCCAATCACCACTATACCCAACCTCCCATTTGGGCTATGGTATTCTACCAACCCTTTAACTAAAACAAAACACACAGGTACCTGCTCCTACAATAGGGCAGTCTCTTGATTTAAATTTGCTTTGCCCTGTGGAAAGTCCAAAATCCTCCCCCCTCCATCCAGCGAACCCTGACTGCTCTTCAGGCTGGAGAGGGAGGGGGAGAGGAGTGAGGGGAGGGGGGAGAAGTGGGAGGAGGGGGAGGGAAATGGGAGGCTGGGAGGAGGCGAAAAAATTTATTTTCAATAAAATAAAAAAAAAATTTGCTTTGCCCCAGACTCTTCAGCTGAAACTGCCATTGTCTTTTCCTTGCCCTGTGGCTACCGCTGTGTTCTCAGGCAGCTCTGTGAGGTCTCAGCTCCAGCACTTGTTGTTGCTTTTGCTCTGAAGGGGCCCCGCTTAAATTATCTTATAGGGAATTTGGGCGTTGTCAATCACTCTGGCTACTTCCTGCTGAGCAGGGATGTTGCATTCTTACTACCATTTTCCAGTCATGCTCAGACTCAGGTAGCAGCGACAGGGGAGAGGCGGAGACTTCCTCACCTAACTGTAAGGTGGAGGTGTGGCTAAACTGAGTGGCCCGACCAGTCCTGGCTGGTTGCCCCGGGCTGGGACAGTGGTCCAGGTCAACAGTTCTTACCGCGGGTTGTGGGGCATGCTTCTATGCCCCAGGCAGGTCCTGGTGTTTGCAGCTTTGCAGACCTTCAGTGCTGCTTGGCCTTGGAGCCGCCTGGAGCTCCTTGGTCTTAGAGCCGCAGCTGCTCGCACTCCACTGCAAACTCTGGAGGTCTCGGTAATTCGAACCACAAGAATATACCTCCCTTTCTTAGCATGGGCAAAATCTAGATCTCTACCAAGCTTGTCCCAGGATGACACATTAAGATTGCCAGAGACGGCAAACCAAAGAGCAATCATGTCACATTCAGTCAAAAACCTCTCCAATGCGCTCCGTAACAGCTCGTTAAGAGCCAGAAAAATCAGGTGTGATGTTGAAGCACCCATTCTAAACTCCTATTCTTCCTTTTATTTTCATTTTTAAACCGTCCACTTTGGTCGTGGCTGTATTACCCCTGCTCTCCCTTCTTTCCGGTGAGAGCAGAAAACCTGCTTTTTGTCGCGGATCCCCAATCTTTACCTTGAGGATTATTTGGTGCACCCCCTGACTGCAGCAAGTTCTGGGCTCCACGGAGAGAGGTTTGGAGGTTCCCCGTACGGTTGTCCCCGTACGGGCCACCAACTGTCACGGCCACCCTCGTCCAGCAAGGATGACGCGACCACCAGAGCTCTTCTCACTGCAATTTATTCCAGGACTTTATTCACTTTCACTCTCTCTTCCCTTCTCTCCTCTCTCTTTTCTCTCTTTGACCTCTCTCTCTCTCTCTCTCTCTCTCTCTCTCTCTCTCTCTCCCCGTCTCTCTCCTCTCTTCTCTTCTCTTTTCTCTCTCTCTCTCTCTCTCCTCTTCTCTCCTCCGGGCAAACCCTCTCCCAGCCCTTAAGTAGGCATGGGCTGCTAATCCCGGATGGCCAGGTGGGCATTGCCCATAGGCCCACGCATATGCAAGCAGCTGATGATCATTGCGTGATCATAGCATAGGTCAGGCCTTAGCCATCTCAGGAGTTGATTATACATCTCCATCAGGTGTGATTCCATGCAGCTCGCTACATCCAGCTCCTCCCATATCCACTCACATTTTCCTACCCACCCGACTTTTAAAATATGTTTGAAAACCTATAAAGTCCAGTTTGTGTTGCCCAAATAATCTTGAGTGTGGGACCATCCCCTGGAATGTGTTCAACCTACCTATCAGGGGTTAGATCATTAAAGAAAACTGACTTTCTCTCTCACTCTCCAAGCAGCTTCCAAATAACAGTAACTCCTCTGCTAGGGGGTGGGACTCTATGCCCACTTCCTGCTTACATGCTTGAATTTTATCTGGATTAATTTTACAGAAGTCTTGTGCATTTCGTCTCAACTGCTAGGAGTTTATATGCGCATCTCCTCTGTTGCATCTTGGAAATACTGTTTCCTTATAGCTATTCATAGCCTCTGGCTCTTGCAATCTTCCAGCCTCTTATTCCATAATGAAATCTGAGCCTTGGGGCAAGGATTGTGATATAGATGTCTCAGTTTAGAGCTGAGAATTCCATAGTTCCTATTCTCTTCACACTGACTAGTCATAGGTCTCTGTTGATCACCATCTTCTGTAAGAAGAAACTTCTTGATGAGGGTTGAGTATATCTATGGGTCTACAGTAAGTCATTAGGAGGCATTTATCCATTTAGGAATATGTCCATTTAACGGAACAATAGTAGCAATTTCTCTGCTAGGGCCTATGACCTATCTAGCAACAGGTTCTTCGCTCCTAATAATGGTTCCAAGTATCTTGTGCAGGAGGCCTGAAGTCAAATCAGAGAGTGTTAAGTTGCTCCCATAACATTCATGCCACTATTACATAAGTGGGAGTCTTGTGGGCCACTCATTCCTGGAGCTGGTCCAGTTCAAAGCTGGGTAAGACTGATGACTGATGACGGCGGCTACTTTTCTCCTCTGGTTGTAAGCACAGCACCTTCTAGCACCACGAAAGCTAGCCCGAGGGGTGAGGCTTTGAGGTAAGGATGAGCTTCATTTCTCCATGTTCTGTTACTCGTGGATGTGGTATCCTCAGCAATAAGGTCTTGCCCTCTAGTGCTAGGAATGGGCTACATCTTGTCAAATTGTTTGTAAGAACTATTTTTTAATATGAAGCATTATTATTATGATTAAAAGTTCCTGATGCTTAGGAAGAAATTATTAGCCATTTTATCTGTTTTGTGGACTCTTTGACCTCAGGAACAATTGATCAGAGCTATTGCCCAATAGTGATGCATCGATCTGCCTCTGCCTTCTGGAAATACTGAATTGATGGTCCTGTTCTTTGGTTCAAGCTCTGGAGTGCCTTTATCCTCCTCTCACTCCTTCTGTGTCAGCCACACCTCTCTTACTGGTCCTAGCATTCTGGGCTGACTGTGGTATCTGCAGGAAGATGCCATCTGCGCTGGCTAGTTTTTTTTTTTTTTTTGCCAACTTCAGACAAGCTAGAGTCACCAGAGAGGAGGGAGTCTCAATGGAGAAATGCCTCCATAAGATCAGGCTGTAGCCAAGCCTGTAGGGAATTTTCTTAATTATCGACTGATGTGGGAGGCTAATCCAGCCTCTTGGGGTGGGGCCACCCTTGGATGGATGGTCCTGGGTTCTGTAAGAAAGCAGCCTGAGCAAGTCATGGGGAGTAAGCCAGTAAGCAGCATCCCTCCATGCCCTCTGCATCAGCTCCCGCCGCCAGGTTCCTGCCCTTTTTGAGTTCCTAACCTGACTTCCTTCAGTGATGAACAGTGATGCGGCAGAGTAAGCCAACAAATCTATTCCCTTTTCACGTTGCTTTGGTCGTGGTGTTTGACACAGCAATAGAAATCATAGCTAAAAACCCCACCTGGTGAATGTGAGGAGAGTCAGGATATACTCTATCCAGACTTAATGACATTCTGCTAGAAAGGGCATTGCCACAAGCGGATGTTGGATATATGGGAGATACTAATGCCTTTTGCTTCATGACTGTGTGATGAGAGGAACCCACATTCCTATCTAAAGTAGGATTCCCACCCCCAGAGAAACCTATACAGTCATCTAATACATCCCTATATACCCAAGACCACAGATTCTATTCAAATCTGACCAGTTCGAGGACTCTCGGCAGCAACACATCTAATAATTTGTGAGTAGTGATCTATTACCACCATCTTGCCCACACGACAAGCAAATCTCCCTCACTCTCATACCACATTAATCTCTTCGCCCTGATATGACAAAGGGTCTGACAGAAACAACCAGGGAAGACGCAGTTTGCTTTGTTTTGCGGTTTTGAGGGATGCAGTTTATTACCGAGGAAAGCACAGCGGGCAGCAGGAGGTTGAGCTGATTGGCCACACTGCATCTGCAGACAGGAAGCAAGGAAACATGAACGCTGGTAGCTCCGCTCTCAGCCCTGAGCCCCACCCCATGTGTCCTGTTCGCTTTCTAGTGCAGTGATAGACATATAGTTCATAGTGAAAGAAACTCAGGGAAGGAACTCAAGGAACCCGGAGGCAGGAACAAAAGCAGAGGCCTCGAGGGAGTGATATTTACTGGATGGCTTTTTATACAAGCCAGGACCACCTGCCCAGTTAACTCAATCTAGAAACTTCCTCATAGATATCTCTCTCCTAGGTGATATTAGATCCTGTCAAGTTTACAATCAATATAATAAATCCAGTGCCTTAGGGCTAGGAGACAGACCATCACACATGCTACCACCTCCATGACAACCCATATCAACCGGCTCCCACAGAGATGTAAAATCTGATTGGTTTCCTGAACAGGTAAATAAAAGATATGGTTCCTCCCTGGGACCATGTGCAGATGTATTCATGTATAGTGGAAAAGAGTCATGTTACAAAGGGGAATGGGAAAAGTCTGGGGATAAAAGGCCTTTAGGGTGCCCATTTTCTAAATTTCTGGGTGGTCCCTAGGGAGGAGAGACTATAAATAGAGCTGAAAGTTTGTTGTATTGCATGGAGGTAGATGGTGCTGTGGGGGAAGAAATCTCTGTGGTTAAACACTTACCGTTGATTTCTCCACTGGTGCTGGCTTCCCACTTCTAAGATCCTGCCTTCGACATGATAACTTAAGCATGAGGACCACTCTCATCTTGCTGTGCTTTGGAACAAGGCCATTCATCTACCTATGGGAAGGAAAAGGGGCACAGAGCACTCACAGCCCCTCCCTTTGATCACCATCTGTGGCCCTGTAACAAGAACAAGTCACATGCTCTGGCTCGGGAGAGCTTTCCTGGGCAGTTTTCCTATGTTCTCAGGACCGTGGGCCTCAGCAAACCAAGGATGTGCTCTGCCACTGAACTAATTCCACAAGGGTCACAAGCAGTGCTACCTTAGGGTTCAGCAGGCAAGAACGGGGGAGGGGGGTAGGCGAAGGACTTCCTTGTACTTCTGTGAGGACATGACATCTCTGTAAGGCTGAGAGGATGCAGCTTCACTGGGCACCTTGAACCTTCCGGAACCCAGCAAGACGCCCCTCCGTCTTCCAGAACACATCAACAGCAGTAGCTGTGCCTGAGGACCACCCCAAGTTGCTTGGCATAGAGGAGCAACCTCAACAAGGAAAGATTCATTCTTCAGTTTCATAGCAAGGAGAGAATTTAATTTTGTTTACAGTCCGTGTTTCTGGGTAACCTACTGACTGTGTGCCTTCACTGATATGAGTGATGTGGGTTTTGTCCCTGTTCCCTTCAGCTCAGGCTTTGGGGGGAATCTGATTCAAATATGGCACTAGCTGGAGGAGGCTAATGATAGAGGATCAAAGAGCGAATTTCCAGCATTGTCCAGAGCCTAGAGGGGCCCACTAAGGAGCTCAGGACCCCCTGCCTCTCTGCTGAGCAAAACAGAAAAGCCCTCTCTCCAAGGTTACAGAGTCCTTGCATTCAGCAGGATAGCTCCAGGAGAGTCCCACGTACCTAGATTGTCCCCTGACTTCTGAGATGTCCCTACAGCTAAGGGTTGAAGTTCCAGCCAGTAGAGGGTCTAGAGCAGTGTTTCTCAACCTTCCTAAAACTGCAACCCTTTAATCCAGTTCCATGTGTTGTGGTGACCCTCAACCATAAAATTATTTTCATTGCTACTTCATAACTGTGATTTTGCTGCTGGTATGAATCGTAATGAAATATCTGTGTTCTTCAGTGGTCTTAGGCAACCCTTGTGAAAGGGTCCTTTGACTCTCTCCCCTCCCCTCCTGTGTCGTGACCCATAGATTGAGAACCACTAGTCTAGACCCTAGCTCTCCTTGAGCCTCGGCTTAGAGTCAGGAAGACACAGTCTTGATAAGACTGCAGCTATGTGACTCTATCCTACGGTATCATCTCTCAGGATTTTCACAGCCTCTGCCGGAAGAGAAATGAAGACTTCCTGACTTCCCATAGGTGTGAGAACTAAATGGCATAAACACACGGGAGCGCTTCCCATGCTAAGTGCCCAGTCATCACCTTCCTCCTGTTTTGAATTTAAGTATACATACATATCCAGGCATAAATCATAAATGTGCAATAACTCAATACACTCTGAGAAACCAGCACTTAGCCTCAGACAATATTTCCGGCATCCAAGAAGGTCCCAGAGGACCCTTCTGGGTGTGACTACCAACCCCTCCCAAAAGAGAAGCATCATCTTCCAACACCACAAATTAGTTAGCACTCCTTAAAGCTTCAAACGAATGCAGTCAAAACTCTGTCTCTCTTCTTATTTTTCCACCCAGCCCTGTGTCTGTAAGGCCTGTAACATCTTGGGCTGTTCACTCTCTGTCTCATGTTTTGTGCCCACACTATTTATTTTTCCCAGTAATAAAAGAAAGCCGAGAGTCTATGATGATTAAGACGGACTCTGCGGCCACCATCATCTCTCTTGGCTTTTAACAGAACGAGAACTGCAAATCTTCAGAGGACCACAGCTAGAGTGGCCAAGCGACCGAGCGACCACACGCTTGCTGAACTAACGGCCTTGGTGATGAGAACTTTTTGCACAGAGCTGTCCCCAGAGTTTAACAAAGTTGTCTCCAGAACATCCAGGTTGAGAGTAGGACCTTTAAGAGGTGGTTATGCCAAGAAACCTAAGCCCACAGGAATGGATTACATCATTGTCACAGGAGATAGTTGCTCATCATGGAAGGGGGTTACTGGGAAAAGGATAAATTTGGTCGCTCCCACCCCCTGCTTCTTTTAGGCGCTAGTCAGCATGCACACTTGCCTCCCTATCTTTCTGACATCCAACGTGGAATGGCACAGATATTCGTGCGACGATACGACTTGGACCTACTGGCCCCCAGAATATGAGAAACAAATCCTTGTACTTTATGCCTGTCCTAAGCTCAGGCATTCCGTTACAGTAGCACAAAGTGAACTAAATAGCAGAGAACCCAGCTTCTGAGGACCCCACCTCTGCTCCCTGCTCTTGGGGACTGCTTGTTCTGAAAGAAAACTGCCCAAAGGGGCTGCTTCAAAGCTCTGCCTCTCTTCTTAGCAAGACAGAAAGGGTTCCTCTCCAAAAGCCACGGGATAAATAATAGATAAAACCATTGCATTTGAATAGAACAACTCTAGGGATCTCAGAATATTTTTACGGCGGCATTAAAGAAAGTTCTCTTCTCCATATCCTACGGAGGGGAGCCGGGTGCAAAACACACCTCAGCTCTTTGCTTCCCTGTCTACAGAAACCCAACAAAAGTGAGACCCGGGGACGCCCCAGGGTGCCTTAATTCATACTTAAAAGTTGAAACAACAGCGAAGGCTGAGTGGGGACCTATTCGATTTTCATAGGCTTTGTAGCATGCATCTCGTTCCAGTGCTGCCTCAGAGTCAAAGGGAAGACCGACGGCAGCTTCCATCGCTCTAGGAACCAACGTCTCAGCTCGATTGCCTTTGGAATTTCTCAGGGCTGATTCCTTCATGGCTGCGTGTGGATGCTAATGCAGTTAGGATATTGATTTTTGAGATCATTATCTGATGAAGGCCAAGATTTTCGAGACAAACGTCCTTCAAATAACACCACTCCCCTTCTGTTCCTCTAGTCTTCTGCAGCATGCTTGGAAAACTCGTCATTCAAGAAAGAAAAACTTACTCTATTGTGGTTTGGGTGAGAAGTAGCCCTTATAGGCTCATATATACAAACACTTAGTACAGTGGTATATTATTTGTATTTTAATAAATAAATCTTGCCAGAAGACCAGAGGCAAAACTAAAGCCATAGAGGACAGGAAATGGTGACACACACCTTTAATCTCAGGATTTCAGAGAGAGAGAGTCAGATGGAAATATGTGAGTTCAAGGCCATCCAGGGTTACACAAGATCAGTGCAAAAACCAATCCAGGTGGTGGTGGCTCACACCTTTAACCCCAGTTCTAGGGAGTCACATGCCTTTAGTCTCAGCACTAGAGGGAATATAAAATGGGAGGAGAGAGAGGCTTAGACTGCTTAGTCTGTGGTTGCCCAGCCTTGGTAAAGGTAAGACTTCTCTAGTAACTTGGCTGCCTTGCTTTTCTGGTTTTGGGGTTGAACCCCAATATCTGGATTTTTATTATTTATTATTTGCGCTACACTTGGCTCTCCGCTGGATGCTCTGTTTTGTTGTGGAACCCTCTGGAACTGGAGCCCTGCTGGAGGAAGCAGGTCCTTGGGTCTGATTGAGGGCTGGATCCCATTTCCCATCCCAAGTCGGCTTCCTTGCTGTGGAAGCAGTGAGACCAGTTGCCTCCCATTCCTGCCACCATGCTTTTCCTGCCATGGTGGCTGTCACCCCTTTTCAAACTGTGAGCCGAAACAAACCCTTTCTTTCTTCTATGGCTCCTTGTCAGCCATTTGGTCACTACAGTGAGAAAAGTAACTAAGACACACTCCTTCCTCGCGTTCCTATCAAGTGGCCTGTTCTCATGCTGAACAACTTTTTGGTACAGATTTCCATCCATTTTTCTCAGCTGTTTTCCCTAGCACCACCCAGGCCTGTTCTCACCCACTGTGCAGAGCCTTAACTTGGAAGGTAGCAGTGCAGTAATCCATTTTACCGCTTAGATTCCTGCTTTGGACTAGGATTGAATCTTTTCTTCTCAAAGACGCACATTCCTAGTAAATAAAATATTTACTATGAAAAGTCATTACTTTTAGCTTTTGATTGCTGTGTTAATGTTGTTCTTAATGTTTAATGTCCTGTATTGGAACATGTTATTAAACCATAAAAATCAGAGGATTGGGGTTTTAGCAGTGCTTATAACAAACCAGTGGATTAAAAAAAATCCATATGATTGTAGTGTGTGATAACATGTCTATCTTGCACAATTTATCATAGTTCCATAGAATCAGAGCTCAATGTAAAGCAGATATCTTAAGAGAAAATTTGATATTAATTTAAGATCCCAGAAAATGAAATGTTAACTTTTTAATATGTTTCAGAAAGCAGCAACCATGAAGAAAATGTCTGATAAATTCAATGATATTTATGTATTGTTTATATGAAAATACCATCAACAAATAAAGAGGCAAAGGATGAATTAAAAAGCATTTTTGTAATATTTGTACCGGAGAATAAATATACTAACCGTACAAAGAACTCTGAAAATTAATTTTTAAATAATAGATGAATCGTTCTAATATAAGAGGCAAAGAAAATAAACAGGAAGTCTCAGAAAATATTTAATATCAGATGTATATGAAAAATGTTCTGCTCCTTAAGTAATGGAAGATATTCTCATTAAAACAAAATAATGTTATTCATCAGTAAAGCTTTTAAAGGTGCAAGAGTCCTCTCTTAACTACAGGCAGAGTTATCAGGCTATGGGTATGAGCATGTGTGCTCAAATTCTGCTGCATTGAGGGGGAGGCTGGTGCAGCTTTCTTTTTGAGGAATATTGGGTAATATTGAAAACAATGACTCAAGAACTTAAAAAGGAGAACGCGCCATTTGATCCACCAATTCCATTATGAGTAATTCTCCTTAAGAAAATAGGATTATTAATTGTGTGAATTATATATATTTCATTATTTCAACACTAAAAAATATATTTGTATTTGCAACAAAAATAACCATGTAAAACAGGGCATGCACTCCAATCTGTCTACATATCATTTATATGTATTTACTTGCAGCATTGTGATAGTATAACATAATAAAATATATGTAATAGATATATTAAAGATGAATTATGTTGAAATAAGAAGATAAACTAGTGCACCCTTCTTACTACAAGTGAAATGAATTGTCCTGTGCGATTCCTGAAGGAGGCGCTCCTGACTCTGGAGACTGTAGGTCCATCAACATCCCTGGTGTTTTATCTCCAGCGCTGTGGCTGCACCTGAATCTACTGCTATTTTAACTACCATGCCACTCCCCCTACCCCTTGAAGTCAGCATCCTGCAATTTGGACCATGGCCTGGTGGAACTTCAGGTCCTGCTGGTAGCAGCCCTGCTGTGCTGTCAAATGTAGGGTTTTTTGTTTGTTTTTAAAACTAAGTCTCTATTGTTCTATGTACCAGTAAAGACATGGGAGACAGATGTTGGGGTGAAACCCTGCTAGCTCAGAGGGGCCAAAAAGCGACCAGCTGACCTTCCTTTTTGGCCAGAGACCCAGCAAGAGACCATCTCTTCATTTATCTGACCCAAATCAAAAAAGATCATGAATCTCCAAGTCCCTCCAGACTCCTTCCTGTGTACCTCTCTACTTGTATTCTTGGCTTCTCCCTACTCTCTATGACCAATTCCTATCAACTCGTCGCTGGCTCTGCCCCCTGATTCAAGGTTGCTCTTATTAATGCAGTCCTGGGGTTTCACAGTGCAATCAAATACCCTAAACACATCCTGAAAATATTTTTTGTTGAAGGTGTATAATCTAGACCCTTACTTTAATAAAATTGTCAACATGTTAGGATGCTGTATTTTAAGTAATAATATTAAAAGTATAGATTATAATAAGTTATAAAACACTCTATGTGGTAGTTCTATTTAAGTAGATCTAGAACAGCCTGTTATAAGAAGTCAAGTTCTCTAGACAGCAGTGGTTTTCTTCTGCTGCTCAGGTGTATAGGAATCATCAAAACCCCTGTATGTTGTATTATAGAAATCTGACTCTTGGGGACCAAGTACAAATGCTGACATTGTTACTGGTGCTTACTGTGGTGAACAGCAGATTCCTGTGTTAGCATCTAGGAGTCTGTGCCTTCTGTAGCCACCTATGAAATTGTGTCAGTCTGCCTTCTTACCTAGGATAGAGTGTTATACCAGTCTTGATTATTGGTAGCAACCTCTCATTATTAAAGATAAAGTTAAAATGACTGTTTAGAAACAAGACACTGGATTACTAGTCCCTTAAACCTTGTCAACTCCCCCCCCCCGCTTCTCACCACTCCCTATAGGCAAGTTCCATTTATTCCAGCTCAGTCTCAGACCTTCAGCTTCCTCTACAGGTGCTATAGAGTGAATGCTTGTCCTTTTAAAAACTCATGTGAAGATTTACCAGCCATGCCAAGAAAGTGGTGGCACATGCCTTTAATCACAACTCTCAGGAAGCAGAGGCAGGGGGATCTCTGAGTTTGAAGCCACTCTGGTCTACAAAGAGAGTTACAGGACAACCAAAGTGGTTACACAGAGAAACTCTGTCTAACACAAAACAATATTTAGCTGCCACTGTAATGGGGTGGGGGGTAGAATTATAGGAAGTGTTTGAGCCATGTGGTCTTTTTTTTTTTCCTATCGATGAGATTACTGCCATCATAAAAGAGTGTGTTTCCCCTTAGTCTCTTGCCTTTCCATCTTCCATCATGGAATGATGGTACTAGATTCTTCATCTTAGATCTCTTAGAAATTAAAATTGAGAAGAAATCAATGTTTACTCTTAATAGCTTACCCAGTCTTTGATATTTTGTGATAGCAGCAGCAGTAGACCATAGTCCTGTGTGGTCCCTTTTTTGGAAAAAGTAATTGTCTCTTTCCCTGTAGTTCATTTAAGAGTCTTTCAATGCCTAGTTACAATGAGTTTAAAATCTAAACAGCTAGGAGGGGTAGATGCTGGAAGAGGATGTATTAGGGGTGAGAAATGGTTATTGAGACCATCTTTGTTCTGAGGCAGTGGCCAGAATGGATACAAGCTAAGAAGGCTGGGGGCTTGGGAGTATGTTCAACCAGGGAACTATCCACAAATATCTGCCCATAGGTAGCTACTTTATCTCTTGATTCTTCAGCTCTGTTCTTCCTTTAGTATCTAGAGTTTTGATCACTGGACTCTAAGACATGCCAAAGCAGAGAGCAGTGTTAGGTTCAAGCCCAAGAGGGTGAAAAATCTCAGCTCATGTTTGAAGCGGAGTGAGATTTAGACAGGGCTACCAACTCTTGCACTTCATGTCCATGGCATTTACCTGTGGTTTCCTGTTATGAAGAGGCAGACACAGGAACAGACACTGGGTACTATGATGAAGAAGAGGGGAAAAAAGAAGACAAGGAAAAGGGAGAAGAGAATTTTCAAGATTTGAGCCCAATTCCCTTCAAAAAAAGAAACAGAAGCTTATTCATATTAAAAATGCGACATTCTGACACCTGGAAATTGAGATGTGGTGCCACCCAAAGTGACAGGTAACAGATTTTTTTTTCTGAGACAGAGGACTTGGCTGTTGGAGGGAGAACAAAGGCAGTGTGGCTATGGGTTAGCAGAAGGAGAATAGACAAGCCTATCACTCCATTGATTGCTAGCTAGGCTTTCTCCCTGTGGTGTCTGAAGGGCTCAGAATAGGGAACACCTGTGTAGTCTCTGGAGCAGGGACAGTAGCAGTGGCTGAGCCTTGAGCATGGCTTCTACAGGCCTGTTGCTCTATCCTAAGTATCTCTTGCTTTCAGCCTGCAGAGGTCTCTGAGGAGCAGGTGACAAGTCATGAGCAGCAGAAGGCCATGGTATTTTCCAGCTGAGAAAACCAGGATGCAAACTGAATACTTGTAGCTGCAAAAGTTTTTCTTGAGGCTCAGAAAATCCCAATGGGCCACAGGACAAGTTTTTCTAGAGATCAGGTGATCAGAAGGAGAAAAGTTGGCTTTTGGTTTTGTTTTCAGAGACTCAGCAAACCTAGGTCCTAAATATTTCATATCCACCAAGGGCTCTTTTCATCTTCGTTGCAATATAAAGAGAGACAACACATGTAGACTTTCCCCCTTCATTATTATCCTTCATTAGGATCAAGTAACCCTCAACAATGCACAAAGGTCTTTTGTGCCCCTCTCTCGTACCCTCGTACAAGGAACATAAAGAACCAGGGCAGAATGGAGGACAGACAAAAGAATTCCTTTCTCCCACTGACTTTATTTCTCTTGTTGTCTTTCAATCGCCTGACTGGGCTTCATTTACAATCCGGATCTCAAGCAAAGTTTTTGCCACGGATGCCTGTCCCTACCTAACCAGCCAGACTCATACCATGTCTGGGACAGCCAGTGTTGTAGTTTGAACATGAACTGTCCCACATAAACTCACGTCTTTGGACACATGATCATCAGTTGGCGGTGCTGTTTGGGAAGGCTATAGAACACATATGGGCTGGAGCCTTCTTGGGGGAAGTATGTTATGGGGGGCAAGCTTTGAGATTTTGTAGCCTGACAACATTTGCTTCTCTTTCTGTTTTCTTTTCCTTTTTTTTTTTGCTCAGCCTGATTTCTTTTTTTTAATTGATTTATTTATTTATTAAAGATTTCTGTCTCTTCCCCGCCACCGCCTCCCATTTCCCTCCCCCTCCCTCAATCAAGTCCCCCTCCCTCCTCAGCCCAAAGAGCAATCAGAGTTCCCTGCCCTGTCGGAAGTCCAAGGACCACCCACTTCCATCCATGTCTAGTAAGGTGAGCATCCAAACTGCCTAGGCTCCCACAAAGCCAGCACGTGCAGTAGGATCAAAAACCCATTACCATTGTTCTTGAGTTCTCATTCAACACCCCTTTATGATAAAGGTCTTGGAGAGATTAGGGATACAAGGGTCATACCTAAATATAATAAAAGCTATTTACAGCAAGCCGACAGCTAACATTAAATTAAACGGAGAAAAACTCAAAGCCATCCCACTGAAATCAGGAACACGACAAGGATGTCCACTCTCTCCATACCTCTTCAATATAGTGCTTGAAATTCTAGCAATAGCAATAAGACAACATAAGGGGATCAAGAGGATTGGTATTGGAAAGGAAGAAGTTAAGCTTTCGTTATTTGCAGATGATATGATAGTATACATAAGCGATCCCAAAAACTCTTTCTGTTTTCTGCATGTGAAGACAACGCGATTAGCTGGTTTTCTGTACCCATGGCCATGTTGTCCCCACCACAGTGGACTCTAACTCTCTGGAATCATAGCCCAAACGAGCCTTTCTCCCTCAAGCTGTTTCTGTTTGGGTGCCTTGCCAGCTGACATAGCCAGCCTGCCCTAAGCCATGATGGCATTGACCAAAGCCCGAATCCATGAACTCTGCTCATAGGCTGCTCTCACCCTGCTAACTCCCCACCATGGGATCTAAACCAAGAGAGCACACAAATTTCCTAGTTGATGGATATTTGTGTAAGAAAATCATGAACACCTAGGAGTTGAGGAAACCATGCTGAGACAGGAATCTATCACTGGTGGCAGCTTAAACTTTGAGTCTATTGAAAGCTCTTCTTTTGGCCCTTGAGACTTAGGGTTTTTTTTTAAGTGTTCTTTCTGTAGTTATTATTATTATTATTACATATCATACATTTGAATGTATTTACTTCCTCTTCAAACTTCTCCCATTACATCCTTTTTACCCTCTCATCCCTTCCTACCCATCTTTGAGGTTTCTTCCTTTTTCCTTCTTTTCCATCAAGTCCAGTTTGCGTCGCTTGGCCCACCTTTTGTGTGGTCAACCTACCAAGGGAAGAGAGGAAGTTGATTCTCCCGTTTCCAGCAACTTTCAAATAGCATTAGCTCCTTGCTAGTGGCAGTGCTTTTGTCTCAATCTTCCCTCTTCTATACTGTGGAGTTCGCAATTGCCATGAGTTCATCTGTACAACTTTCCTGATGTATCTGAAAAATAGTTTCCTTGATGTTATAGACTACCTCTGGCTCCTTTATAAAAAGCTTTGTTGGCCCTTTTTTGTTTGTTTTCTTTTGCTTGTTTGCTTTTAGGATGTACTTTTTTATTTTTATTTTATATATGTGGGTGTTTTGCCTCCAAGTATGTGTGTGTGTGCCACATACATGCAGTGTCTCCAGAGGCCAGAAGAGGGTGTTGGGTACTCTGGAGCTAGATCCTTATTAGCTACCCTATGGGTGCTGGACTTTGCATCCAGATCCTCTGAAAGAATAAGCAGTGCTCTTAAACACTGAGCCACCTCCTCAGCCCTACTCCTGGTTCTTACAATCTTTCTGTCTTCTCTTCCATGAAGATCCCCGAGCTTTGCAGGAGAAATGTTATATAAATGTTCGTCTTAGGGCTGAGCACTCTATGCTCCTTTATTTTATGGATGTTGACCAGTTGGAGGGTCTTGTGTTGATTTCATCTACTGCAAGGAGAAGCTTCTCTGTAAGGACTGAGAGATTACATCTTTCTCTTGTTTCTTCTTGCTCTGTCTTCTCCCTACATATGTACTACTTGCCACCACTAGAGAACAAATGTATTTAATACACACACACACACATATATACACATACATCTCTCTGTGTGTCTCTACACACACAGATAGATAGATAGATAGATAGATAGATAGATAGATAGATAGATAGATAGATAGA
>JABTXL010001586.1:2335616-2372518 GCA_025134845.1 Neodon shergylaensis | reverse complement strand
AGATAGATAGATAGATAGATAGATAGATAGATAGATAGATAGATAGAGATATCACCAATTGACGCAGCACCCAGTGGGCACTCAATAAATCAATCAATGTTGGTTGAAATTATCTGAACACGTGCGAGCTAACCTTGCCTCTTTTCCTTTCTGGTGGCATATGTCAATCCTGGGCATGTCTGTAGGCTGGAAGCAGCACAATCATTTGAAATAACAACAACTTGAAGTCACTTTCTAGCTATTGCTCCCCATGAGAAAAGATAGGGCCTGTCCTACTTTGCCTATTTAAGCAAAGTAGAGGTCTAGGTAATGCCACAGTAGCTCGTGGGAGCCTAATAGTTCGAGCCCATCTCTGCTCTGAGTGGAAGAGGGTTATGGTTTTGTTCTTGCAGATCGGTGCTCCTAACATGAGCAAAGGCCTGGGTGTAGCAGAGCAGCAAAGGGTGCAGAACTGGCACAGTAGCCTCTTGGCCTCTGTTCCGGTGACTTCTTCCTTCCTTCTGCTGCCAAGAGAAGCTGTGACCAGTTCCCAGGTCCCCAGTGCTTAGCATCAGCCAAATTGCCTTTTGGAAAATGAACACTAAGGACACCACCAGGTTACTTGATGGGTGGCTTTCGTGACCTCTACCCCTAATCAGAGACTGCCTAGATGAACTGGGCTCTCGCTAGAGATGGAGGTCGAAGTCAGACTAACTAGGTACAAACCAGAGTCTGGGGAAAAGGAGAGGGATTCAAGCAGTAGGTGAGGGTTGAGAAGGAAGGAGACTTCAAAAGAAGAAATCTTAGAGCCTCATCATCACAGTCCAAGGACAAGGAGAGAAGGTGGCATTCTGGGAAAGCGGAAATGAAGTGGTAAAGAAAATAAGGGGGAAGAGGTAAAGGAAAGGAAAATGGGTAAGTGAGAGACACATAGAGGAACAGGCTCGGATGTGAAGGAGGAATTCACTACGCTTCTGGGCATCTTATGAAAGCGATTGGTTGTACAAAAACACATACATACACATGCACACACATAGTGTTTTCATACATGTTGAAACCCCTAAAGCATGCCTAGAGAGCAGGGAGCCCAAGTAAGAACTGCTGGAGTATAGTAGGCAGTGGTGTGAACGGTGAGGAGTATAGGGTGATGTGCTGGTTGGCTTTTACATCATTATGACAAAGTATGACGTAATCAACTTCACAGGGTCTATTTAGTCCACAACTCTAAGCTTTGTTGATCCTTGGCCCATGGGTGAAGTAGAATATCCCGATGGCAGGAGCAGGTGGCAGAGGCTACTCCACTTGTGGCAGAGGCTACACCACTTGTGGCAGAGGTTATCCTGCTTGTGGCAGAGACTACACCACTTGTGGACGGCAGGAGGGGCCTAGAAAAAAATAGAAGCCACATGGGACAGGATACAGGTGTCCCAGTGACTATTTTTTCCAGATAGGGCCTGCTTCCTAAGGTTCACAGAACCTCCCCAGAACATGCCACCAGCTGGGGATGCTAATTATCTTCCCATGTAACTCAGTTTTCACATCTGTGCAAGGGATACAGCACTTTTTTCAGGATGCTTGTGAAGGTCAAATTAAACAGTGGTCATAAAGATCTTCCCTGGGGACTTTTCCAGCCACATGGTAGGTCCCAGAACCACCAGACCCTCCAGTTACCTCTTCTATTAATCTGCACTGATTCTATTAAAAGTCTTCTAGAATGATGAGACCATACGTGCACGTTACACAGCCATGCAAAGTACAGAAAAGTATGAAGGACGAGAATAGTCATCCAAAAGCAGCATTGTCATAACCCGGAGGCACCTCTATGCACATTCTGGTGTGTCTCCTTCCGTGCTATTTTTAAAACTTCCAGGGCTCCCAGTCGCTCTGTAGATCCCATGTTCAGACACCAAGTCTCCTGTGTTCAGACATCATGTCAATGTGCACGCATTGAGTTGTGTGGGCGCCCACGGGGTGGAGGGGGAGTAACCAATCTCCCCCATTGTTTTCACCTATACAAGTGCAGGAGAAGAGCTTCCAATGCATGCCAGCTTTTCGCGTCTAAACAGACATGAACATAGCTACCCTTTCTCAGAGTCGGGCCACCAAGTCCCTCAGCTTCCCCTCCCATGCTCCCCCACTGGCTGCCTTCCCTTATTTCTTATCGCTGGAAAGTTCTCTGGCTGAAATCACCAACCCTGTTGCTTAGCAGTTCATCTGCTCCGGCTGTTCCCCTCCTGTCCCCAGGAACTGGGGGCCATGTGTTCCCTGGGTCCATATGCTGACAAGCCTCTTCCTACTCAACCTGCCATCAGCCCAGGCCCCAGCCAGGGCCACCTGCTCAATGTCTGCTTGCCCCCTTCTGACTTCTAGAGGAAGATTGGGAGCGGGGAGAGGAAGGGATGATTCCTTAGACAAAGGGACTCCGGGGCTTTCCGCCGACCTCCTCCCACATGCCCTTCTGGGGTCTCATCCCAGCTTTTAATTGATCTCTGCTTGAGGGCTGCTTTAGGGAACAAACACCAGGAGGAGCAGAGCTAGGGAAGGCAGGACACAGCCCCAGGGAGAGGCAGAAGGGCCACATTCCACCTAGTTCATTAGCCTTGGCTGAGCAGGCAAGAAATGCTGATGGCTGGACTGGGGATGCGGTCTCAGGGTGGGACCTCAGCACCACCTGGCTTCTCTCTTGAGTTATGGGTCTTAAGGTCCACAGCACCACCCTCTTCTGCTGGGCTTTGTTTAAATCTTTACCTAGTTCAATCAATTCATAATGGTTTATTATTTTAGTGATTGTTTGTTTGTGTGTGTGTGTATGTATGGGAAATATTGTCTTTCCTTACATAAGTTTATCTAAGTTACTTTCTAAGTTGGGTGATTGTATGGATGGGAGGAAGCCATGTTTCTAAAGGACAAGCCTGAAAATATCTCCTGTGACCCATGCAAGAGTGCCTTTGTTGAAACTGGAAAAGTTCGTCTCTGAAAACTTGATTTCATTTTCCAAAGAAGTGGAGAGCCTTCGAGGTAGGAAGGAACCAGTATTCCATCCCTGCTTGCTGAATTCAATGCCAGGGAGAGCATTAGAGAGATCCTCCGATTAGTTCTGGAGTCAAGGGAGGACACTGAAGGTCTGGAATAAACTCGTGGAGAGAAAGAACCTATAAAAACTAGCAAGGAAGTGTTTAGAATGCTTGTGGTTTGAATGGTACGTGGATGATGTCACCAACCTTGCTAGATACCTCAGCCTGGCTCTGCACTTGGTCACTGGGTGGTGTGAGCAGACATGGTGCAGTCATGGAGCAGGCATGGGGCAGGCATGGAGTAGGCATGGGGCAGGCATGGGGCAGGCATGGGGCAGGTATGGAGCAGGCATGGAGTAGGCATGGAGCAGGCATGGAGCAGGCATGGAGTAGGCACAGAACAGGCATGAGGCAGGCATGGGGCAGGCATGGGGCAGGCATGGAGCAGGCATGGAGCAGGCATGGAGCAGGCATGGAGCAGGCATGGGCAGGCATGGAGTAGGCATACAGCATGGTTTTAACAGTTATAAGTGGTAACTGAATAAGAACTTCAGGTATGGATTGTCCTTAGACCATCTTCCCTTGGCAGCTACCATGGCAACAAGAACCAAGCAGCAAGCAGGCATTGTGACAAGGACCTAATGGACAGTTGTTAACCCAATGTCAGAAGGCCAGTGCTCAAGAGAATGACTGAGTGGCAAGGATCAGTGGGTAACTGAGGACTTCTCAGCAGAAACTGTGTGTGTGTGTGTGTGTGTGTGTGTGCGCGCGCGCGCGTATGTGCAAAGGCTGCTTCTTCAGCTGGAGCAAGCCCACAGGGATCCAGGAAAAGAAGGAACTCACGGGGGCCGCACAGCCTTTTACTGATTTGGCACTTGAGTTTAACAGCTTTTCACTCACTTGATGTGTCAGGAGAGTTGGGAGACCCTGAGACCCAAGACCCGAGACAGGGAACTTGGCTTCTGAATGCTGTGGACATAGTCATATTAGTCTGTTTTCTGTGCAAAAGAATAAGGCACACTGTTTGTCTAACCTGTCATTACAGCCAGGAATGATATTAGCAGCACGTTCCCACCTCATTTATAAACCTCACAGCCTTTAAACCTTGACGCGGATGCACATATTCTAGCACATTGCTGTGTAGCAGTCCGGTCAACAAAACCCCCACTGTCAGCCCGGAGACCGGAGAGACAATTTTTGTAAAAAATTGAATGTCAGCCACAATGCTGACTACATAACAGCAGTGAAAATGGTAAACCTTTGAAAAGTCTAAATAAACAGCAATTTTAACAGTGCAAGTATACCAGACTGAAGAGGAAAGCAAATGGTGGAGCCCAACAAGCACCGTGGAAGATGCGAGTTGCGTGGGGGAAACCAAGGATGGAAATATTGTTTCACTTCAAATTATGTAAAGTCCAATGTGGTGATTTTAGGGGTAACCACCAAGAAGAGAGAGATTGAATCTATTCCTTTTGAAACAGCAGATATCCCAAATGAAATAAGGTTGACTTCCTCTGATAGGGGTATACTAAGAGGAAATAAGGAGAAGAGAATCACTGAACTTCCTGTCGGGTCCGTGGAGGATCTGGGACTTTTCAAAAGGCTACTAAGTTCTCTTGTTGCTAGCTTCCCTGTGCTGTCAGAGAGCATGGGGCTCCCCAGCTTTATATGGGTTTGAAACAAAGGATTCTGGTACTCATGCCCAGCAAGCAGCATGAGCATCATCCATGAGCTCGGGTTCCCTTTGTGCCCCAAGTCCCAGGAGATGCCTATATTGATGTGGTAAGTGTGCTGGGCTTATGTGCTGCTGAGGAAAAGCTGAGACCAAGAAATCTGCTTTTTGTTTTTTTTTTTAATAGCAAGCAGCAAGCCGACTAAAGGGTCCCAGAGGGAGACCTGGCCTAATTCTGTAAGATTTCTTGGTGCAAATGCAACCCTGAGAAATGACCCAGGTCATGAACAATCAGTCTCTTCTTTGGGCATGCCCAGAAAGATCTGTAGAAGCTCAAAAGGCCTGGTGAGGGGTTTCTATCCAAACCATGGCAAACCACACAAAACATTCAAACAAACAAGTTGAAATACATTAAGATTATTAGTGATGAACATCTACTAAACTTGTTTTTTTTTCAAAGATTGAAACTATAAGTTTGAGTTTAAAAGATAAGCAATTCAAACCATCTGAAGTGTTGTTTTCCTTTTGACCTTAAGTGTGTTGGCCATGTTCTATTTCAGCTGGCTGAAGAATACGCGTGTGTGTCTGTGTGTGTGTGTGTGTTTGTGTAGGGTATATGTGCATAGTGGGTGTGTGGGGATGTGGAATGTATGCCTGCATCCACACAAAGGCTGTGATGCAACAGGAAGCGGGCACAGCTGGTTTCTTTCTTCTTCCTTCCCTGTGCTTTGTCAAGTCCATTCACACCTTTGCAGGATAGATGTAGAGCATTCGAAATAAGAAGGAATTAAGGAAGGCATACAGTGCAAACACCCACCAAAACAAAACCAATGCCTCAAAATAAATACTGAAAAAAAATGTATTTCAAGAAGAATTTTCCCCAAGCCCAAGCTCTCTGCTAACTCAGAAGGAAGCGCACCATTCTTGTATAAGTGAAGAAAGGAAGGAACGTGCAGTCGGTACAGGTATGGAGCCGTCAAGACGAATCCCAGTGAGAGGGCCAAGAGCACGGGCTGTGAGTTCAGGAGGGGACGGAGGTCAGGCTGAAGCCATCTAGATGTAGATTCTGGTTATGGAGTATCCTGCTTTGGGCAAACAGTACACTTGTGGCTCATAGCATGCCGTTAGTCTGCTGTAGCTTGCTTGAGAAACAGAAATAGGAATTTGGGGACCTTATTAACAAAATGAGGGAGGAGGCGAATGATACATAAAGCTCAGTAGCTAGGTGGCTTGCCATCTCTGCTACACAGGTGAAGCCAGAAACACTCCTAGCTCTACAGAGCCTCCTGTGAATACATGGTCTTGCTAGGAGTTGGGCGTTAAGTCATAGGTGTTCTGAGCAGGCATATTGCTTGCTCTTCTGGAAAACTGTGGGTGATTGACAGTTAAAAAAAAAAAGGATGTTTATATTTAGAGAATAAAGATCTTCACATTGGGTGAGCTGATCTGGGACACAGTTGTGACCAAAGTCCAAATAGGACTTTTTGTAGACAACCCTACAGTGGGGAGGTGGTCTGGTGTTAGTGTGTTGGCTATGGTCGATGTTAGCTTTCTGACTGTGTGTGTGTGTGTGTGTGTGTGTGTGTGTGTGTGTGTATGTATGTATGGTGTTATAATAACGGGAGGGGTAACTAGTGATGCTAGTTTCTCTCTTTTTCCTCCTTCTTCATCCTCTGTCAACTCATTTACACCTTTGCAAGACAGATGGGGGAAGACTGCTTCTGTGGGATATGGGATTTGACACCTGGCTCCCAGGACTTGGGGCCCGAGAGGGGTATGGTGCATATGTGTCAGGGACTCTTGGAGAGGCTCCAGAGAATCTGCCTGGGGACTCTGTGGACAAACGTCTGGAGCTTTCCCCTCGGGAGTCCGAGGTGGGGCACCACACCATCTTGAGAGCTGAAAACCACTCACTCACTGAGGCCACGTGCTAACAAGCTGCTGGCGGAGGACTAGCGGAAGATATTTTCAAAACAACACAGCAAAAGTTTCAAGCCAGTGCATCGGGACTGCAGGCTTCTCTGTGAATCTTATTAGTGCCCGGAGGTGGGAGGAGAGCTGCTGGCTGGAGCTGCCTATATCTAAGGGGTCTGGAAACAAATTCAAAACCCAAGGTCTGGGGGCGGGGTGGGGGGCAGCAAGGGGGGGCTGCTCAGAGTGTGAGAAAGGCCTGTTGGGTGTGGGTGAGGAGGGGTTGCTCTGAGCTTGGGAAAGGTCTCTCAAATGCTGTGTTTGTTGGCCCGTTCCATGTGTGCAGGTCTCCGTCAGAACTCCAGCACCCTGGAAGCTGAGGCAGGAAGATTGCTGTATGTTTAAGGCCTGCTGGGCCACATAGGGAGTTCTGGGCCAGACTAAGCTACAGAGTGAGACCCCCATCTCAATTCAGCAAAACCAACAAACAACAATAAAACATGTATTAGATAATTAAATCGTTTCACGTGGGACATTGGGGTGGGGGCGGGGTCTGTTTCCCCAAATGTTCAAAACTTTCTCGTACATTTGAAACTCAAGCATTGGGTTGAATTTCCACACAGGTGAGCCACCCTGTGTTTAGTCAGCTCTTGACCTCACAACAGAGCATCACAGTTGGCTTCAGGTGACTCGAAGCTTGCACAGATTCCTCCCCTCCTTGGCCTTGCCATTCGCCACCAAAGCACAGACCCTCTTTATCACCAGAAACTCCATTTTTTCCTAGTTGGAAACAAGGCAAGAAAATAGGCAACAACTTCTCTGAGTTTATCCCACATAGTCCTTATTCCTCCATGCTTGGAATCTCATGTGCTAGCCTTCTAAGGAAGCTCCTGTTGGCTTGGAAGGACAGATATGCCAGACTGTAGCCATCTTCGGTCCTTTGACACAGAGAATCCAGACCAGTAGGAGAAGGAGTCTCATCCAAACCCCAGGATCAGGGACTCTGCTACTCTAAATCCTCCCAGATATTTTCTCCCATCATCCTCCTTTCCACTAAGAGCCTGTGCACAGAGCTATTAGTCTCTTTAAATCAAATGACTACATATACAATGCCCCTTATCTATAAAATGGGAAGTGAAGAATGTCCCACAGAGAGGGAGTGACAGTCCACTGGGTGGAGCTGGAAAAGATTTCTCCCTAAGACCCTCATTTCCCAGCAAAGGCAACCAGAGAGTGTCATGGAATATCATTTTAACTAGGTAAAAATGTATTGCATTTGTTTAAGCTGCAAAATATTACCTTAACTGTGTAAAAGTGTGTTACTTTTGTTTATGCTACATTTGTTTAATTATGTAACGATGTGTTGCATTTGTTTCACCTGGCCTGTTTAAGGCACCTGATTGGTCTAATAAAGAGCTGAATGACCAATAGCTAGGTAGGAGAAGGATAGGTGGTACTGGCGGGCAGAGAGAACAAACAGGAGGAGAAATCTAGGCTCTAGAGAAAAAAGAGAAGAAGGAGAAGAGAACGAGGAAAAAGAGGGGGGGGCATACCTGGGACCAGAACCAGGCAGCTAGCAGACATAGAGACACACAGACAGCAGGAGCCCCAAGGCTAAACACACATGAAGAGAAATAGATGAAGTTAAGAAAAACTGCTAGCCAGAAACAAACATAAGCTTAGACCAAGCATTCCTAATTAATAAGTCTTCGTGTCATGATCTGGGAGCTGGTTGGTGACCCAAAAGAAAAAAAAAAGCCAGGTCCAAGAGAGACTGTTATATGTGGTTAGATTCCAAGACACTGTGTACCTTGGATGAAGGGCAAGCTGGGGACCAGCAATCTTGGTACAGAAACCAGTTGAGTCTTGTAATAAGCTTTGGACATTAGGTTCCTGGAAATGGCAGTGAACCTTTGTGTAGTTATGGAGCTACCATGAGCTTTGTTGCCATTGGTCACCTCAGGTAAAGGACTGTGGTTGGCCATGCTTGTTAGTGGGGTTGTGAAAAAGGCTTGGGCAAATATTTTGCTAAAGTCCAGGGCAGCTGCAGAGAGACACTGTAAACTCCCAGCACCTGTGTAACATGCCCAGCGGTAAGGGCGTGGGCTTTTTGTACGAGGATGCACAGGGCAGAGTACCTAGCACTAGCACTGTACAACTCCATCTGTCTGGGGCTAGGCGGAGAAGAAGAACTGGCTGCCTGGAGCTGTGGCTTGCCCAGTGAGATGAGGACACAGGCACTCACCCCTCATCCTCATGTCCTATGCATGTGCTCGCTTCTGTCCAACTGGACAGGTGGAAAGCAATTTGTGTGGACAGATGTTGAGGCAACAGGATGAAAAACAAATCCAAACCACATTCCAGGGGTCTCTAAGGCGAGCATGGTCTGAAGTGAGCGGTTGAGTTGGCTTAGGGTTGAAAAACCAGAAAGCTCAATTAGAGACTGGTGCAGGCATGGCTGAGTCACTGAGTTTGAGTGGTTTCAGGAGCAACCTGAGAAGGGAAACCCACACGTCTTCATTCCGCCCCACCTGACTCCTTTGGCACCTGGCACTTGTTTCTCACTGCTGGGATCTCTGGAGCAGCCATGGAGACAGAAACAAGATGGATAGATACCGGTGTTCATTCATATGCCTATGGCTCGTGGCAAGTGTGCAATGGGCCTTCAGGAAGCTTTCAGGCCGAGGTATTTCCTGTTTCCACGGTTAGTTCATCCTCAACTTTCTTGGACTGCTTCAGCCTGAGCTCCCGCATCCAAACAAGTAACTAGACCAATTGAGATAATCTTTCTCTTCGAATTCTGCTGGGTGATAGGCTCCGTAAAATCATGAGAATTTATGTTCTGCACTCCGAAGACAAGGATTTGGTTCCTGGCTCTGAATGACCACACAATATTGCTAGGTGTGTTTCCTTGTTAATAAAGTACAAGGAGAGACCTCTCTCAGGGTTACCATGGGATAACTGCAGTAGCATGAGGCGTGGGTTATAATCTGCGGCACATTAGAGCACACGCCACCAGCGAGCTGGATCCAATGCTGAGCAGACTTGAATTCCCTCCAGTGTGGCACAGGCGGCCTCAGCAACAAAGAAACGGAGGAGGAATCAATCAGCCTCGGTGCCATGAAAAGAACACCGGCCCCCATCCCGGTCCCTTCCCTCTGCCCCCCACGAGCAAATGGCTAATACCCCTTAGCAGCAGCTTTGGGGCAGATGCCTTTGTGTGGAGGAGCCAGCTCTGGTAGGCAGGGACTCGGTCCCACGGGGCGGCACAATTGAATTTTTCCTTTCCATCTGACAGTTCAGGACTGGATGTTTCTTTCCAAATGAAGGCAGTTCTGGAAGGTCGTTGGGAACAGTGAATTGTGATTACGCTGGCACATTTTTAATTCTGTCTCATTACAGCTGCTGTTAAGGCTGCGTTATAATAATTGCTTTAGTTCTGCTTTGGTATTTTCGGGCTCCTTTAATGTAGCTGTAATCTATGTGTATATTAAAGTAAGCAGAGCCAAAGAGCAGGGGCAGCCTTGTTAGACCGGAAAAATGAATGTGAGGAGGTAGGATGGGGAGCAGGCAGGCTGGAGAACCTCAGGACAGCAGGCGGAGCGGAGGCTCTGGCCCCAGGCCTAACGCACATTCATGCTGTGACTTTGAGCCGGTCCAAGCTGCCTGTCTCAGTTCTCCCTTCCATTAGATGAGTTGCAAAGCATGTCTTGTAAAGGTCTGAGGGGAAAGGCCAAAGCTGGCGAAGAGCCCAGAGCATGTCGGCATGTGGCCCTCTGGAGTAACCAGTGCAGAAACCCAGGTAGAGCCCGCCTCTTCCTTTCCAGTGGCCTCCAGAAGGATGGCCACATGACCTCCAGGGCAAGGACAGAAGTCAAATGAGTAGCATGCCGACACCCCCATTTCGAGGGACAGTTTTACCTCTGATCATCTTCACTCCCTGATATGTTTTGTTTGTTTTCATTTTGTTTTTTAATAGTTGGTGTATTTGAGTGGTTGCCACCCTGAAGGAACAGCCTCGACCCAGACATGTCAACCACTTAATGGAGACCCATTTGGAGTCCTTGATCATGTGACCTCTCTTTTTCATCCCTCTATTGTGGTTTGGATGTAAAATTTCTCCCATGGAATTGTGTGTTTGGAAACTTGGGTCCCAGCTGGTGATGCTACTTTGGGAGATGGTGGGAATTTTAGGAGACAGAGCCTGGCTGGAGGAAGCAACTTTACTGTGTGTTGGGTCTTGAAGTTTATGGCTGGGTTTCCTATTTCCTGGAGAGGGGAAGCCCTAGCTCCCCTTTCCCACCATGATGGTGCTGCCTGTGGCCACACCCTCCCTGCGTTGAAAGACTCAGTCCCACCTAAACTGTGAACCAAGATAAACCCTTCCTCCTTTGGGTTGATTTTTGTCAGGAGTTGGATCACACTAATAAGAACATAAGGTAGACACCTCCTCAAGAGGGCAGTGTTTCATCTTGGGGTGCAGTGCTAAGTGTCATTTGAGACTGTGCCCCTTACACAGTGCTATGTGCTAAAGTCCCTTCCAAGCATTTAATTGGTATATGGGTTTCTTCCTATGATCTTTCCATAGTCCTATGATTCAAGTTATCAGTTTAGATGAGCTGGGGTCATTGTAGTAAGGAGGTTGCTAGTTAGTTCCCGGCTGCTTAGCCCTGAAATAATCACACAGAAACCATATTATTTAAATCACTGCTTGGCCCATTAGCCCTAGATCTTTATTTGCTAATTCTTACATCTTAATTTAACCCATTTCCATTAATCAGTGCATCACCACATGGCAAGTAAAGTTTCAGCACGTCTGTCTCTGGTGGCAGCTCCATGGCTTCTCTCAACTCTGCCTTTCTTTCTCCCAGCATTCAGTTTAGTTTTTCCTGCCTAGCTCTGTTCCCCTATAGATCTGCTATAGACCTAAGCAGTTCCTTTATTAACCAATGATATTTACAATATACAGAGGGGAATCCCATATCACCTCCCGTTTTCTGTTTAAATAAAAAAGGTTTTAACTTTAACATAGTAAAATTACATAAAACAATTATCAAGCAAGAATTATAGTTACAATTTTATATCTACTTTATCTTTTATCATGACTAAGGAAAACTATAAATTCTTCAACTCCATCAAAGACTCCAGAAGGAGTCTATTACCTAAGTCAACAGTAAGTGCATTGTAAGCAACTTCCCAAAACTCTAGAATTGACAGAGACATCTTGCTGCCTGGACAGTCACCCAAAGTTCTTCTGTACCACTGGGGCATCTATCTTCAGCCCACAGGCCCATAGGATCTGGCAGACTTTTCTATGAAGCAGGAAATCAGTTTAAATGAACAAATGGGGCTAGGGTCATGCTCAATGAGGGAGTGCTACAAATTTGCCCACAACATGGAGAACAGCAGATATAGGACTGAAACTCTGGTTTTCACCATGACCTCCTGCTTCCAACACTGTAAGCACCCCCATCTTCCACACCACTCATAGCTCAGGTCTGAGATTCAAACTTGTCAGCAGTGCACACAGGACTGTGTACCACGTGAAAGGATGTAGCTAAACATATTATTAAAGCAGTTGAATAAGACTGTTAGGCTTTGGGTTCTCACCCAGTTCTGCCTTTGTCTTAAAAAAGACACTATCAAAGTGAGGATTACGGAAGTACTTGACAGTCCTATGCACCTCTACCTCTCTCACCTTCTGCCTGAATCAGGCAGCACCCAGATATTCATGAAGGATTCTTATTCACCAGATTCTGTATTTAATTACTTTCAAATGGAGGGAGAGGTCTACAAGCTTTTCCGGTGCCTTGCTTGCCCAGCTACAGCTCAAGAGAAAGTCTATACTTTTGTCTTCAGTGCACACAATGAAATCACAACCTATTACTTAGCTCCAAATCTACAGACTTGGGCCATATAAATGTCCAAGGGGCCTGAAGGGTACTGCCTCTTATCCTCTCTGATGCCTGATAGCTTTGGCTCTGACACTCAGGGAAAACATTGCCACTCACTGCCTCTCATGGCAACAGATAGCTTGTTGAATCCTTAAATAGTCATCATCATTTAAAATGCCTTCTTTATTATGAATCAAAATCTCTCTAATTATCCTCTTTTGAACTCTGAGAATTAATTCACCCTGTTTTAGCGACTTTTCTATTGCTGTGGCAAGATGCTATGACCAAGGCAACTTATAGAAGGATTTTGTTTGGGGCTTACAGTTTCAGACGGTAAGATCATGACCATCGTGATGAGCGGCGTGGCATCAGGTAGACAGCAGGCATGGTTCTGGAGCAGCAGCTGAGAGATAGCATCTTGATCCACAAGTCCAAGGCAGAAAGAGCTACCCAGGAGTTGGGTGGGCTTCTGAAACTCCAAAGCCCACCCTCAATGATACACCCTCCACCAACAAGTTCATGCCTCCTAATCCTTCCCAACCTTTTCCAACGACCAGGGGCCAAGTATTCAAACATAAAAGCTTATGGGGGAGCCATTCTCATTCAAACCACAGCCACCCCCCCACACTCCCCTTTTATATGCTTTGAATCTGTGAAGGCAGCTGTAAGTTCTTAGGATGTAATATCCTTGGGTTCTTTTTCTGTTACTTTTGTTCAGATGTTCCCCAAAGAAGAAGAAAAAAATCAAAATGTCTCCAGCCTAAATAGATACCTATAAATAGTGTTTTCTTCTTTCTCTACCATATTGTAGTCAAAATCAGGGGTGACTACCAGTACCACACATAGTGCTGAGAGTTGGGGACATTAAGGAAGTATGACTTGCCCTTTGCCTTGGTGAACTGACAGTAGCATCAATAGTCACTAAGTAGCAAGTGTGGACACACTACCACCTCCTTCCTCTTTTTTCTTAAATGAGAGTGCTAAGAACATATATATTTAGGAACAAATGCTGTCCCCCTTTGACCACCAGAGCCATGGAACTCACTGCCCAGGGGGCTGGCTCAGCACTAGTCTGTTCCTCCCACGTCATCTAGGGGTGTCCATTCTCTCTATGTGTCTTCTCTCTCCTCAGTTTTCCTCCATCGCCCATGGACCCTGTTGTTTAGTCCGCCCATCTCTCTTTCCCCCAGGAACAGGGCGGTCCCTCAAAACACCACCCTTAATTAGTTAATACAATTCCCTCCATGACACAGGCTGCTCTCCCCCATAAAGCCAGTGACAGATATGAGCACCATTTGGTCTAATTAGTTCTGATATTTCACACAACATATTTGTGAGGCTTTTTTGGAGGGGGGCGGCAGAGAAAATGCTTCTATTAAAAGAACAGCAGGGAGGCTTGGATGCTGGGAAAGGAAGATCTGGGGGTCTTTTGTCAGTGTGGAAGGCCTTTGTGAAGTCAAAACCGCCTGTCCGGGACCACTTGCCCCTCTGTTTCTCCTTGCACCTCTCTCCACATTAATTGGCCTCCGCAGGGCTGAGATTCACGCCTTTCCTTATTCCAATGACACGAAGTTCCCGATTGAGGGATCTTTTCTCTTCTGGTGGCAGAAATCTATACAGGATGATGAGGTAACATTCGAGAGGGCTTAGTTATGAAGTCCTAGAGAGCTCAGGCACAGTGCTCTACAGCTGGGTCCTTGCTGTGTCTTACACCTTGACCTTGGAATGATTATTGAACTCTTCAAGGCGACTTGGCAGTCTGAGGGCTGGCTATGTCAGGGTGGAGAAAGGGAGATGGTATGTGAGCATACCTTGAGCTGTTAGGATAGATGTGTCTGGAGATACAGAATATCAGCCTTATGGAGTATATAAATCAGGAGTTGCTCTTGACATAGAAAATCAATCATCTATTCCTCTGTCACAGTTTCTGTCGTCTGTCTATAACCTACAAGTTTTAAGAGCTAGGCTTACCCCTCCACCATGCTAAGCTGAATGAGCTCCTTTGTCATGTTCCAATGGCTCCAATTCCATGAGCCACCCTGTGAGTCCACAATTGAGGGTGGATGTTGGCTCGACTTTTCTTCCTTAAAAATACTCTTGGGTTTTTCATGGTGTCTAATCCAGAGTCGATAGTCCATAAATCTTGGTAGAACCAGAAACAGAGCAGAAAATTAAGCTTCAAAGAGTTCCTGGAAGGTGCCCTGGGATAGGACTCAGAACTCTTGGGCTTCTGATATATCTGTCCCTGTATGTCTTTTGACTGTGGGCAATGGCAGCCCCTCTGCAGACCCATGTCTCTAAGATGGGGGAGTTGAATGATCACTAAGCTTTGCTGTGGTTCTAACGTCCATGACGAAGCATGGGGAAAGGGTTATTCTAGGAAACACATTACTCTGATGGCTAAATGTTGGGGGCTGTGTACCCCCAGACCCTGACTTTCCTGTAAACAACTTGTTATGCTTATAGCTGCTCTGAGCAAAACAACTTGTTTTCCCGTGTTTGCAGCTGCTCTGAGCATGAGACCCTCAGGAGTTCATGATGGCAGGGGAGTGGTTTCTGGTGGGTTTGGCTGGGGCATGGCTATCAGTTAAGGATCCCTATATAAACTTCCCTGGAACACAATAAAGAGGGCATTCTTGGGGAATTCAAGGATGACCCATGTCTCTGTCTCTGTGTTTGTTTTTATGTTTCAATCTCCAGCCTCTTGCCCAGCTCGCGAATGGTCTGTCAGTGCAGGCTGTACACTACAGGCGTAGTACCATAGTACACGCAGTACAGGCGCTAGGGGATTGTATTACATGTGGTAGTGTGGACGGTATAGCTGGACACAAACCCAAGTTTCAAGCCCTTGGGATCCCTCAGGAATTTCTACAAACTTTTACCCCTAAATCTATCACCATGTGTATCCTTTAGAAACCTGTGCCTCGCCCTTCCATGCTTCCCAGGCAGCTACAAACAACCACTGTGGTTCTTTGGGTACATGAATAGCCCAATCTGGTCCATGTTCATCATGCTCTTGACCCTCTCCAACTGAGCCCTACCTGAAGCAGCTGTTCATTATAGCCATTCCTAGACAGGGTGTGGCTGCCCCTTAGAATTAGGAGGCCCGTCAGTAAAATCTACTTCTCTGGCGTTTCAGAGTGTGGGCTGGGAAGCTACCCTACGTATGGATCCTGGCTCTGCATCAATGCCAGGCACCATTCTGGTACTCCTCAGTGTCAGCGCCCTTATCCTGAATGTTATGGTAGGGTTAAAAGGGAAAATGCCATGTAATCCTTAGCACCATGCCTGATTTCAGCAAACACACCACAAGATAGTAGCTATTGTCGTGTGGATGACAATAAACAAATCCTTAGGACCCCGTCCTTCCAGTCAGAGGTGTTCTCTGCCAGCCTACCTCAATATTAAAAGGTGTTCCCTTTTAAGAGTGACGAGGGAAAAAAAAGTATCATTTAATTATATCCATGCCTCTATGAATTCTTAATTCTTTAAAAATGCAAAAAGTCAAATAGAGATTTTTAAAATTAGCTTCATTGCTGGCAAAGCTCAATTAGGGAGGAAGATTAAACTCAAAGATCTTCTTTTCAAATACTCTCCTCTAGCTCCAGGCCTGGGATCATTCTAGAGGAGAACTGAGCAGGCAAAGGCAAAAAGCCTGAAGAGGCCAAGAGCATGACACCTTACTAGTTCCGGGTCAAGAAAAGCAACTCCCTGGACCAGAAGCCTCCATGCCTAACCCTTGAACATTCTACTCTCCCAGGGAGAGGGGGTGCTGGAGGGTCAGGCTGGAAAGTGGAAGAAATGAATGAACTTTTGTCCCTCCCAGTCTGTTCCCCCCACAGAAAAGATGGAGCTAGAGTGGGGGGGGCAGTGAGGCTTCCAACTACAGCTTCCTGCTAAAAGTGCTTGCATGGAGATGGCAGCTACACCAACGGTGCGAGGCCACCAAAAATCTTCCAGATGCTTCCAGTAGTTACTTTAGAAAATTCTAGATACCTCCCCATAAAACAATATAATATACATTTATTATATGTTATTAATATAAAAAGTTGAAACATAAAAGCAACATGTAATAGTGAAGGCCACCCCTGGGAGATGTAGCTCAGTGGTAGGGGGCTTGGCCAGCACGCATGAGGGCCTAGGTTCAATCTCTGATCTTTGAAAAGGAAAAAAATAATGCTGTTACCATGGAGTTGAGGGTGCATCTGGAATAGTGAGGGAGTCTGCACTGGAATCGGTACCTCCATGTTTCCAACCAAGTCCATGAACTTTTTTTTGTACGCATAGGACATTTGGATACTGTTTCTGTATGTGTGGTTTATAGATTAAGGCTAAACTTTTATGTCCCTTACTCCAAGCTGCATGCTGTAGAAGAATTTGTCTCCCAATGTCCTAGTTGTGTGCTCTGGGTGTCAGGCTCTCCATGTCCCTAGCGGGTCCTGGAAGTCCTGGTGCCTTCCTGCTTCCTTCTTGCAGTACCAAGAACTCTCACCTCTGCTTGGCTTTCTGCATGTCTGTGTGATCTGCATGTGATCTTCCTGCGAGCCCCAGGAGGCAGGCGTGTAATCACCACAGGACCATAGCCCACTACGGGACCCTGGCACAGAGGTGACACTTATGGTTTCAGTCAACAAATCTCTCCCACCTCCTGTTCCAGGTCTATGCAAAAGTTGCCTAGAGTTCAACCTGAGGAACAGATGAAGAGCGCTCATCCCTCTTCAGGGATGGGAGAGTTGACAGCCTCCTGCTGCCTGTTGGGGTAGATGTAGTCCCCTGGAGAAGGTCAAGGGGCAGCTTCTTTACTGATGGCCCACTTGAATCCTCTTTGGTTTCCTGTCACCAGACTTTCTTCCTTGTGCCCCTTTCTCCCTCCTGTCTCTTCATAGCAGGAGTTGGGGCTTTCCCTGAGCGCCAGTCCCTTGGTGCCTTGTCTGAATCAAATTCCATTTCTAGAATCCTTGCATATCGACCCGCTAAGGAGCTGAATGTCTACCTCATGTAGACATTCTACCTCATCAGCCTCAGAAGCCTCACCTTAGTGGCAGTGCCTGCTCAACTTGAGCAGCCTCTGGCTCACTGATACCAGACCTTGGCCTAGCCCCACTGTCATACCCCTGACCTTGCTCTTTGACCTCTAGATATGTGACTGCAGGGATCCCTACACTAGACGGATTGCCTGTCCCACCCTGATTCTTTCTGCCTTGCCCTGCTTCCAGCAGGAGCTCCTTGGATCCTGAGCAATTGAGGTCATGTCACTGGTGACATGTCACCTGTCACTGTTCTTTCTCATGAGGCATTTAACTGTCACTCAAATGTCAGGCAGTCCTATTAGTTTGCCATCTTATTTGGCAATTTATTTATTGTTACTAATACTTTGTCAGAAAAACATTGATATCCCTTTAAATAAAGGATTTTTAGCAGGCTTTCTCTAGGGAGTTTCTTGCACAGGGAGAGGAGAGGCCAGCATTTCCCCCTAAGGAACATAACCCTAATTTTATCTTGAAATTGAATAAGAAAATAAGACACATGCATAAGAATTTCTTGCATAGGCAACGTCCCTAGGTGACAGATGCATGGAGATACTTGCAGATAGATGGAGGAATCACAGGTCATGAAGACAGTCTGTCCTTGTGGTGTGTGTGTGTGTGTGTGCACGCGCGCGCGTGTGTGTGACCCTCAGTCTTACCTGGGTCCACCGACAGAGAAATGCCGACTTGGAGAACATTTCTGCTTTTTGTTTAACAGTTTAGTTTAGAACTATTTATTCCGTTGTAGCATTGGTCAGATCTTGTTGTAAATTTACAGGCATGAATCTCTTTACTCCCCGAGCACCCTTGTATGATGGATTCTTTGACTCTCCACGCTACAGAAGTGAAAACAAGGAGCTATGGAGCCTGTTGAAGGCCGTCATACATGTAGGAAACAGTAAAACAGACATAAATAGCCAGTCCCTGGTGGCAGAAGCTGTGCCCCTTCCCCAGGTTGCCTTCCAGGCATGAACCACCATTTTGATGGACTGTGGATCATCCACTCTTAGAATCGGGCCCTTGCTTCGCTCTCTTCCTCAGTGGGACACGGCACAAGGACTCGACACAGCATCTTTCCTGCCCAACAGGAAGCATGATTCATCTCTGGCATCTGCGTTCTTCACCTGGGAGGCTGGATTCTGCGTGATGCAGTCTAGACTGTCCTCAGATGCACTTATTGCAGAGTCCCCACAGTGCCAGCCAGTCCACTTGGCAGCCACACTGTTCCCAGGCTGGTCAGGGATCTCCATCGGCAGTTCTATTCATCTTGTCCCTGATGGCCCTCACGGCTGCTTGTGGTTACTGGCTCCAGAAACCATCTTGTCAACCTGCCCAGTCCCTTTAACATCTAAGGATCATCCTGCCTTTCATCTTTAGGTGCTGGGAATTGCTTGCACTATACTAGTCTCCACAGTTTGCATTCATATTCTTCCATTTGGTGATACCAAGGAACCATGTAATATGAAAACATATGAACCAGTGTGGCAGGTAGACTGGAATGTACTGTCTACCAAATACCCAGGGGCCATTTCTGGCTGCTTACGACCAGCTTGTGAGAGGTTAATATCTAAGTGACTGCTATCAGACTGAAGAGTCTTGTGAGTCCCCTGCCCCCTGTCATGTTCGCTAGCTTCTTAAATAAGAACATGTGACTGCCGGTGGTTTGGGGGCTCCTTTGTACTTTCAAATGCGACAGAGCGGGTTACAGAGTGGGAGACTGGGAATCAGGTGAGCAGAATTCTAGTGCTGGGCTTCGGTTTCCTTGTCCATGTATTGAGGGTTTCTGGCCAGACTTCAGGACTTGGTTCTTGGGTCTCTGAGACCAAAGGCTAGTGAAGGCAGGGAGTCAGTAGTCCAAAATGGTGGCCAGGAAAGTCCCCCAACCGTGCAGTCACACACGGGATGGGGTTGATCAGTGAGAGAGGGCCAGACACCACTGAGGCCTGTCTCTCGCTCAGAGGCAAGGGGAAGAGACAAGTACACAATTAAAGTTGGAACTAGCATTTCGGGGGGGAGGGTGGCCCTGGCATTCACTAGCTAGGCTCTGATTGCCAGCATCTGCTCAAAGGACATGTGTGCACTCCCCTCCCACCTGCCGCTCCTGTCACTACCTGCACTGATGTCACTGCCACCTGCCTTTGTCTCTTGAAACCTTGCTTTATCTTCAGGACAGGATAGGAGGAGGCTCCAAGGAGCAGAAAAGAAAAGACCTGTTTAGTGAGGGACAACTGTCTCCTGTGGATCCCAGCACTGAAATCCTTCACTGAAAGTCAACGGTTAAGTTGGGGGTAAGAGATAGATCAGTTCATCCCCAGAGAAAGAAAAGAAGAACTGAGATGGGGGACTCCCAGAGTTTCATCTTTTCCCTAAGAAGACAATACAGTTGATACGCTGATACGCCACCTTTTGATAGGAAATAGAAGCGTGTGCAGAGGTGGGTTTCCCGAGTACCAATATCTGCCCCTTCTGTTTCTCCTCTCTGCCCCCGCTCCTGCTCCCGCTTTCCTTCCCTGGCCTAGCCTCTGTCAGGCTCTCTGCCCGTGATGGATTTTCCAGGCTTCATTTAGTGACATAACCATCCCAGTGAAACATACAAATGGTGCAACCATGGATCGTAATATTCAGTAAACGGTTTTTTACCTCCTATCATTTTTTCATGGGAAGAAATTGGCTTTGTGCTCCCCTATGCCCCTCCTATTTGCAGGTGGGCTATTGCAGGGGGAGGAGGCCCCTCCGCTCCTTCATCTGTGAGGCTGTCAGCTCTGTTCCAAACACCACTCACTCACCGGGAGTGGAGGGGGCAGCTCAGCTTTGATTAACTGTCCTGTGTGATATTAATATCCAACAGGAGGCTGTCGTGGCTGGCTCTGCAGAACGGCAGCCATGGGGGAAATTGCAGGCACCCCAATGGGCTTCAGTTCTTTATATTCTTATATTTTTGGTTTATAGAAGATTCTGAGTCTCTCTCTGTCTCTGTTCTGTCTCTCTGAGTGTGTGTGTGTGTGTCTGACTCTCTCTGTCTCTCTCTGTGTCTCTGTCCCTCTCTCTCTTTCTCTCTCTCTCTCCATTCTGCATCTCTTGCAAGGTGCCCCTGGTTCTCTATTTGTTTTTTCTTGACATCTATGCACAGGAGACTCAAGTTTCTGTGGCTCTGTTATGTTACAAGATTGGAGGAGAATCTCTGACCAAGCCAGTTCAGGAGACAAAACAACATCTACTTATCTCTCAGACAGGAGGACCTGATGACGTCAAAGCTGTAACTTTTCTCTAAGTCGGGGTCCTGGCCAGGTTATTCACTCACTCCTGTGGGCTGCCCCTTGTTTATCTTCTACCCCATAAACTGGCACCAGTGACTTTATTTCTCCCTGCGTCATGCAGACCTAGAGGACTCAGACCATCTGCTCTTTTCTTAAAGTGCAATGTCTAGAAACACATTCAGGGAATGGCCATTGTGGTGAGGAGAATGGTCTGCTGAAGAACTTGGGTGACGACTAAATAGTGCTTCCATAGTTCTGGACCCAGAGCGTCTGCTCAGACAGCAAATCCCTACCCTCTCCACCCACTTCTCTGCCCACTTCCTGTCAGCTGCCTCTTGCATGCCAGGGAAGGTGGAGAGCAGCAGAGTGTTAGAGTGAGCAGCTTCCTCTGTTTCCCACCTGTTACTACAGCTCTGTCTCCATGACTGAAGAGGTGGCTGCGTCTTGATGCTCTAACTGCTAGCAGAGGGAGAGAGAGAGAGAGAGAGAGAGAGAGAGAGAAAGAGAGAGAGAAGATAATGATGGAAAAACAGAGACAGAGACACAGAGCAGAGAGAGTGTCTTAGCTCATTGATCGAGCCCTGCCATGGTGGTCTGGACCTCCTTGGTGGGACTGACTGTCCACCTCACTACTTGGTTAACAGAGAGACAGATGGCATTGTGAGCCTAATAAAGAGGGGTGCACACCTGTGTATGTGGACCCTAGTATGCACCCATGCATGTACATAATTCATTTTGGAGTGGTGCCTGCATGTTCAACACAGGCCCAGAATGATATCTGGTCCTTAAGAGAAACTCTGATGTCAGGATGCTGTTTGGAGAGAACAGATAGTGCCTGGACATGGAGGAAGTTCTCTGGGAACAGTAAGAAGGTCTATAGCAAGGTCAGGGCTGGAATGATGATGATTCTTCTCCTAGGATTCTTACTACTTGCTTGGCATCAGACCACACCTCCATTTATGGTGAGCCTCAGAAAAGAATACAAGACGAAGAAAGATCAGCGAGGACTTCCAGCCAACTTGGACCTGGGGCATGGCCAGCGCGGAGGGGGGCTAGTCATTGCAAGGGCTGTCCAATGACAGTTATGTAGTTTGGCCTGCACAGGATATGGTGGCTGCCTACCAACCCTGAAGGATTTTCATGGGGAAAGCAAATCAGCTCCATGTTGTGCCAGAGGACAAAGGTAGGACAGTCATAGCACAGGATTAGAAGGTGCGTTTTCTTGTTTGCTTTCATTTTGTAGTGTTGGAGCCCATGTGCTGGGCAAAGTGCTGTAATATTTTTTTTAAAGTGCTGTAATATTGAGCCATATCTACAACCCATGTGCACAGATTTTTTTTAAAATTCAGTTTTTAAATAGTGGTGTGTGTGCGTGTGTGTGTGTGTGTGTGTGTGTGTGCAGATATGTGCATGCGTGCAGGTGCTTGCAAATGCTAGAAGCTTCAGATCTCCCTGGGGTTAGAGTTATAGGCAGTTGTGAGCATCCCAATTTGAGTGCTGGATACTGAACTCTGGTCCTTTGCAAGAGCAGTATTGTACACTCTTAACCACTGAGCCATCTCTCCACGCAGCTCCCCTGCCCCCACTAGGTATCTCTCTCTCTCTCTCTCTCTCTCTCTCTCTCTCTCTCTCTCTCTCTCCCACATGTTGTCCCTCCTCATGGTTTTGTTTTGCTTCTTCTTGCCAAAGGATTAGACAGCGATTTGGACCAGATGTCAACAACTGTATCAGTCAGTCCATTTTTTATTATGGTAATAAAAAAGTTGAGGCAGCATATTTATGAAGGAAAAAAAAGGTTTAATGAGTTCACAGTTTAGAAAGTTGAAAGTCCATACAGGTGAGTGCTAACCCCCATGGGGCCCGGCTTTGCTGCTGGCTGCTGGCATAAAGGTGACTGGGAGCACACTGACAGGAGCATGTGTGAGAGAAGGCGGTCACGTGGAAGGTACAGAGCCAGAGGGAGAGGAAGTGGTTAGTCTTGTAACCTCCTCCTGCCTCTTGCCTGTTAAACATTCTATCAGCACGCAACAGAACCACAGTGGGGACCAAACTCCTAGACATGAACCGCAAGGAACACACTCATTGCACATGCAGACTCCATCGTCAGTGTTGAAATCTTCTTGCTTTGGGGGAAAAGCTGAGCAAGATCACACCTAAGAGTCTGTCCCAAGCCGGGCGATGGTGGCGCACGCCTTTAATCCCAGCACTTGGGAGGCAGAGGCAGGCGGATCTCTGTGAGTTCGAGACCAGCCTGGTCTACAAGAGCTAGTTCCAGGACAGGCTCCAAAACCACAGAGAAACCCTGTCTCAAAAAAAAAAAAAAAAGAGTCTGTCCCTTCAGGGGCTTTGTGTTCTAACCAATTTTCCTCCAGGAAGGGAATTTGAACTCAGAACCACAGAAATAAGCCCATCTGGCTTCTAGATCTCGACATCCCTCAGCCTGTGCAGCCTTGAGGTCCTGTGACCTCCTGCCACCCCACCTCACCCTCCGAAAACAAAGCTAAAGTCATTGCTCCTCCTCCCTGCAGGCCCAGGCCAGATCCCTCCCAGCCCTCAGGGGGATGATCTGTTGGAGATTTGGGTTCTAAACACAGAAACAACAAGATGGAGGAGATGGTAGCCTTGGATGAGCTTCTGGGTCTCAGAAGAGTGAAGACAAGTCCTTCTTATCTTGTTACCCCACACCACATTCTGGTTTTCCCTGCCATTCCACAGCTTGGCTTCTCAGAGAGGGCAGGATGAAGCAAGCCAGGTACAAAGGAGGTGCGCCAGGGCAACTAAACCCCAGCTTTAGGAGACAAAGTCATGGCAGTGAAAGCAAATCTATGGCGAAGCCTCCAGCAGACTTTAGACACCTTGATTAATCATGACTCGCTGCGCATTATTTCCCTATAAACAAACTACAATGTTACTCATATAAACAGCTTTATCTTGACAGCTGCAAAATGTCAGGATTTAATGTAGAATGAGCAGAGACACACCATATGTTCCCACTCCAGGCCTGGAACACACCACCTTAGAGCATACTGCCTCGCTCGGAAGACGTGGTTACAAAAGAGGCCTGGGCTTCTGCCTTGCCGTGGCTGGCCCGCAGCTTCCTAGTTCCCAACCCCTGATTTCCTGAACTCTAATGGCTCCAAAACAACTCGGAGAAAGGCTCTGCTCCGAGGGTGGGGAGCAGCGAGCCAAATGGCAGCTTGGCAAGCGTGGCTACAGTTGGGTTGTTATATTTTTTTTTAAATAACTGACTCCAATAAATACAGGTGTACCACATGGGGAAACCCACGGTGATAGCGTGATTAAGAGGGAAAAAAAGGCAATGTATTCCTGGTTTCCTGCTAAGAAGGATGGCTTCTGCCTTTGCCAAGACAAAGCTTATGAAAGATGAGAAACAAATGAAGGCCCCCGTGGAAATGAACAACTAAAGAACAAGTCAGGTGAGGAAGAAATTAGAGCGGAATGTCCCGAAGCAAACTTAAAGAGAGTCTGTACCTTGAGGTGTGATGTCTGTCAGACTTCCCATTATTGAGGCAAACATCTGAGGATCTCTAAGGAGGAGGAAAGATTTATTTAGACTCATGATTTCAAAGGTTCCAGTCCATGGTCAGTTGGTTCCGTAGTTTCTTGGCTGTGGTGACCAAGGAGACAGTCGTAAATAAGTATGGCCATGGTGGCTAGGAAGCATAGAATGAGACAGAAGGGGGCAGACAGGCTGTCTAGAGACATGCTTCCTCCAATATGGCATATCTCCGTGTCCCATCATATTCTGAATCCATCAAAGGACTGATATCGATTAGGCCATGTCCCCAGCATCCACTAACACTCCCTGTCCCCAAAGCCTATCATTTGGCAACAAAAACCCAACATACGAGCTCCCAAATATATATAAGACACCTCCACTTCAAACGAGAACAAATGTTTTCTCTTCTCAGAGAGAAGGAAACAGTCCAGCCCACATACAAAGGGGTACTTAGATAAGCTGTAAGATATGTTTTAGTAGACAGAACTGTTTCTTAACTCAGTGTCTTTCAGTATCTACCCTTCTGTGTCTAGGCTCAAAGACCTGTAAGTCAGGAGTCAATCCAATCCCTTGCCTGTTTAATTAATAAAGTTGTATTGGAATCCGGCCACATCCATTCAGTCATGTGTTGTGTGTGTCTGCTCTTGTGCTATGACCACAGAATTGAAGAGTTACGAGGATTCATTTTGACTGTCAACTTAGTTACATTGAGAAACACTCAGGACCCAGGCAAAGCTCATCTCTGGGTGTGTCTAGGACGACGTTTTCAGAGATGGCTAGATCATACCTGTTCTGATCTCATGAAGAGATGAATCCACTCCTGGAGTCTTAATATGAAGCATTTGCTTTGAAGTTGTGAACTGGAACTAGGGTCCAGTTGAAGAGAGCTGGTCACTTGGAGACATGTCTATAGGACTTTCTTGCCCTGGCCATTACTTATAGTCCCCGTCTCAGATTTCTGCCCACTGTGAAGTTTTGAATTGGTTTGTTCTGCCATGCCCCCCTCCCTGCCATATTGGATCAAAACCTCTGAAACTGTGAGCAAAGATCAACTCCCCCAACCTTAAGTTCTCAACTAATGTAGACAATTGGTATTGGGGAGTTGGAGACATTACTACCTGACCAAGAGCTTCTTATGTCTTTTGAGCTAGTGTCTAGGAGGAATTTGAAAAAGTCTGGAGAAACTTGGTAGAGAAATCATGGAATCCTGTAAACAGAGCTCAATAGATAATTGTGGTGGGAGCTCAGAAGATAAGGTTGCTCTCGGAAATGTGGGCAGTGAACACCCAGCCCGTGAACTTCAGATAGGAACAAATACTCCCACTGAGAGTTGGGCTAGAAGCTACGCAAGTTACATTGTGCAAATAATCTGTCTACATTCTGTCTATGTCCTGAGACTGAGGGTAGTATGGATGGATTAACTGATCTGGCGGTGGAAATTTTAAGAAAGTTTTAGATGTTTTTGGCAAGGTTAATAATGAGAATCCAAAACAAAAGGCAGAACAGAAACACTTGAAAAGCATGTGATTTGGACAGAAAAACAGTGTATTTAAAGGCATAGGCAGGGAGAAAACATTATTGTCAAAGAAATTAATGTCATTAAAAAGAAGCCAAGCACTTTGCCCTTGGTCAGTAGAAAAGATACCACGAGGGCACATATCAGGGCCTGAACTGATGCTCTAGGATTAACCTTTTGTATATAGCCTTGCTTTTCTCCTGTTTCTTTTCCCTATTTCTGTCTTAGTTCCACTTCTGTTGTTGCTATAAAACAATCACAACAAAAGCAGAAAAAAAGGTTAATTTAGGCCACAGTTCTAGGTTACAGTCTATATTCATGGAGAAGTCACAGTGGCAGGACCCTCGGGCATTGGGCACATTGCATCCATAGCAAAACTCAGAAAGGGATGATCCAGTTCATGCATGCTTGTGCTCAGCTGGCTTTTCCCACTCTTCTGTACTCCAGGCTCTCCTACCTAGGAAACGGTGCCACCCACAGTAGGCAAGTCTTCTTACCTCAGTTAATGTAATCAAAATAGTCAACCTCAAGACAATACCCACAGGCCAACTTGATATGGAGAACTGCTCTAGGTGGTTCAGATTTTGTCAAGTTGATGAATAAAACTAATCATCACAATGATCCTATTCTCTTTTGGAATAATAATTTATAATAATAATATTATTATAATAATTTAAAATAACATTTTTCATTTGAAGTATGTAACTTGCTTTTGATTTTATAGATGCTGTCAGCTAAGAACTTGGAGTCTCAGAGGGGACTTTCAGCTAGGATTATTTGAACAATGCTGGAACTAAGACTATGAGGACTCTAGATGTCAAATGGAATTATTTTTTTATTATAGGGAGTACATAAACCTTTGATGGCTAGATGGTAGAATTTATTTAAGGAGATCAGGTTAACACAGATGACTAATTTGGTCTTCATCTCATTCATATTAAATACCTACAATACTAGTAAAGCATACCTTGGGTGTATCTGTGAAGGTTTGATGGTCAATCTTCATTGTAAATCTGATTATATTTAGAATCACCATGGAAACACATCTTTGGATATATCTATGAGGCTGTTTCTAGAAATTTTTAACAAAAATGGAAGAAATGAATGTGGACATCACTTTCTCAGACTGGGAAATAATAAAGGAAGAAAGCGAGTTGATCATGAGTGTTCCCTCTGCTTCTTGACTGTGGATGCAGTGTGGCCAGTGGCCTCTCACTCCTACCCCACCACGCCTTGTACAATATATTTTCTTAAACCATAAGCCAAAATGAGTACTTCCTCCCTTACGTTGTTTCTTGTCAGTTATTTGGCCACAGCAAAAGGAAAGCAGTATAGAAGGTCTCTCAGGACATGATTGGATCATGAGGTTTCTGATCTAATAAATTGATTAATCCCTTGATGGGGACTATAATAATGCGGTAATGTTATTGTAAGGCAATAAAGGTAGGAGATGGAGCCTAGTCGGAGAAAGTAGGTCACTGAAAACCTGTCCTTAGGGCTATGTTTTACCTTCGCCTCTTCCAGTACTTCACATCTCTGCTTTCTGGCCATCATGATGCAAGCTGTTCTCTGTCATGCCCCTTCATGCCCCAAAGGACTGGCACCTCCAAAACTATGAGCCCTGATAGGTCACACTACTTGAGTTGCTTCTCTCAGGAGTATTTGCTCACAGTGATGATTAACAAATTTCACGTACACACAGATCACAAGACCGCAGAACTGAAGTGTGTTCTATCTGACCCTTGAGCAAGTGAACTGATCTCTACTTTGTGTGACTCCCGACTTAGACATTGAGACATGCAGGATTTTGGGCAGCCAGTGGGCTAATCTCTTCTTGGGGCTCTAGACTCCTGATTCACATTTAGAGAAATACTGTTCACACCTTATTGAGCTGGTGAGACTACCAACCCATACAGGGCATGCAAGCTCAAGTCACTATCAGGCTTACTCCTATGACTTGCTTCTGGAATAGACAGAATTGATTTGTCCTGGGTAGTCGCTCCCTAAAGAGATAAAGTAAATATAAGTATTATAACTGTAATTCTTATTTGATACCTGTTTTATTATATGTAATTTTACTATGTTAAAGCCTTCCTTTTTGTTTAAACAGAAAAGGGGGAAAGGTGTAGGAGGTTCTTCTGTTCATGTATTGCTTTCATTAGTTAATAAATAAAAAAAAAAAAACTGCCTTGGCCTAGTTGGTAGGGCAGACCTTAGGTAGGCAGAGAAAACAGAACTGAATTCTGGGAGGAAGAAAGCAGAGTCAGAGCCACCATGGAGCCGCCAGAGTCAGACATGCTGAATCTTTCCTAGTTTAAGCCACTTGCACATGGCGATACACAGATTAACAGAAATGGGTTAAATAAAGATGTAAGAATTAGCCAATAAAAAAACTAGAGCTAATGGGCCAAGCAATGTTTTAATGAAAACAGTTTCTGTGTGATTTTTTTGGGGGTGTAAGCTAGCTGGGCAGCCGGGACAAACAAAGGGTCCCCCAGCTCCTCCTACAACAACTTCTTACCTTACCCCCCTCCTTTATCAGAATCTAAAGCATAACACAGGCTTGTCTTGAACTCCCAACCCTCCTGTTTCTGTCTCCTCGTTTGGAATTACTGGTGTGTACCAGCATGCCCAGACTGGATTATAAACTTTCTGTACACAGATCTGAGATATCCTGGTCTGACTTATCCCACAGTATCTGGTTTGGCAGCAGGGTAGTTTTGCTGTGGATCCTCTGGGGATTGCACAACTGACAAGGTTTATCAGGACAGCTGTCAAAACCCAGGACTCCTGTCCTAGCTCCTTTTCTTGGAATCCAGAACTCTTAGTGCTTCAGGACCCCCAAGGGGAGATAAGCATTGTGAAGCTTTGCAGGCTCATCTGGAAAGGAAATAAATCTCTGTGACCTGTTTCTGCTCACTGTCCACTCTCATGGGGAGCCAGCGCCTATTGAGCGAGATCCTGTTTGGATGTCAGAGTTGGTCCTACGGGTGTACTCTCTGTCTTTGATTGTCCCATGCCGGGAGGTCTCTGAGAATGCGAAACATCCCACATCCTAATCCCACTGTCTGGGTCAAGAAAGGATCACTTGGTTTCTTTCCAGTTGGTGGAGTCTTCCAAAGAGCAGATTGCTCTAACCCAGCTCTGCAAGCCCAAACCCGAGCCTAATTATGTCCAAATAAGGCTTCCTCCTCAAGATAAAGACATCCTTCTGGGCTTCCGAACTCACATCTAAAGGTGATTGACAGATGCAGGTCCCTGCCGCCAGCAACTTCGCCAGGAGCCATGAAGTCAAAACAGATCTGGTGGGTGGGAGCACTCTGGAAAGGAGATGAACAAACATGTTGAAGTGGTCAGGACAAGCCTGCCCTGTCAAACAGACTGGATTGTTTCTATAAGCTTTCAGAATGTCCCCGAAGATCCAAAAATTCTGTTCCAGAAGCGACCTCTCCAAGCCTGCCTCTCATGCCCGGAATATGCAGAGTATGTGTCTGACCACATGCCTTGTGTCTGATGCTGGGTCTTGTTATTTAAGGCTCCGAGGGAGTGAAAGCAGCCGTGACGTCAGGCCATCACCTTGTCCTTGTACAGCCTGGTCTGTCTGAGGTTGGCAGCTCACCTCACTAACTCTTAAGTTTTCCATGGTGTGGCAGAACTGGCACTAATCCAGTCTTTCTTCCCTGCTCTGTGATCCCAGCCTGGTGGGACAGAGAAATTGTCTTTTAAGTCACCAGTCTTTTATGTTGCTTGTTTTGAAGACTTGACTCTAGCACTTAAAATACTGTTGGTACATAAAAGGGAAATACATGACTTAGCCAAAACCAGTCTCCAGTCCTTTTTAAGCAGAAACTCCATTTATGCAGAGTTGGTGACCAGGGTTGGTGTGAGATGTGGTTTCTTGTTGAAGATGGCAATGACATCATGCAGCCCACGTCTCAGGAATGTAACTGCGCTATCTCCACACCCACAGCGTGTATGCATACATCTGCGGGCACGTGCTGACCGAGAGAGGACAGTATGAGTCTAGGATGCTGACGACCTGCTGGGGGATCTTATCTCTACCCTCTCTAAGTTCGGAAGCAATTGACAGCAGCGTAATCTAGCCCCATGGGGAAAAGCTTGCTCTTGGATATTGCCTGGGAATTCTCGAGAACTTCATGGCTTTACTGATGCCGATATGGTTTGCCGTGCCTGAGCAGTGGCATGGCTGAACCAAGCCAGAGTCCTTCCAAAGCCATTACTGCTGTTTTGAAAATGCTCCTGGGAGCTGACTCGCCTTCCTGAGCATGCTCTCCTTAGACTGATGTCGAAATCGGCATTTCGTCTCAGTGACAAATGAAACCAGCTCTTAATCCATTTATAGCTGTACTACATAGGACATGAAAATCCTGAAAAACGGACGACGTCAAACAGAAGAAGAAAAGAGGAAGAGGAGGGGCCTATTCTCTGCTTATGATTTTCTTCCTATTTTTATGATGTATGAAGTGGTTCCAAGTGGAGTCAGGTCACATGACCTGAGCCTTCTGCAAGAAAGAGAGACCATTTCCAGTGTGTGTGTGTGAACGCACATGCACTCGTGTGTGAGCATGTGTATATAAAAGACACCACCTGACCCAGCACAGCGTGCAAGATGCTATGATATTTCCACCCTTTCCTGGGAGCTCTCAGATGGCCTTTTTTTCTGGTTTTTGGCCTTAATCAGTATTACTCACCACCTTCTGCTATTTTTAATGCATTTTTTTTTCAAATGGCTAATAACTGCATTGTGTGTCAAATTCAAACAGATAACTTGTTGAAAACTCAGTAGTTCACTCTTCCCTGTACTCCCTCCCCCTTTTTCTTTCCAGGTGGTCATGGTGACTACTGTAGCCATAGCTAGGCTGTTCCAAAGCAGAATTCTCCTAGCAGGCCCTTTAGAGCCAGTTGTTCTGCTTTGTCCATAAGGACTGATATTGTCACTTGTTCCTTTCATGTCTGAACAACATCTTTTAGCAAATCTATCTTCCTGGACCTGTGTTCTCCAGGAAAAGTCACGTCTGTCATTGCTTCAAGCCTCCCTGACTATCGTTGTCCACCCTCCTCCAGCCACTTCTCCACTCCTGTTCCCCAGTTCGTGATAAAACCCTCCCAAGCCCCTCTCCTTCCTTGTCCCCTCTGGTCTCACAGTGATGCAGAGTCTGGCAATTTTGTCTCAATCTTCTCTCTGAAATGCTTAAATCATCCCAGGCTCTGATGCCTCTGCCTGAGGATGCAGCTTTCCTTCCGTGAGCATCTGTCTCCTGCCTCCACCGATTGTCTCCCTGCCGCCATGCTTGGCCGGTCATGGAGAAAGAGTTCATTTCTCTTCTACCCTCTGCTCTCGGCCATTTACCCTCATCTTTTCTACAGCACAGCTCTGGAACTCTGCCCTGATCCCTTCTCAGAACTCTAGCCTTTACCTCTAATTCTCCTGGACACATACACCGTACCACTCTCTGGGGAGCTGAAATTCAAGGGTGCTCTATTCTAGTCCATGTTCTTCTTTTGATACAACCCTTTTCTCTAGCCCTTAACTCTGTGTGTGTATGGCGGTGTGTGTGTGTGTGTGTGTGTGTGTGTGTGTGTGTGTGAGAGAGAGAGAGAGAGAGAGAGAGAGAGAGAGAGAGGTGCATGTGTAGCTGCACACAGATGTCTTGCTTGTGGAAACCAGAGGTCAACCTCTGCTGTCATTCCTCAGACACTGTCAACCCTGTTTTTGGAGACTGGCCTGGCACTCATCAGGTAGGCTAGGCTGGTGGGCCAGAGAGCCCTAGGTACTCTGCTGTCTCTGCTTTCCTCAGAGCTTGGATGATAAACACATATGACTACATCTGGCTTTTTTGTGTGGGTTCAAGAGAAGAAACTTAGGACCTCACGCTACCACCACAAACACTTTGCCAGCTGAGTTCTCTCCTTAGCCCTAGTCTTTAGCATTTTAAGAAATTAGTTTCACCATTCTTGAGCAACCCTTAAGTCCCCTAGATACCATTCTCATCTCTGTCACATTTTAGCAGTCGAGGGCCATTCATTTCCAGTGATTGGTTTCCATGTCACATCCATACCTTTGCACGCTTGTTCAGAGTTATGTCGGCGGCTTCTATGTCACGTCCATACCTTTGCACGTTTGTTCAGAGTGACTTCATCTTCTTCCTATATGGCTTTGCTTTTCTTTCCTGACACAACTTCTTCAGGATGAAAATCTCAAGTAGAATTTTATCATCTTACCCCTAAAAGCAGGGTTTTGTAAGTCTGTGCCTTGGTAAAGCTGTTGTGAAACAGACAGACAGTCTATACATCTGTCCCTACCTTTCTACCTGGACTCAACTACCAGAAGTAAAAACTAGTATGTGTGTGTGTGTGTGTATGTGTATGTGTGTGTGTGTATATATATACATGTATGTATATATATATATATATAACTGAATAGCAGAAATAAAACATTTTTTTACTATGACGTCCAAGTTAATTTCACAGGCTCTCAATCTCCATTTTCCCATATCTGTTATGCATTGTGGTCTTATGGCAGAAGCATTGCAGCATGCTGTACCCGAGACCCAGGAGCCTTGGCTAATGCTGCCTATGATCCCAGACTTGGGCCTGTATGTGTGTGTGTGTGTGTATACAAGTGCACAATTGATACAAAGTTCATGTGAAAGTTAGAGGACAGCTTTGTGGCATTTCTTCTCTCTGGAGTTTCAGCTTTATGTGGCTTCTGGGAATCAAACCCAGGTCTTCCAGCTCCCATAACCAACTCTTTTACCAGCTGAGCCTTCGCACCAGCCTTTGAGAGGTTTTTATATCCCCGTCCAACTTTGAGTCTGTCTGCTCATTACTAAGCTGTTTTGTGGATTAAATGAAACAATGCATGTAGAATGCTTAGCAAGTGAATGATGTGTAACAGTGCCAAATAAATATTTCCTCTTGTATTTCCAGATATGAACTTTATTCTTGAGGCAAACTGACACAGCGCTGCTATTTGAAATATGCATTGCCTGTTCCTTCATTTTCGGTTGGAGTTGGAGTTTAAATCATCGGAAAATCCACCCTGTCTTTGATTCCTTTTCAAAAGCTTTCCCATGATAACCGCTCAGGGAGAGCTCCTGCTACTAAACGGCAATATGGGTCACTGCAAATTTCTCTTGAGTCATAGAATGTAGGATACAAAAGTGGGGCCCAACCCCAACTGTGGACTTCAGTTCTTAATACTACTGATCCCCTGTCCCCGCTGAAGGCACAGTGAGGAGGACTGGAATTCTTGGCACACAAGCCACAGGGTTGCTGGCCTATCCGATTCCTTCTACACTCCGCCGTCATCTCTGTAGGAAAGTCCTGGAACCCTGACAAGAAGAAGGAATAAGATAACAGCGAGAAGAGAGCCAACACAGGAGAACGGCATGCCAGTCATGTGTGGTGTTTGTGTGTGCTCAGACATGGCTTTACGTCCTACAGAAGGGTCAGATCCTCCTGATTTTCAAGGAGCACTAAGCTGGTGTATGACCAGTGACTTCCCCTCCCAGGCATTGCTGTCACAATCGGTGTTAACCCTCTACGAGTGTGTGATGGCCTCATAGAAACATGCGCAGTGTGACCACTTAACTTCTTTCCCTCCCTAACCTCAAGGTTTGGGCTGATTGGCCAGAGCCTGGCCCTCCCAAGTGTTGGATGGAAGGGGATCCTAATCGCATCTACTTTTTGCTCCATTCTTGCCGGCAAAATTACAGAGGCATCTTTGTGATGCCGGGAGACCCTTTCTTTCCCATCTCTTCAGCACATATCATTGCTGAAAGCAAGAGCTGGTATGTGTGTGTGGGGGGGGCAGGGGTTTGGGGTTAGCTTCCCCTTTCCTTGATAGGTGATGAGGTCAGAATTCACAAGGTGGCCATGCCTGACATAGAAGTGTTGAGTTATGGTTTTCCTCAGAGCCTTTTTCCTTCTCTGTCCCTCTCAGAATCTTCTCAGTCATCCTCTAAGGAGCCCCAAGAGCTTGTGTCCCAGCCCCCCCGACAGGAACCACTAAACAAGGCTGCTGCAGAGAAAGAAGCATTCAAAGCAGTCACAAGGATAGGGTTCCATGGCTCCCTAGGCGCCATGGTCAGTTGTAGAGCAAGTTAACTAAACATCCATCAGGCTGTATACTCATATATGCAATGCACATCTGTCTATGCCCACTCATTGTGATCAGTATTATTATAACCATTCTTATATTTATAAGTGCATTACCTTTGAGAATCTACATGCCTGATGCTTGATTTATTTTCTCTCTCTAATGTAATAACATTCATTCTCTGTGAATTTCATACATACATAGAACATATTTGGATGATACTCACCCCCTACTCTTTCTCTTACCCTCCTCCCAGATCCCAGCCCATCTGCCTTACTCCCTTTCCAACTTCATGTTCTCTTCTTTCTTTAAAAACTGATATTTAAAAAATGTTTTAAAATATATTTTTATTAATTCTTAAATATTTCACACAATGTATCTTGATCATATTCACCCCACTGCCCCCAGCTCCTCCCTGATCCGCACCCCACAAATTCATGTTCTCCTTTAGAGAAGACACTGTTCTATTCTGAAGCAGATGTCTTCGTCGTCTGGCTCCTATAGTTTCTCTGCTTCTTCTGCACTGTTCTCTGAGCCTTGAGTAGAGGGGCTGTGCTATAAATGCACTAATCGAAAGCAGGCACACCATAGCCAGTTGGCTTTGCATTTTGACCAGTTGTGACTTTCTAGAATGAGTGCTGTCTGTTACCAAAAGGAACTTCCTTGATGAGGTGGAGGCCTACACAGTCTGTGGGCATAAGGACAAGCATTTAGAAGCAGCCAGAGAGCTATCAGGCATGGGCTCTCCTCTAGGTGCCTACTCTCACTGGTCACAGGTAGTTGGCTGAATTCACAGCTCCAGCCTTAATTCCCTCCAACTGAATGGCCTTAAGTTTAGTTACGCGACTGGTGCTTACCCCTGGGACGTAAGTGTCATGGTTGTGCCTTTCTAAATATCTTACCATGCTGGTTGATGCTATGGTTTGTTGGTATGATTGCAGGGTGGGACCACTGCTTTTCTCTCTTGACAGCTTGATGATCCCACCCAAAACTGTGTGATTTCCTTCTGTCTTTCCACCTGTCCTTTACCCATGACATTTTTTCCTCTTTGTAATTATTTAATCATGGCCAATTTCAGACAAAAAAATTAGAAAACTAATTGTCATAAAACAGTTGAAAAATGGGAAAAAATTTAGAAACAAAGACACTTAGAAGCACTGTCCAAAAATAAATTTATATAAAAGGGGAAATCATATTGATCTTTGATCTTAAAAAGTAGCATATTAATAAATGTTAGTGACAGGGTGGGCAAGAGGGCATAGATGGAAACTTTTCTACTTTTCAATGAATTTTTGTGTAAAACTACAAGTATTCTAAAAACTAAAATGTATTAATTTTTAAAGCCCCTAAAAGCAAAAGCCAAGCTCTCCATGCGTGCCTTCAAGGCAGGGGTCCCTTGCTCATTTCTCTATCCTCAGCCTGAGGCTCCGGCCAGAAGAGACAGGGAGGAGGCTCTCCATCATGCCGTGATGGGAATCCTGCTGTGTTTTAACATGGCAGCAAGAGACACCGCAGCTCAAGAAAAAAGAAACCTAGATTCAGAGAGTTCTGTGTTTAATTCCCGGTTTCGCTTTTTATTCATTTATTTTTATCTCAGACAAGTTACTTAACCCAAGTTGCCATATCCTTGGCCATGGAACATGGAAAATAATATGTCAGTATTGTCATGGGGACTTAGTAAGGAGTGTGATAAACCAACACTAGCTATTTCACCATGAAATGATGGCTTCAGGTCCTTATTGCCAAGTAACCGGCCAAACAAACAAGTTATTATAGATTTTAGGAAACAAACGAGATGACTATGCTCTTTTAAAAAATTGTTACACTTATTTACTTACTGGGGGGGGGTGCATGAACATGCTACAACAATCATGTATGTAGTTGTTTTTGTTTGTCTGTTTTTTACTCTTTTTGGCTCTTTTTTTTTTCTCTGGGGAGAGCCCACCACCCAGCTCTCAAATAAATATATGGAGGCCTATTCTTTCTTATGAATGCTCAGGCTTAACTTGGCTTGTTTCTAGCTAGTTTTTCATAAATTATCTTGTCCATCTTTTGCCTTTGGGCTTTTACCTTTTTCTGTGTATGTGTATAAACAGTTTTTAAACTATGTCTAGTTATGTGACTGGGTGGCTGCCCCCCATGTCCTCTCTCATCCTACTTTTCTCGTTCCTTGACCTCTATTCTCTCTGCCTGCCAGCCCTGCCTATCTTTTCTCTTGCCTTGCTATTGGTCACTCAGCTTTATATTTGACCAATCAGGTGTTGTAGACAGGCAAAGTACCACAGCTTCACAAAGTTAAACAAATGCAACATGAAAGACTGCAATACATCTTTGCATCATTAAACAAATGTTTCACAGCACAAATAAATATAACACATCTTAACTCACATGGACATTCGATGACAGTTAGGAGGAATCAGTTCTTTTCTTCCACCATGTGGATCCTGGGAATGAAACTTCAGCTGTCAAGAGTGACAACAAGAACTTTTACTCCCTGAGCTATCTTGTCAGTTCAGGACTGTTTTCTAAAGAGTGTAAAGCAAATGGATAGATTATTACTTGATTTAATTAATTTTTAAGTTGTCATAAAAGGCAATGACAAAATAATGAGTTTCATTATGATATTTACATATATATTTAGATTGATATCTATATATAAATACTGTACTTTGCTCATCAATCTGGCTTCTTTCCCATTCTTAGTAGTCTGTTTTGTTTCTCCAAAATAAGTTCTCTTCAGTTTTCATGCTTCATCATCATTATTATCATATGTATTAAATATATATGATAGGCTGGGCAATGGTGTCACATGCCTGTAAATTCCAGCACATGGAAGACAGAGGCATGCAGAGCTCAGTGAGTTCATGGTCAGTCAGTGAGTTTTAGGATAGCCAGGACTATTACACAGAGAAATTCTGTCTTGAAAAACCAATCTATCTATCTATCTATCTATCTATCTATCTATCTATCTATCTATCTATCTATCTATC
>JABTXL010001586.1:2312379-2327752 GCA_025134845.1 Neodon shergylaensis | reverse complement strand
AGGGCTGGAGATACAGCTCAGTGGTAGAGAAATGCCTGCCATGCATGAGGCCTGAGGACCAATCCCTAGTACAAAATAAATAAGAAAGAAAGTTTGGTGACCGTTGCCACTACAGGAGCTCAAGTCTGTACAGGACAGAATCACTCAGACTATGACTGGATCTTCGGAGTGTTCCTTCTGCTGTGGAATATCCCAGAAAACCAGCAGTGCTGGCCTAGATTATGCCCAGTGTAAGGTTGGCATGGATGCCCATGTTTACTGCCGTCGCCAGGTCCATATTCCTGTGTCTAGCTTTCCTGATCCCTGTTATACTGACCCCAGCTGTAGCGAAGGTAAAAACGTTTTGTTTGTTTCCAGGGCAAGAGCAGAACTTTCTAGATGCCAGCCCTGCCTCACGCTGCTGTCATGCATTCTTTTCTCATGTGCTTGATCCAAAACAGTGACTCCCCTGCGTTGTGCCTGGGGGATTTCTCTGAGTTAGCTTGACTTACTGCTCTTCATGGACCATTTATTTGTTGGAGTCTAGCATGAACCCTGAAAATACCACCCCTTCCCTTGAAAAGACGTCTTCTAGCTCCAGTGCCAGGTATGGAAGCCCCACCTGGGAAGAACCGGTTGCTGCCACCAACAGAGCCACTGTTACCCTGTCTGCTCTTCTGATTGGATTTATAAATCACCAAGTCTTCGGTGGCAACTGGGACATCCTCTCTTATGGCTTCAGCATAGCACAGCTCACTTGTACCTCTGAAGTCCCATACTTCAGCTTGAGGTCTTACTTGGAGTCAGTGGCCGCGATGGGCGTGAGCAAGTTGGATTTTTCTTCACAGTGATTCTGTTTGCTTTTAGTGTCTTTCCTTCTCTCTTCCTGGATCTTAGCTCCTGCCTTCTACCTTGCCTATGCCTGGCCCTCTGTGGGGTTGCAACTTCCTTCTGCCTCTCCTTCATGGGTACCATACTCCCACTAAGAGAAGAATCTGTCCCAGTGGTGAGCAGCTGGGTAGACAGCTCTGACATTCCTCCTGGCCTGTCTGCCTCCTTGGCTATGGAGTCTTCTTACACACCTCCAGGAAGGTTTCCCTGGGAGACACAAGAAAGGGCCTTGCAGACACCAGACAGTGGGACTTGGGTGGGTGGCGGTGCCAGATTCTTCAGTATTTATAAGTGACAGTTCTAACGGGGAGAAGGGAAGCAACATTAGCGGCAATTTGTGGCTGTGTCTCTGGCTCTCTCTCTGCTTCTGGATGTGAGGGGGCAGATCAGCCAAAAGGAACAGCAGAGGAGATCTGTGATACTTAGCTACAGACAACTGAGATTCTGCAGGAGGCCCCAGAAGGAGGCAGACACCCTCACACTGAGATCTGCTCCTGAGCCTTCCTCCTACCACAGCCTGGGAGAGGCCAGGTGACAGAGCCTCATGAGGCGAATGGGAGAGAAAAGGGCTCCACAGGGCACACCTGGGGCTGATCCTGAATCCAAGAGTTCGAATAGCAGCCCTGCCCTAACTGTTGACGTCTCTCTTAGGGCTTCCCTCCTGTGAAAGACGCCATGAACAAGAGCACCCTAGGGAGTGAAGATTTTATTTATCTTACACTCTGGTTAACAGTCTGTCACTGAGTCAAGGGAGGAACCTGGAGGCAAGAACGGGGCAGGGTGAGGGACGCAGAGGCCACAGGAGGAATGATGCTTACTTGCTTGCTTCCCCCCCCCGCCCCGCCCCCATGACTTGTTCATTCAGGACCACCTGCCCAGAGGTGGCTCCACCCACAGTGAGATGGGCCCTCCACAGGCCAATCTAGTAGGCACCCTTTTCAACCAAGGTTCTCTCTTCTCAGATGACTCTAGCTTGTGTTATATGAACACAAAACTATCCAGTATTGTTGATTTTGGATGTCGTCCCAGTTCTTTGGGATGTTAGGGTCTGATTGTCCATGGCTGGGCAGGGGCATCCTCAGATCCCCGGAGTGACCGCTGATTGTTTCTGATGTGGTTTAGTTACCTTCTCTTTTCTCTTTGTTATTTATTTGCCCTTGATGTGGCTTCTCCAAAGATCCTTGGCAGTGTGCTTTGCAGGGCACTCCTCTGAAGCAATGATATTCTATACCTATTTAACATCTGCCACCAAACTGACACTTTTTCTTTTTTGTCCAGTGACAAGGTTGACCAAAATCATCTGTGTAACTCTCACCTTGCTGTGGTCTAGTTAGGTCTGCCATAGTTTCTAAAAGCAAAGCCCAGATCTCCAGTGGATCAGCGTTCTCCTCTATGCCCAGAACAGTGAAGGTCTATTTTTTAGAGGACACTGTAAGTATGACTGTCCTTCTGTCTATCTGTTTGTCTGTCTGTCTGTCTGTCCCACAGGAAAACCCAATCTGGTTGGGAGATTAGAACCAGGAAAGCTTCTTACTAAGTTGACTGGGATCAGAATTGGGGATTATGGTCATCTTCCATGGAGATCTCTAGTGTCATAGCCTCAATTAAAAGAATATCTCAGGACTGCCTTGACTTTACCGTGGTGCACAATGCTTGCACCCCACCTTTCAGTCCTGTGTTTACAGGAGTTCACCCCCTGGCCATGCTCCCAAAGATCCTTGATTACATAGGTCCAGAATTAGAAAGCTGGCTTCCCTGTGTACCTCTCTCCCACCCCCATCCACCTATGTACTCTTGCTACCTTGGTTTCAGCAGGCTGAGTTAGTCTGGAAGCTGCATGGAGAGGAACTCCAGTTGATAGGATCCTCGTGTTTAATGAAAAGGAAGTTCCCTGAGCAGAGCATTCCCAGCAGTTCTAAATGTTCACTGTGTGTATGAGGACGCTCTTAACAGAGGCTGGGGAGCCAATGGAGCAGAAGAGCTGCATGGCTGAGCCCGTGGGAAGATGGCTTCTGCATGCCACCAGCCAAATTCAGCCTGATCGTAAAGGCCAGCAGTGTGCCCACAGTCTGGATCCTGGAGGGAACATTGGAAGAAAGACTCCTCGAATATGAATCAGCCTCCTCCTGTCTCTGTCCACTCTTTTGTCTCATCTCCCTTTCTTTCTCTCTCGCATGCCATTCCTTTCTTTCTCCAGGGTCCTCACAGGTCTAGATGTGCTCATGTGTGTGACTTTAAAAAGAAGAAAGAGACTCCCAAATAGACAAATGAACAAGAGTCCTGCTTCAGTCACTGTATGTAGCCAGGCAGACTTAGATCCTCCAGCTATTGCTCACTGAGTTCAAACTTGTATTGTCTGCAAACATACAACTTTAACATAACAACCGGATTATTAGACACTCATGGGCAGTCTTTGTATAGAGAAAAGCTGGGCTGTCCTAGGCAAGGGAACTGATGGCTGGGATGTGAGTAGAATAGACATCCCAGTTTGAATTGCGTACCTTATACATGTACTACCTATTAAAGATAACAACACGTGTATTGATCAATTGCAGCACTCATTCTACATATTACATAATGTGGCACAAGTAAGGGGCTGGATGAAGGTATGATCTTGACATGCATGGGTAAACGGTGTCCATTTGGTCATCCCCCAATTCTCTCATTGCTAAAGTCAGCAACCAGCAGTTACTGCCATATTGGTAGACACTGAGTATTCAATTGTCAGATCATTCAGTGTAAGATCCTCCCTGAGGATCCTAGAATATGTTAATAATCCTGTTGATGATGGCGATTATAACCAGCTCGTCTTTCTGTCAGTAGCGACTTTTAGGAACTTGAAGGACCACCCATCTTTCCCCAATCCCGAGTGATCTGAAGTTCTGGAGAGATCCTTCACAGGAGATTTTACTGATGTGATTTTTTTTTAACATTCTGTGTGTTGAGTTGTGAACAACTCTAATTCTGAAATGTATTGGAAGCCCTAAGGTTTGCTTCAGAAAGTCTGGCAAAGTTTTTCATTTAGCTCCATAATGTAATGTATTTATGATTGTTTCACCATTCCAATGTATTTATTAGTAAATTAATCAATTGTCCTTAAAACATGTTTATGTAAAATCCATGATAAAGGTATTTCATGTTACTCTAGGGCCTTAACTGCCTTTGAGTCACAGCTCCTAATCCTTGTTGGGTGCACTGTGAGTTACAATAAGGTGTCATGGTGCACATTTGGCCTTGGTTGAGATGGCGATAGGTAGTCAGTAAATGGTGGCTGAATTTGGTGATGGAGTATGATGTTTCAAAATATTTTGGTATGGAAATAAGCTTCCTCAATTAGAGAGTTTAAATCAAGCTCTTAGCTATGATTGAGCTAATTCACTTCTGTCTTCTTTCAAAAGAACCTTGTCAGCTAGATATTGGTAGTTTGCTGATGACTCATGTCTTTTTCCCCAGCAACACTGATAGCTTCCTTTCTAGACTATGCTGTCCCTTTCACTGTGAGCAAATTCTGCACCATCCTAGCTTTTCTGTGCTGCTGGATTCTGATTCAAAGTCTAGGAAGTATGTGTCTGATTGGCTAAGCCTAGGTCACATGATCCTCTCTACGCCAGTCGTTTTCATCCATCTCACCCTCACTCATTGCTCCATCCTTCTCTGGTTTGTTGTTTTAGTGCACGAAGGCCTAACCCTCCCAATGACCACTCCCCCAGGCTCTCTTGCCCTCTGATTTCCATTGGTTAGAACAATGCAAGGTCCTAACAGGAGACAAGAGAGTGAGAAGAGAAAGAAGCCAGGCTGTTTCGCCTCCACTTCCTTCCTTCTCACTTGAGTGCAGGAAGAGCAGAGGAACTCCATTTCCCCAGGACATCATCTTCCCGTGGGTGGTCCTCTTCCCGGGATCTGGGTTCACCAAGGAAGTGTTCCTTCTCTTACTCTCCCCAGATCTGAGCATGGAAAGCATATTGATAATCTCTGACTGCTTCAGCATTGTTTATTGGTTTCTGTAGCCCCACCCACATCATTGTACAATAGTCCCTTCATTAAATCTCTTCAGATCCTATCTGGGCATGTCTTCTGCCTCCCATGGGGAGTCTGATTAAAATCAATGCCCCTGCTGCAAAGGAAGCTGAGAAAATAAGCATCAGGAATTTCAGCTTCTAGCTGGAAGCCATATACCCTCTTAGCTGGGCCCAAAAGGTAGAAGGCTTTTCAAAACTGGAAGAAAATAAAGAGGGGTGGCATGGCCCTTCTGTTCAACCGCACTGAAGTTCCTTGCAATTTCCATAAGGTGACAACAAAAATAAAAGATGTAGACGTTGAGTATAAACATCAAAACACTATCATCTTCCACAGATATCAAAGCTGCATTCGTAAACAACCCGACAGTGTCTGTAATCTATTAAAATAACTAAATTTAGCAAACACCAGTGCAGACAAAGTTGAGATGAAAAATGCCAGTTGTATTTGTAGATGCAAACAACTGGACAATGAGATGTTTAAAATACTGATTATATGGATTATATAATAGTGCTGCTGAAAGAAAAGCAAAGCTCATGGAGTTTCCTCAAGTTTGGGGTTTTACAACAGAATTGCTATATGAACCAGGAGTTCAATTCCTGGATATATGTGCATGCATACCTATGTGCGTGTATGCCCGCACACGCGCACACAATTGATACTCTAGTTCATATTGTTCACAGCTAGGTAGGCCCATCGGTGCTTTTCTCTCCCAGCAGTCTGTGTAACACCTTCTGACACTGTGGAAACTAGGCAGCAGGTGGGCTCCAGTTCGGCTCCAGCTCGATTTCTCGATTTTGCATGCAAGGCTTCCACATCTTCTGAGGGGCCACCAACACATGTAGCAGGAAACAGGATTGTTATGGAGGCTTCTGGACCTCCTTGATCAACAACTCATACCCAAGTATTCCGCACGTGGTACTGCCAGCCACACAGAGGAGTCCTTTTCTTTCTTTCTTTCTTTCTTTCTTTCTTTCTTTCTTTCTTTCTTTCTTTCTTTCTTGTTTTCTTGCTTTCTTTTTTTTTTTTTTTTGGATTTTTGAGACAGGATTTTTCTGTAGCTTTTGGTTCCTGTCCTGGAACTAGCTCTGTAGACCAGGCTGGCCTAGAACTCACAAAGATCTACCTGCCTCTGCCTCCCGAGTACTGGGATTAAAGGCATGCGCCACCACCGCCCAGCTCTTTTTAATTCTACATTTTAATTGGGTTATAAGATGGATTTTTTCACATGGCTTTTTCATTTATCATGTTTTGTTGTTGTTGTTAACCTTCCATCCTTGCTCTCCCATCTTCCTCATGCACCTCTCGCTGCCCGGCCTAAACTTTTTCCACCTCTGGTATTCCCTTTTTAACCTTCATTTTACCATTTTTTACTGCTTCCCTTTCCCCCAAGGCTTTCATCCTCTTATGCCCTTACTTAGTTTGAGCCCTACAAACTCTAGTGCCAGCCTGATGGCAAAATTATTCTATTTGTACAATAGTTATGGGACTGTTCTGGGGGCAGCCAAACTGAACAGGTTGGAGGCCTTCTCCACAGGAGGGAAGCCATGCTCGGTATTGTAACCTGGTCAAAACCAGGTGTCTGGGAACTTAAAAGACATGGAGGGAAGTTTCTGCTCTTATTTAGCTAAACTGACACGGTGTCAAATGTCTTCTGTTTATCTATATTTATACCCATAGACAAATTCTACTCCAAGCCTTATTCAGTGAGGCCTCTGTTTGCATGGACACTGAAGGCAAAAACTTGTGACTGCTCAAGGAGTTGTGAATCTCTGTATTCTTGTTCTCATGTAAGTGGTAGTTAAATGCTCAGTCCTAAAAGAGATCTTAATAGCTTCCCACCTAAGGCTCAAGGAACATCAGAGGGCAGGAGTGTAAAGAACGCAAGATCTGAATGACCCCTGAGACAGAGCCACTGTAGGTCTGAACTCAGCAACAGCTACAGTGAGCAGCACTGGGCCTGTGCAAGACTGGTCAATAATCCGCCATAGGTGTAAAGGGGCTCAGAGGGCTCGACTCTTCCTGCTAAACTATTGGTTACTGATAGAGTCTAAGAGACAGAGGGTCATTGTCATTAATTTCTTGCCCACTGGTGACCTCCTCAGGCTTCCATGGATAGTTTCAAAGCCATGGTCATGCAGAAGGGCTTGGTAAGGCTCTGTAGTTCATCAAACTAAACAAAGAGACATGGACATAGGAAAAGGAATTGTAGTGAGGAGTGGGCATGACCAAAGGTAAGAATCAGAGGGCATTATATTCCTGTACAAAATTGTCAAAGAACAAACTTAATAAAAAAGAGAAAAGAATTGAGCATAGGCTCTCAAGCAAATATTTAAACATTAATTTTAGCATTATTTACAATAGTCAAGAAGAAGAATCAAACTAAAATTTAAAGAGCACTGGTGCACACACACACACATGCACATGCACACACACATACATACATGGTACATGCACACGTGCACACACATGCACATGTCTGTGTATGCACACAAACACCAGAACATTATTTATCCTTCAAAAGAAGGGAATCCTGTCTTGTGACACAACATAGATGAAGGACAATGTGCTTACTAAAATGAACCAGTTACCAAAAGGCACTTCTTCCCTGGTGGGCATGCATCAGGTATCTGATGTAGTCAAATCCAAAGACACAGGAATCGGAAACTGGTGACTAGGACTGAGAGCATCCATAAATGGAGATATATTGCTCTCTGTGGATAGGGTTTTGGTTTTGCAAAATGAAAAATATTTGTTATAGCCGGGCGGTGGTGGTGCACACCTTTAATGCCAGCACTCGGGAGGCAGAGGCAGGCGGATCTCTGTGAGTTCGAGGCCAGCCTGGTCTACAAGAGCTAGTTCCAGGACAGGAACCAAAAAGCTACGGAGAAACCCTGTCTCGAAAATCCAAAAATAAAATAAAATAAAATTGTTATATAACAACATACATGCAGTTAATACTACCATACTGTACATTTAAAAAGAGATGCAAGCAAGGCCTAGAGTGATGGCTCTGGGGTTAAGAAAACTGGTTGCTCTTCCAGAAGACCTAGGTTTGATTTCTAGCACCCATGTGGCAGTTCCCAGACATATGTGCCTCTAGTACCAAGGGATCTGACCCCTTCTTCCAGCCTCCATTAGCACCTGAAATGCATGTAGTGCACAGACATACATGCAAACAGACACCCATACATACAAAATAAAATTAAGAAAAAATAACAGATATAATAAGTTTTATATTAATGTGTTTTACCATAATAAAGTCTATTGATAATAACATCAGAAATGTCAAATAGCTAAGAATAAATCCAATAAAATTACAAGACTTCTCCACTGACTACTAAGAAATTACAGTAAATTACAGTAAAATAATAATAATAAAATACCAGTAAAAGAAATTGCAGAAAAGATGTTCATTGTTATTATAGGGCTATCAAATTAAAACTTAGGTGTTAGGGGGAAAGGAAATGAACAGGATAACCAGTGACAGGCAACAGACGATCCAGAAGTGGATTCACACTTCCATGGTCACGAGATTCACACCAGAACCTTTTTGACTGCAGTTCTGTTGGGGAAAGGATGATCTTTTCAGGAAGTGAAACCGGAGATGCTGACTTCCATATGGGAGAAGAAGAGCTTTGCCCTCTACCACTCACTAAATTTATGTGGATCATAGATACGTGAAAAGTATAAGAAAAGCCTAAGGAAGCGAGACTATCATTGTGACCTTGATGACAGGCAGTAATTTCCTAGGTACTACTACTCATAAAGGGACAGTGAAATCCATTGAGCCACAAACATTGTCATCAGAGCTGTTTTTCCATAAAAGACAGCATTTACACTCTAAAAAGTGTAAGCACCAGGAGCTAGAGGGATGGCTCAGTGGTTAAGAGTACTTGCGGCTCTTCCGGAGAACCCAGCTTTGGTTCCTGAAACCATTGCTGTGACCCACAACTGTCTGTAACTCCCGTTCCAGGGCATCCGACTCTCTCTTCTGACCTCCATGGCCACCGGACACTCATGCAGTGCACTTACGTGCGTGTAGGCAAATCACTCATACATATAAAATAAAAGTAAAATTATTTTATGGATGTAAGCGATCAGGCAAGCCACAGACTAGAGGATGCTAGTAGTATATCTGCTAAGAAACTCAATTATTGTAAGGGCTGAAGAGTTATAGTGCTTTACAGAAGAAATGTCCAGATGAAAGATCATCTGATGAAGAGGTCTCCAACATCATTCTTCATCAGACTAATTTAAATTTAAACCATAATGAGGTGTCACCAAGAGTGTTAACTTGAAAGACTATTGCAATAAAGTGTTACAAAACCTGAGAGCAACCTCAATTCTCATATGGAGGCTGTTTGTTCAGTGGTTTTGGGAAAACAGTTACATGTCTGTTTAAAAGTCTAAGATTTAGCTACTTGGTGATTGAACATCTCCCTATCAGGTATCTACCTAAGGGAAATGAAATAGGGTTGCACCAAAAGAGCTGGACAAGGGTATGGGAGAACTTTCTGAGATGATTGATGTATTGTTTTTAATCTTGATCTGGGATATATAAAAATATAGACTTATAGTTATCCTCTTAATGCTTATTCACTTGATTGTCTAGAATATGTGCCTTGATTTTATAAAGTGTGTCAGGTAGAAAATAAATGATTGCAATCCACTCATGCAGATGGTCTAGAAGGCCTGTAGGCAGGAGAGGGTAAACATGAGGGAAGCACAAACTCTATGTAATCCCTCTAGGAGACTCGTAGTCTGTTCCATTGTGTTCTTTGTAGACACCTGGATGTTGGGGAACACTTCCAGGTATGACAAGGATCCTGTAGAGTAGATGCTTCTGCATATATTTACCCAAAGTCGAGCACAGATCTTTCCATGGGTAGTCAGTTGTTTCAGAAAGCCCCATCCTCCATCTCCATGCATATTTGGGTAGAGGTTCAAGCTAAACAAGGTCAGAAGGATTGGCTAGAAATGCGTCTGGGTTTGTATGAAGACTGAGCAGTGCTCTAGACTGTCCCCCATGGGCTACAAGCCAGAGCTATTTAGAGAGCTGTCCATGGACTGGAGCCTATCTACAAACCTGTGCTGATCTGTGATGATGTACTATTGAAATGGAGAGTCAGCATTTGAGACTCGTTGCTGTTGAGGGAATAATCTAATGCCTATTGAATGTACTATTATAAAATTGGAGCGTGTACGTTGTATATTTATTTCTTTCCATTTCGTTCCTAATTTGTTTTCATTGTATGTTACAAAAATATTGGACTGTGATGAATTAGAAATTTTGAAAAGGAGAAACTGGTCCTTCATTACTGCTGCTTTCAGGAGTGTCATCTCAGGCTCGCGAAGGGTACACCCTAGAACATATGGATGAACTTGAGCTGGGTCTCTGCTAAGTCAGAGGCTGCTGCCGCCTAATTGTAGTTTCCATAGTTACCAGCCACCACTGATGAGACTATAAACAGATCTTAAAGGGAAAATCTAGGCACGGACAGAAGTCAGGTAGGTGGGGCAGGAGGGAAGGAGGTTACCAGATACCAGGTGAGCTCCAGGCTGGAGAGGGGAGCAAGGACTCTTCATAGCTGTAGACATTAGTTGTCTCTCTCAAGGGCAGAAGTCCTTGGGATTAATGGCAGGCTATTGCCATCACAACTGCCCATGAAGATTCCATAAGGAAAAGATGGCAAGGAAATTTATGGCCTCAAGACTGGGATTCTCCCAAGCAAGCTACATCTCTGTCATTTTGGGGTCTTTGCTGTAGTAGATATATCAGGTTTTGTTCCATCAAATTGTGTTATGTGATCATTCATTTCTGTGCTCATATTTTACTCAGATAATAGCACTGCTTGAAGCCATTCATCAGAGCTCAGCCACACATGGTCCTGCCTTCAGGAAGCTTTCATTCTGACAGGAGAAACAGACTATAGACATAAATATGTAGTGTTCACAGATACTATAGATTCATTCCATTGGCTGAAGAGTGGTGTGTTGGGTACAGGAAGGGCTGTGCCAAGGGTGAAAATGTTCACACGCAGTTTTCAGCATTTGAGAAGTGAAGGACAGATCTATAACAGCAGGTAAAATGTAGAGCTTGTCATGAAGCTCACAACCCGTGTTTGTCAACTGAATGACCCAGAACCACAGAGATCAAGGCTAGTCCTTCTCAGTTCACATCTGCATGTCTCTAAGTCCCCAGAGAAGCCTTTCATGGCTACTTGGTTTCAAGAGGAACTGAAGTTTCTACATTCACTCTCCAGACAAAGGTCACCCTCCTCTTTAAAACAGAAGGGGTCTCCCGTGGGGCTCAGCACTGGAGGACACTGTTGCAGCCTGTTAGTTCTGAGGGAGGAACTGGAAGCAAGAGAAAGCGTGATGTTGTTCTACTTAAATATTTGGATTATGTGAACAAAGAGGCAATTTTGCCTCAGAATTATAGACTTGTAAATCATTCTAAAGAGAGAAAGGCCGGGTGGGGGGCTGCAGAGGCTTGGGATGCAAGTTTACGATCTCTTCAGAAGCCCTTGATGGAATTACAGCCCCGTAATTCACTGGAGCCTGCTCTTTCCTGCAGCTTGGCCTCAGCTCTTGCTCAAGGACCCCCGGGAAGGCCCATCTGGGTGCTAGTAACGAGAGGCCTCTGTGAGGAAATGGTGAGAGGATTGGCACGGTCCCTGGCAGCTAGGCCTCCGTGTCCGGGGTTCTGTGGGGCTGTGTCGGAGCAAGCTGCCAAGAAGTGGAGACCAGGAGGCAAGCAGAGCTGCAGGACCAAGCAGCACATGGAAGACATTCTGTGGGTTTCTCTGGGGTTCCGTGCAGGCAAGCGCATTTCATAGAGAGCTATGGAATCCTGTAGCAAGACAAGAAGGGATTCTCTGTGGATGGGGCAAGCGTGTGGCAGGATGTCGCTCCTCCTTTCCTTTGTCAGAACCATGCTTCCGGGCTGCTGCGTTAGAAAGTGATGGTCAGCAGCCTTTCACCAGGGAGCAAATGCTGTGTCTCAGAGGAACTCACCGCCAAAGGAGACTGCTTGCTGAGTCTTCTGGCACTGGTCCTCTTCTATCTTAGGGTAACGTCCATGGTAGGACACAATTTCGTCAAGTGACTATCTGTATGTCCACCTTCCCCTGGCCTCAGCAGTAGCTTCTGCCATGATCAAGATGAAAAAGAAGCTTCAACAAGACAGCTTTGAGTGGTACATCAGTGGAAATAACCCCCCTTGTAGGGTCTGGTATACAGGCCTGGAATCTGGGCTGCTTGGTAGGCAGAAGACTCACATTTAAGGGTTTCTTCTGGTACAGAGTAAGTTTGAGGTCACCCTGGGTAACTTAGTGAGATCCTATCTTTAAGTGTGTGTGTGTGTGTGTGTGAGGGTGGGTGGGTGGGTGTGTTTTCAAAAAGGATTGGAGACACAGCTTAATGGTAAAATGCCTACCCAGAATGCAAAGCACAGGACTCAACCCCTAGTACCGAACTAAAAAGAGAAAAACCATCTTTCATGAGGTATGCTAACTGTGCCTATGGATATGCACATAACACACTTAAGTCTCACAAAGTATTGCCACTTCACAGAGGGGACAATGAGTTGAAGAGACAAAATCCTTTTGTTTCTGGTAAAAAATGTACAACTAAGAGTCATTGCACGCTTGATTTTCCTGTAAGTACGACGTATCCCACAAGAAAAGCTTCCCTCTGTCCCATCCCTAAATCTTTCGGATAATTAACCTCAATTCTTAACAGTTAATATGTGGTGTCTCGTGAAATCAAAACAAAACTAAATGAAAGTTCCGTACAGCAGAGAACACCACCATTCAAGCAAAGAGGCGACCTACAGAATGAGAAAAAAATTGTGCCAATTACACATCTGAGAAGGTCAGTATCCAGAGAACACAAGGAGCATAAAAAGATGCACATCAGGAAAACAAATAACTCAGTTTGAAAATGGAGCATAGCGCTAAACAGAGTTCTCAAGAGATGGGATACTAATGGCTGAGAAGCACTTTTTAAAAATCTATTTTTTTTGGATGAGCTTTTAGTTTAGTTTTTATTTTGTTTTTTTTTTGTCTTAATTTTTTATTTTTGGTTAGTTTCTTCAGAGCAAGAGAGGAAAAACACAAAGTTGGATGGGCAGGGAGGTAGGGAGGATAGAGGAGGAGAAACATGATCAAAATATATTGTATGAAAACTTTTTAATAAAAAGCATTATTAACAAAAATTGTTCAGTAGCTTTAGCCATCAGGGAAATGAAAATTAAAACTGCTTTCAGATTTCATCTTGCCCAAGTCAGAAGAGCCAAGGTTAATAAAAGAAATAATAACCAATGTTGGCAAGAATGCAGGGCAAGAGGAACACCTATTCATTGCTTGGGAGTGCAAACTGGTAAGGCCACTATGGATATTGGTGTGAAAGTTCCTCGAAAAAAAAAAACCTGAGAATAAATTTGCCACAAGATATAGCTATACCACTCTTGAGTGTATACTCAGAGCACTCTGCAGAGATACTTGCTCATGCATGTTCACTGCTGCTATAATTCATAATAGCCAGAAATTGGAAGCAGTCATTCCATCAACTAATGAATGTATAATGGAAGTGTGGTACATTTGTACAACAGAATATTTTTCAGATGCTAAGAAAAAATGAAACTATAAAATTTTCAGGTAAATGGTTGATTCTGGAAATAATCCCGAGTGAGGTAAAAGAAAACATTGCATGTTTTCTCTTATTTGGAGATGTTAGCTTTTATGATTTCAATATGTGTATTTAGTAAGGAACTGTGGGTCTTCCAAGGAAGGAGATAAAGAATATACAGGGGATATAAAGTGTTTATAAAGGGATAAAGGATGAATTAGGACAGTAAGATTAAAAGGGTTTATGAGGGCAGGGTAGAGGAGAGACTCTGGGATGGGTAAGAAAGACTAAAAGTCTTTTGAAAAGCCATATGGAAACATACTACTCTAGACATTCCCTAAAATATATGAAAAGAGCTTAAATGAAGTTACCATATAATGGGGGATTCAGTACCCCAACTAAACATCAGATGTTGCCAAAACCCCATTCAGTACTAGAATGGGTTACACCTTTTTGAGTTGTTAGCAAAAGATGTCCCATATATCCCCAAGTACCACACGCTGTTTTCCATGCAGTTGACTGCCTCCACAACTTGATGGTAAGGCCCTGTTGCTGAAGATATCACATACTTATGGCATGGAGAAATTGAGCTGGGACTCAGAAGCTTTATCTCTACCAGCTTGCATTCACAGTGCTAGAAGATCTTATACACACCACTGGAGGGGAAAAAGGATCGTCAGTCTCACCCGGCTATAAACAAACCCTGAGTGTTATCATAATGAATTGCCTGAAAGATATGCCCACTGGTGTAATAGTGGCATGAGCGTCAGGATAGTAACCAATCAAACAGTGGTCATATTGTTAACGAGGCCAAGAACCTGAGACTAAATAGGTAATGGACCCACAGGAAAACCTATTACTATTATTCTGCTAAAAAAAACTTCGCAATGAAATGACTTCTAATGGCCAACTGCTGCACTTAAGATCAGCGTATAGCCTAAATCATGGCAGAGAAGTTTCTTCTTGCAGCTTGACAGAGACGTACAACTAAACAGTGTGCAGACAGTGATAGACTTTGGAGTGCTCAGCCCTGAAATAGACTTCTAACTTTCACCCTCCCCCAAGGCTCAGGGATCTATGCAGAAAAAGGGAGTAGAAAGATTATCAGAGTCAGAGGTGGTAGATGATTTTAAGAAAACAACAGTTTCTAGACACAACAGGGCAGATGCACATATGAATTTACAGAGATTGCGACAGCATGGATAAGACCTACCCAAGCTCAAGCTAGACAAATATCCCAGCATGAAGGAGGAGACCTGATAGCTGCTGGGGATGGTGAGTTTTTACCAATAGAGTGACACTGGACACATTGACTACACTCCAGGGCAGACCTCATGCTAAGCCAACTCCAAATCAGACTCTGTGGTTTTAGTGCTTTTTTCTTTTCTTTTGTGTTTGTTTTTGAGATAACTCACCTCTATGTAACCCTGGCTGTCCTGGAACTCACTATATCAGGCTGGCCTTGGATTTATCTGACTCTTGTTTTGCCTCTCAAGTTATTAGATAGAGGGAGAAGATTAATGAGGCTCATGTATCACAATACTAATGAGGCCCTTTCCAGAGGTTATATAAATGGTAAACTATTGCTAGGTGAGGGATGATTCTTCAGTAGTGTAGCTGCCCACAAGTCGTTCAAGGAACTCCAGTGATGCAGCTTTTATGTGCCATCCACCCATTCTGGGATGAGGGATTTTAGTGATGCGACCATGCAGTTCATTTCTGCTTTTGTAAGTAAGCCCAATGAATTCATTGGTTCAGTGGACTTGATTTGGATAGAATTATTTGTTTGCTCTGTCATATTCTCTCTCTCTCTCTCTCTCTCTCTCTCTCTCTCTCTCTCTCTCTCTCTCTC
>JABTXL010001586.1:2268041-2309028 GCA_025134845.1 Neodon shergylaensis | reverse complement strand
GAGATGAGATGAGATGAGATGAGATGAGATGAGATGAGATGAGATGATGAGAGCTATTGGCAGTTAGTTGATGGTTGTTGGGGAGGGAAAGTTGGTTTTCTTCAGGTCTGTGGTCCATGCTTCAGTGGATGGCTCTATAGACTGAGTGGGTTGTAAGAAAAAGGAAGAGGATATGAAGTTAGGAAGTCTGTGGAGGACAGTCTGGGAGAGTTGGAGGGAGTGTAGGTATGAAATTCTCAAAGATAGACATTTATTTTTAAAAAAAATGCCTTAACCCATTATGGAAATGAAGGAAAAAAAACAATGGCTGTAGGTGGAGATAGAAATAATGAAAAAAGACACAAAGCTTGAAGCCAGATATAATTCCAACTTGGAGAGGGAAGGTTATGCATGGAGTTCCTCCTGTACCTAAGGAACTGTTGGCAGCTGATAGTTGCTGGGAGAATGGAGAATTTCTTTAAAGGTATTCTGCCTGTGGTTCAGCCACATGTCAGTGGATGGCCAGACATCTAAGACATGGCAGCACAAGCTGAACTTGCTGGGGTCAATAAAGGAGGACACAGAGTTGGGAGGGTTGGGAAGAGGGGGTGAGTTGCAGAAGGAGGATGAATGTGACTAAAATCTATTACACTAAGTTTTTTTTTTGTTTTTTTTTTTAAATTATTTATTTATTTATTTATTTATTTATTTATTTATTTATTTATTTATTATGAGTACAATATTCTATGTGTATGCCTGCAGGCCAGAAGAGGGCACCATACCTCATTACAGATGGTTGTGAGCCATCATGTGGTTGCTGGGAATTGAACTCAGGACCTTTGGAAGAGCAGGCAATGCTCTTAACCACTGAGCCATCTCTCCAGCCCTACACTAAGTTTTTAAAGAACCAATAAAGAATTGGGAACAAAAGGAAGAGTGGAAAAATGGAAAGGTAGAAGAAATTTGGGGACTCTTACCAGAAAATATCGTTTAAGTGACTCTAATATTGCTTCTATAGATTCAGTTAAGGGGTTTAAAGGATCATATTTCGTGTTGCAGACACCCTGTGTTCCACCTCACAGCCCATCAACCTACCTTTCTATCCCAGCTGTCCCCACACCAACCCGCTGACATTCATCTGTAGTCTGTCAACATCTGCTTTAAGGAAGCTGTATCTCCCTTCCGTCCTTTAGCTCCAATTGATGAAGTCCCTGGGGAAGCCACTTAGCCATTCCAACATGCTCACTTATAGGTAGTAATGAATAAATAGCCACCGGGCAGTCTTTAGGCAGTTAGGAATGAGAGTCACCCCAAGGGGCATTCTACAATGTTTACAGATCCAGGGGAGTGGTGTCCCTGCTGCCTGTAGTAGGGGGGCACTTTGAATGGGTTTGTCTTTCTCTATTTCCCACATCCCTTCCTCGGGACCACCTGCTCACAAGCCCTTGTATCTGGTGCTGGTTTGGGAACTCAGGTACTTGTAATCTTAAGTTATCATTTCCAAAATCCTCTGAGAAGCTGACATATTCTTATATTGCAAGATCAAGATTATACTGCTGGAAATTTTTACTGCTGCTTAATTTTATCTGTTCTTTTAAAGCACGTTTTCAGGGCACTACTATGTGCCAAGTGCCGCCCCGTGAACTGGGGCTGGAGGGTGAGCATGCAAGGTTCTTCTTCAGGAGGGTGTTCTCCAGAGCAGAAGAAGCTGCCACCTGCCACAAAGTTACAAGGAATCAGGGCCTGTCTTACGTACTCTAATCATTACCTCACTTGCAACAATCCTATGAGAAAGAAGCCCTTGTTCTCATCTCAAAAGACAAAACAATCAGGGTTACAGGTTGTAGGGACTTGTTCTAGAAAGATCTGGTCAGTCCAGGGTATATTTGAGCCAGACCCTAGTTGTAGTCTTTATGCAAGACTATCTATCTATCTATCTATCTATCTATCTATCTATCTATCTATCTATCCATCCATCCATCTATCTATCATCTATCTATCTATCTATCTATCTATATGTATGTATATATGATCAGGGGACAAAGCCTAGAGGTGGTAGTCCATGCATGGGTGGGCTGCAAATGTAGTTTGTGGTGGCGGGGGTGACAAATTAAGTTTGTATTGCTCGTGGGAATGCAAAGTTCAGAAGACAAACTGAAGTGGGAAAAGGAATGAAAATCACAATGCAGCAGTCAGGACCGCCCACTCGGGGATATCTGAGGTTATCTGGCTTGAGGAAACAGGGTGTGCCCTAGGCTGGAAAATATATTCCTAGTGCAGGGGCTGAGTGCACCTCTCTCGTGACCTGGCAGAGTTTGGGGTTGTATAATGGGAATGATTAGAGTGCAGCCCAGACCACGGCTCCTACTACGAGGAATGGGTGGGAAGATCCTTATCAGCACATGCCCGGGAAGAGTCGGGGAATAAGGATGCATTTTCTGCCTCCCTGGGGGCAGGGGAGTCACATCGTCACACTTATCCATGTGTCCAGCCTTTTCTGTGACCTTCCTGGAGGCCTGGACACCTTTGGGAGCCTCTGATGGCATCTTGGTTTGACCTAGAGAAGTCTGCCTGGGCCTCTGTCTTTGGACAGCACACTGATCTGTGGCCATGTGAGCATGAACTTGATTCATAGGCTTGGAGTGGGTGAGGTGGTGGAACATGTGGTCGCCACCCTTTTGGACCTTGGGCTCTACTTCCTTGAGTTTGATGAGGTGTGGGCTTAATGTCTGGTACTCTTGACCTTGGCATTGTTTGCCTGTATCTTCTTAAGCTCACTCTTGTACCTTTTGGCAAACTGCATGTTCCCCCAAAACTTGAGGTCTTTACTCTTAAGAGATATGTATCTTGTGACTGGGGTTTCTTGATATTATTTCTGTGCCATTTGAGTGACCATTTGTGCTTGGTGTGATTCTTGGACGTGACAATTACACCATGGCTCCTGAAGTGCTTGAATAAGAAGGCACAGTAAGGTCTCTGTCCCTGAGTGAGACAAGCCATCTGCTTCCCCACTTCCAATTGAGGATCAGGATCAAAATGCCCGGAAACCTAGGTTATTTTTGGAACCCTGGATGCATTCATCCTTGCCTGATAAACCCCACGTCTCCCTGGCCAGTTGTCTCCTGCCACTCCTTCATTCTCTTAGTGTTTTCCTTTCAGTCCGACTCTGTACTGGGCCCAGTTCAGGAAAATTAGGAACATTAAAAAATGGACTCAGCTCACAAGCAAATAGTCAATGTTAGATTTTTAATAGACGTAGGCCAAGTACTGGAAATCTCAGCACTCAGAAGGTAGAGGCAGGAAGGTAATGAGCTTGAGGCTAGCCTGAACAAAGTAGTGAGAGCCTGTCAAAGAAAAAAAGCGGGTAGGGAGGAGAGGAGAGGAAAGGAGAGGAGAGAGGAAAGAGGGGAAGGAAGAGGAAAGGAAGGAGAGGGGGAAGGGAGAGAGAGAAACCCAAAAGAGATGCAAGAGAATGCTAAAATCTAGTTTTCACATCCTAAATCTAAAATCTTGACCAAAAGAATCGTTCTTTGTTCTCTGTAGGCCAAAGTGCTAATTTCATCAATTTCTCTGCTCAGAGTAAATCTTATTCCCAGCAGCAGTTGGGCGGGCTTTGTTTTGCCTCAGGAGCAAGAACTCGCGCATCCTAGTGACACAGAGAAGCAAAGATTTAGTTTGAACTCAATCTGGATCTCTACCAGGATCACCTGGTGGCTCTCTGTCCAGGTAGATGGGGCAGGCTGCTCCCTGGAGCGCTGCAGGTGCTTGATCCCATTCAACTCCCTGGAAGCAAGTTGTGGGCCAGATGCACTTTATCGGCATGGGACATTGGATTTCTCGCCCAGAGAGGGAAGGTAGAAACTATGGAACAAATACATAAACTTGTAGTTGTCTCTAGGAAGGACTCCAGAATCACATGTGTGTCCTTAGTTCTAGTGGGTTCTCTCAGCAGCCCTACAGTTTCTGCCTCTACATTCAAGGAAGGTGTTTCTCTCGAACAGAAGGCAGGTGGGTTTAGAGGAAGTGCAAGGTGCTAAAAGGACCCTCCCAGGCCTCCATTCCCCCTGCTAGACCAGGAGCAACTCTGCTAATTTGATTATAATACCTGTTCTCTACCTGTAAAAGACAACACCCAGCTAAGGTTCTCATCCTAAAGGTAAAGTATTTATGAGATGTGTGGTCCATTGTGGAAAATGATCACCCCTGTGCTAACGGTGGGAAGACAGCTTAGTGACCAGTTCCGTTGCTGATTACTTTTGTGTACTTTGACAGCTTTTTCCCTCCTTCAATTCATCCACAGTTGACTGAGCATCTCCTTGAGTGAGTCACCGAGCTAAGCCGGGGTAAATTCAACTGAGGGATGGCCGCTGCCTTTAAGAGTCCCAGTTTAATGATAGTATTTGCTCACAAGGTGTGAGGTATTTACTGTTTTGTTGTTTTATTTTGTTTTCCAGTGGGGAACTAAGGCAGCCACTCTAAATGTCACTGGGGCTCTAGGACTGACCCACTTGTGTTTGTTCAGGGCTGTTTTCATGACTAATAAAACCACGCGTGTTTGCATGGCCTTTTGCAGAACATCCGATCTCTTTTCAATCAGTTATCCAAACCCAACTAAAAGCCTTTCTGGGCTTCATGGCACAGTTAGAACAATCCTCACTTTGTGAATAAGGAAGCAAAGGTACCAAGAAGTGTCTGGCTGCTCAAGGTCATGGTGGTAGGGTCTGGTGAAACTTGAGATAACACTGGTAAAATCTGCCGCAGGGGCTGTGGCGGGGCTAGGCTAGAGTGGAGCATCTCAATCTAGATGCTCCTACACAGCCTCCGTGCTTACTAAGAGGACATCCTCGTTGACCACTAGCTACTTTCCTGGGTGAGTCTGAGCAACCAACTCCCAGGACTGGAAGCCACAGACGTCTCCCTCTGCTCACAAAGTCACTGCTGAGGTCCGTCTGTGTCACTTGCTTGTCCTGGCTGTCTGTGTCTGCTAGAGGTGGCTTCCTCCCAACCGCATTCATCATCTTTTTTTAGTAGTTCTGTGGTGTTTCAGTATGACTCTCTGGAGGTGAAAAGCTAAGATATCAAACCATAGGCACACCCGTGGCTGCTTCCTCCCAGTCCCTTCCTAAGGCCAGGTGGCCTCACCACTTAATATGGCTGAGGCCATCTTCCCAGTGAGTAAGTCTACACTGGCCAGCAGGGGCCCTGCCTTACATCTGGAGAGACTGGAGAGCAGCTTACCAGGAAGAGTAAGAGCAGAATAGCAAAGTGACTCTGGCGGTCAGAGTGAGGGCTGGAGGCCGTGAAAAGATAGATTCGGGGATTGAGGTCCCTGGCAAAGCATTGTCAACATCATGGGAGTGAAACTTATTCTCCCAAACATGCAGAGGAAACCCCCCACGTGGCTGCCTTAAGGGAGAACTAAGTCTTAGGTAGAAGGACTACTCTCAGATGAGTGGATGTCTGGAGAGAGGAGATGCCGCCGTGTGCCATCATGTAGGAGGGCACTGCTTACTTGTGGTCCACCTTACCCACGTAGTCACATAAAGACTCCAAATCTCAAACTGCATTTTTATTATTTTTTAATAAACTTTATTCTATATTACAAATAGTTTTTTTTTGTTCTGAACTGCAAAATAGGAATGCCTTATATTTACATACACAGGTATACAATTAATTATAACAAAGGTACAGAAGCTTGCCTTTACCAAGTTACAACTGGGCTCCAATTTAAATAGCATAGGTTTTCTTTTAAAAACTTTTTTAAATCTTTTTTTTTTTAAATCTTACTAGGATACTCTTCTTTAAAAATCGAAACCAGAAGACCCTTTTTTTTTTTTTTTCAGAGACCCCATCCACCTGTCCTTGAGGCTCAGGGTAACACTGTTGTCTAAAGATACATTTTGCTTTCTTCTTTCGAAGGGTCAGTATTCAAGGTGAGCATTTTGGAACAGAAGTGGGGCACACCAGAAAGGGGCAAGTGGTGAGGAGAACAGAAATGATCTGTCCCGCCGCTTTCGGTGGCCTCTTGCTCAGGCTCGCTCGGCCCCTGAGTGCTTAACCCAATCGTGCGTCCACCTCCTTCTTTCCCCTCTTAGCATCTGGGGCTTAATTCTGGGTACCCTGACCAGGCCAGAACCCCTGCTCTCTTCCCGCATCTCAGTTCTTGGAGTCATTGTCTTCTGTGGTACCTGGAGTTGCCGGTTGCTATGGTAACTCCACAGGACCCTGCTGGAAGAGGCTGTTTCCTATGGGCTAAGTGGGGAGGAAGGCTGCATCCAGTACTTCCTTCCCAGTTTAGCCTGGGGACCTGGTTCCTTCTCAGGGCAGCCAGCCCAGGACTAAGCTAGGATCACATGCCCCAAGGACAGGTCCAGGCCGGGAGGGATGTGGGGAGGATCATCCATTCTCAAGCCATGTCATTGGTTTCCAAATGGAAACAAGATTCTTTGAGGTAAACTAGCTTTTCATTTTAAAGAACAGAAGGTTTCCTAAGTCCTCAAGCTGACAAGATGCCAGGGAAGGAACGGGAAGACAGATGAGGACGCATAGCCCATCTTCGCCTCTTGCTCCAATGGAACTGATCTCTGCACAGGAACCTTCCTCAGTCCTGCTTGCTGAAGTGTTCTCTGCTTCAGAGTGTCTTTAGGGGTGCTGTTGAACTGTACCCTCTGCTGTTTTGAACTCTACTCTCATAAGGGAGCCCTTCCAACATGTGCTTGAGTCTTAAGTTTAAAGATACCAACAAAAGAAATGGGCAGAGAGGCAGAAACTGGCTGAATGACTGTCCACTTGCTTTTGTGTTATTGGGGAGGGAGAACGTGGGTCCCCCAAAACTGAGCTTCAGTGCAGTTTAAAGGAAGCCAAGAAACAATATAAAGGATTCATCAATTCCAGAGACAGCCCAGAAAGCCAGGACTAAATAGGAGCCCAGGAGGAGGGAAGAGGGAGGAGAAAAGAGAGAGGAGGGATGTGAGACTCCCTAACCAAAGACCCCACCGCTTAGAGCCCTCACCATCTCTTCTGGGAGCTAGAACAGGACGTTCTCCTCACTCCTCGGGAACTGCTTGTTCTGCTCAGCTCTGATAGCCGTCAGTCTACTCAAGGGATTCCAACAGGACGCCAATGAAGACGTTCTGCCTTTACAACCAAAAGACTTAAATATTTTTTTAAACTTGGATGCTCCATCTAATAAAAAGCAATATTATTGAAGAGCAATGATTTGCAGTAAAACAGAAAGTCTCTCCTAATATTGAAAACATTCCCCGCAGTGCTAGGGTTGATGACAGAAAGGAGGTTCTCCTATTTATGTCAAAATGAGAGGTGCTTAGGCCAGGATGGACTACAGTAGCAACACCCAGGGTCCCAGAAAGTGTGGCAGAGCCTTGCATCTTAGAGATCATTTGGGATGCCATTGCTTGTGGCTCCTCTAGTGGAGGACCCGCAGGGCATTGAGGAGAGGAGACCCTATGAGTTAGGGGAAACAGCCGAAGCTAGGGTGGGGCAGCACTCACTCCTCATGAACTGAATAACTCCTGTATCAGAATTAGTGCTTGGCCTGAGGGAGGGAACAGGGAAGAGCAGGGAGGAAGCTAGCTGCCAGAGTAGGGCACATTCAGGAGTCAGACATGCACACTGGGGTGGGTGGATCGGTATGGGGTGGTACATGAACACCATGGAGCTCCAGAATGGAATGTTAGGGTGCTGGATATGCTGGGCATTATTATATCAACATGAAGCCAGTGGAAGCAGGAGCTGAACCTGCAAGCACAGAAAGACTCTGTCTGTTAGCAACTCCTGCGTCTTTCAAATCATCCTGGATACACTGCCTTGAGCTGTGGGATTCATTAAAAGCATTTCTCTTTCCAGGTGTATCCCCACTCAGGCACCCATCCTGAGCTCACTCCAGGGCTGTGGACTCCCAACACGGAGGCTCCAGGGGCTGGCTCTAGTCATGCCATGTTGCACAGGGACGCAAAGTACCTTGGTTTGGGGGTGGGGGTGTTTTTGTGTTTATTCTCTGTCCCCAAGTTTAAAACTGTATTGAAAGAAGAAGGCAAGAAAGTATTTTCCTGAGGAAGTTACTGACACAAAAGCTAACAACTTCATGGCACTAAGAAACATTACGGTGTCTCCATACAGGGAAGGATGAAGACATGATCAGACCACGCCCACACCTAGAGAGACATATGCCACAGAGAAGTAACCAGCCTGCAGATACCCTTCCCAGGTTTCTCCTACGCCCTGCTAGTCTTCTCCCTTCAAGATTCAAATCCTCACCTGGTCAGTCAGTCATTCGGGATGTGTGATCAGTACCATTTTGACCAGTGGGGTCAGGAGCAGGAGAATGCAGGGGTGAGGTGAACCGGAGGTGAGAGAGAATACCTGTTCCCTCACACCTACCCTCTGAACAAACTCCAAGAGATAAATAAAGGTTCCACCTTGAACAGATCCGCAATATCCCACAAGTGAACTCTGCGCAGAAGGCTAGGTACCACTCTGTCACATGTCCTAGCTTCTCTGCCTAAAAGCAACTAGAGAATCCCAAGGGGGTGTTGGGGAGGAATATCTGGGAGGATTTGACAGATTTCGGACAATGTTGCCTAGCCTTGGTTTTAAATGTATCACACTTGCAATAAAAACAAATGGAAAACAAACAAACAGCAAAAGGAAAGATTTTACAGGTAAGATTGGCTTGACTTCTGAGTCCTCAAGCAGGCCACAGGGAATGCCTACGAAGTGCCAGGAAGAACCCACATTGCCAATTAAAGTAAAATAATCTGCCGAAAAATGCCCCCCCTCAAGAGAAATGAGGTGACCCAGGAAATACAGGCGAGGCTGTCCGCACCTCTTTCTTCCTGATAAGTGTATGTCTCTGAGGCGTTTGAAGTTTTGCTTGTTAACAAAAGCAAGGAAAAAAATTCTGTACCGACAAAATAATAATAACAACAGTAAAATCATACAGAAAAAAAGCTTCAGCAAAGCCATGGTAACAGTCTCTTTTTGCTGCTTGCTCATTTTCCTCGAACTGTGCAAAACTTAAAAATCAAAGCACACTCACCCATTCACCTACTCACACACACAAAGCTTCCATCCGGCAAACCTGTATTAAATATATTCATGTCTCTGTCCTCCCCAACCTTTCATATGTGCAAAAAAAAAATCCTTCAGCCTGCTCCCACATGCACCCCAAAGTCTGCCAGGTCCCTTGGCTTCATGGAGGAAGAACAATAATCAGCGATAAAATTCCACATGTTTCCACCTGGCACTTGATTTGCCAAAACCTCTGGTGGGTTTGCTTGTTTGTTTTTGTTTTTTCTTTTCATCACCCTCCCCCACTTCCAATGCACCTTTCCCTGGACCTCTCTTCCTGTTTGCTACATTGGTGTGTCTTTGCCATTTTGTCCACAGCAAAACCACACGGTGCCTCCTGCTCTGGGTTGCCAAAGTTCACCCTTTGACAGGCAGGTGACATCCTGATTTCCTATGGACAGAAGAATGCTCTTGCCACAGACATTAACACTTAGTGCTATATTGACACTGAGTGGTGGACAGATGAGCCAGGGGACAGAGGAGACCATCTCAGCATCCTCCAACATGGGACAAAAAAAGCCTTCCCACGCTTCTTGCAGAATTTTAAGCGCCTCCCTTAACCTTGCTTTCTCATACACAAAGGGGCTCATGTCCTTAAAGGTTGCAGGACATCACATGGACTTGGCTTGGCATGATATAGCTCCTTCTCCATGTGAGACTCCTTTTGTGTGATGGGAAGAAATGACATGATGCATGGAGCGTGAAGGAAGGCAAGAATGTAGAACGCTATTAACAACCCCTTCTCCAATGCCTCTCTTGTCTCCATGAGTGGTGAACAAGAAGCCCGAGCTGCCAAAAGAGATTCGTGCTTATGATAGAGACTGGACCATTCACTATCTAAGATCCCTTCAAGATTGTAGGTCCCCAAGACACACTAGGGGGCTCACTAGGAGACCACCTCTTGTCATAACCATGTGTTACATTTCTGAGCATACGTTTGCCTGACTGGTTAACACAAAATGGCATATCCATAGATGGAAAAATACAATGGAAAGATAAATGCCAAGGCCATGGTTTGTGGCATGCACTTTTCTCTGTATCCAACCAGGTCCCTCACTTGGCTCTCCAGTCCCTTCCAAGCACAAGCTGCTGTCTGAGGCTGGCTGGCTGGCATCTTGCTTTGTCTTGGAGACGCTGTGCTTAAGTATGTTTCCTCCAGCGATGACGTCAGAAGATATGAGGAAGACGAGCCACTGAAGAGACAGCTGATATGTTGATGAAACAATTCCCACAGAGGTCTGGACCGTCCAGTGACAAAGTCATCTGCATAGCAATGGCACCTGATTCTGCAGGGGGGACAGGGGCTGGGCTGTCTGCCCTGGCCTTCTCTGGCATTCTCAATGACAGTGGGGATGGAGCCTTGGAGATGGCCGGAGGTAGAATCTCCTAGATGCACTCTGCATTTCACGGTGAGCTATGATGGTGGTGACAAAGGAGCATGGAGATGCCTTCTCTAGACAACACGTGAGGCTCTGGCAATGGACCCCTGACGACTGTCAGGATGCATTTGAACTTGGAGGTGAATAGAGAACAATAAATGTTGCTTCTGGCATAGATGATACTCTCTTTCCTCTTCTCTCTCTCTCCATGTTACATTTCTGCTATTAGGAACCAGATTAGATGACGTAGGAGCATCTCCATGGTGGAATGTAACTGTTAGCTTTCCCCTGTCTGACTTTTCACAGGAAGGGGAGAAAAGTCTGGATGGATACTTGGAAGGCCTCCAAGGATATTGGTAGGGGATGGAAGGCTGCTGGACACTAAACAGGTAGATAGTGGCCCCTGAGAGAGCATCCTCAAACTTCCACTGGTCCCTACTCCAACATCTGTAGGAGGCAAGGCCTTTTTCCCACAGTTACAAAGCACCCAGGCCACTGCCTGGCCTCTTGTTGAGTGTGTGGACAGGGAGATCCGAGTGATGCCTCCTACTTCAGATAATACTGAGCTCACAGTTGCTTCCCGAAAGCCAGGTTTTGGACCACAGTGGGGATTCTCAACGCAGAAGGTGAAGTAGCAGCATAGGAAAGTTCTCCACCCTCAGCTCCTCATCCTTATTTGAGCCCTGCTGCTGATGCATGGGGCCAGGAGCAGCCGGGAGGGAGAGCTTCTTTGACATCTTCTGGTCTGGTCTCTCACCATGGGCCTGGCTATCCCTGGACTGACTGAGGGATCAGTGATGTGATCCAATCACACTGGCAGAGCAACTAAAAGAGGTGGGACTCCGGAAAGAGGGAGAGACAGAAGAGGGAGAGAAACGAAAGGAGAGACGGCGCTGCTCGGGGGGGGGGGGGTTGCTGCTGTTGATGCCTGTCGGAACTTGCACTTGGTAAAGATGATATCTAGACTGAGGCACGGCTTGGTGTGTCCCTCCCTCCAGGATGGCCCTGGAAGGACAGTTCTCAGCTGTCTAAGCTCATGAGGGTTATGACTTGTTCTAGTTTGTAAGCCAGTTTCTGCTTCCCGCACTGATCATCATGGTCCAGAGGTCCAAGGATCTGTGGAAAGATCAAAATGGAAGATTACTAGTCTGGGCGTGTGTATCCGTGTTTCTAGGGTACACAGTGACAGCATGGATGTTGCCAGGGCATCAGTGTACCTGCTGCTACTGCCAGTGCTGTGTAAGCTAGCAGTCTGAGTGACATGGGTGGGGGAGGTGGGAGGCATATGGGCACCCGTGTCACCAGCAGCACATCTTCCCTCATGTCTGATAATGTGTGCATTCCATTGTCTGTGAGAGACAGCCAGCAGGAGGAGAAGCTTTGCTGAGGACGCCTATACAGAGAAGCCACTGTCACCTACAGTCTCAATGGCATCTGGGGGGTTTCATAGACAGTACAAAAGTGGGGTGCTGGGGGCCAGAATGTGCTTTTCTGATATTAGCAAGTCCTACCTTTCCTTCCAATACGAGGAAGAGCTTCCTCAGCAGCTCCTTGAAAGCCCAAATATCCACATTTAGAATGCCAGTTGGCTTAACTTTGTCTGTTAAAAGCCAAATATCCCTAAAGGAGCGAGGTTGTAAGTTGAACACGCTTTCCATCCCTAGTCTGTAATTGGTGCATAGTGGCTAAGGTCGCCCAAACCCGTTTCTGCGGCCAGGTGATTGATAGAGGACAATGATGGGTGACGGTGGTGTTTGTGGAAAGGTTCTGGGATTTCCCAGAGACTCAAGACAAGCCAGATTGAGTCATGGCTCTGCCCGTTGCCAGCATGGTGATCTGAGGTGAAACATGATCTTTCTGATGGATCACGCTTGCTTCTCTGGAGTCCACCTCTGCTTTGCTTGGGTTCAGTGGTTAAGGCCAGGTCACACACATGAGCACCCTAGGCACAATGCCTGCTTGACAGGGGGCACCAGACAAGCAGGATGAAATGTTCTCTGGTCTGAAGGGCAGGGATGAGGGTTGGAGAACAAAGAAGGGTGGCCAAGGCAGCCTGGAGGCTCTGTGGGCTTCGTATTTTATGACTAATTAATGCATATTTAATTGGGGGACATAATGCTAGAGTTGCCTACTGAGATGGCCAGGACTTGTCCTGTACTGCTATAATACTAAAAGTAGACAAGTGTTCTGGTAGGGAAAGGGATGGTTCTTTTCAAGACAAAGCAGGAAACACAGCCTTATTAGCCTGACTGCCACAAACAGGAACACTTTGCTCTGGACCATAACTGGTCTGGAGACTGGTGGTAGCGGTCCCTCCCCTAAGAGACTCACCACCACTTTCTGTTAACATTAGGGCCATACAATATGTTGTTCATGGCCTGTAGGACACTGGGCTCTGGATTTGCTGGGGTCTGGTAACAGGGTTCTTAAGCTTCTCTGGGTGGCAAGGCTGTAAGGAATAAGAGAGCCTGGGCACTGGCTTCAGCTCTTAGTATTACCTTCTGCTCCAAGAAGACTGCTATTGTGTGCTTGGAGGCAGGGACTCTAGATCCCAAACCACATAAGTTTGTGTCTGCACGGCTAAACAACTCCCATAGTGCTTTTATGTTAACCGGAATGAAGGCAGAATCTGTAGTGGCCGTTACCCAGGTACAACAATGAAAAATACATGCTTTCCACCCCTATCCTATTCTGGTTTTGTTCATTCTCATTCGTTTCCATTCTTTTCTATTCTGCCCATCTATTCCACCCTATTCTTCTGTTCCAGCCTCTTCCATTGGACTCCATCCTATTCCATTCTGTTTCTATTCTGCTCTGGTCTGTTCGACTCCACGGGATGCCATAATACACTATGTCATCAATAAAGGCGATGAAATCCTTGCTCAAAGAGAATTAGATCAGAGAGGAAAATGAAAAGAATTTAAAGGCAACAATGGAGAAAGAATAAGCTAGGGCTGGTGGGGCACGCTGTATTCCTAGAAAGTCTGGAAGGCTGAGGCAGGAGACAAGTTCAAGGTCAGGCTGAGGCCTGGGGGTGCCAAATGAACTCAAGATTAGCCTGGCCAATTTATGGGGACTATCTCAAAAAGTGGTAGAACTCTTGCCTAGCATGTGGGAGGCCTTGGATTCAGTCCCAGGGCAAGGGGTAGAGAGGAATAAAAGAAACAGATTTCTATATCCGAGAATAGGAGTTGGTGCAGATAAAAGGATTGGATCATCCTCAGTGCCCATTTCCATCCCACAATAATGTCCTAGGTCTGGCTGGTAGAATTTCCCTAATTGAGGTATCAGGGGGGCAACCGTGGAGCTGTTTTTGTACATGAAGCATTCAGACACGCCCACATCTCTGCCTCTCCAGGCCCTGGCAGGGCAGGGCAAAGCTTACCTCTTCACTGTATTTGCCCACGTAAGAGAAGATCTCAGAGAGTGCACTCATCGTGTTGAATTCATTCATGTGCATTCGTGACTGCTCAGCCAGGTATGCATTCATGTCCTGGTCACTGATCGCTGGCATCTTCCCAATGTCTGAGTAATACCTGTGAGGGGTGGGAAACAGAGAGGAACTGGAATCTATAGAGCATCTGAGGAGACATGGGAGCTCCAAGCAGTGAGAGCCAATTTTGTGACCACCCGCGGAGCGTAGTAGAGTCCCATCTTGGCTTCAGTGTCACAGCCAGAGAGAGCGCTCTGCAGCTCTGACATAGGGGGCACAGAGGGAAGGACATGGAGGACTAGAGAAGAACCAAGAGTCAGAGGGCTTCTGCCCAGAGCATCTCCTCTGTTTCCCGCTCCTGGCACAGAGCTCCAACTTGCCTTGTGCCTCGCCAGCAGGGATGGAGAGTTCCTCTGAACAGTTGCTCTTCCCTGATGGTCTGTGCTCTCTGGGGGTTAGGGGAGAGAGGAGGGGGGTGGAGGTTGCTGGGAGAGAGAGGCTGGCAGAAGGCAATCAGTCACTGTCACTTGCAGCTGTGCACTGCTGTCAACTGGTTAATTAGAAGCCAGCATTTACATTTTTAATTTCTGCAATTTGACATTTTATGCACCAGACCTCCTAGTCCCCCGCCGGAGGAGAGCTGCGTAGTTTCCTAATGAGGAAGGGAGAGGTCTCTGCGCCCCTAACATGGCCACTTTTTCACCCTCTACAATGTGCTTTGGGGTTGTTAGCAGGTAAAAGAGAGGAGGCAACTGCGAAGACAGGGTGTCATTTGCAAGTCAAGAGGCATTGCAGTTGCTGGCCCAGGTCACACCAAGTCCCTGGGCTGCAGGGCTGAAGCCAGCAGCGGGAGGAACTAGAATAGGGGGAGGGAGAAAAGAGTCCAGGGAAGGGACTAGGTAAGACAGGTGGGGTGCCAATGTGGTATTTAAGGAGGGAAACTCCTTCAAGGTGTTATGAGCACTTGTGACCATGATGAGCCCTCAAAGGCTTCCTTCACAAGGTGACCCCCATACCGGCCCTGCTCCTTGTCTTTCTTAGCTTATATCTCTTTCTGTTCTGACAGGGTGCTCTTGCCCTATTCCCATGCCATTTCCTTGACTTCTCTCTGTCTCCAGCAGTGCCCTGTACTTAGATGACAGACTGTCAGAAATGGTCTTGGCTCCTCCAGCCATCAGCTCCAGGCTACAATAAATGACAGCTCAATTTGTGACCAACATCTTCCCGGGAAGGCAAGGGCTGAGATGACTGTTTGCCTTGGGCTACAGTCTTCTGGGATTGCTGTTGTGTCTTCGGGGAAGAAGAGGTGAGGAGAAGACATCTGGTCTCTGGTCAGGGAAGGGGATGGATCAGAGCGAAATACCTGTGGCCTCAGAAACCCATTCTCTGAAGCAGACACAGTGCCCACTGCCTATTGAGTGGATCCTGCTGTGACTGGCAAGGAGGTATTGGTCCTTTCCCTTCAGCCTAGGCAAGAGTAAGACACAGGCTGAATGATGAGTTTTTTCAGGAAGCATCTTGGGGACATAAGAAGATATGCTGTCCTTGGTTCATCTGGACTCCTTCTTGCCCTTCACAATGCTCTCTCCCATTCCCTTCTGGTCCCCAGAAGCCCACAGTCCTCTCATCCTTGACCTACTTCATTTTGGTTCCTTTTACCCCAGAAGACAACTATTTTTCCAAGGTAGTCTTCACGCTAAAGCTCTGTATCAGTGCTCCAATGCACAAGGTTTGGGTGAGTTAGTGACATTCCAGACAGTAAAGGTCCAGGAGGTGTCGCCACTCATGGCCACGAATAAAACTATATCTGGATCTAATAAATGCCAACATTCCATTTTATAGCAGAAGAACAGAGGTTTCACTGATGAGTCCCGACCTTGTCATTGCCAAGGAGATTTGTGCCACTGTGCCCTCATGGATGCCATAACTACCAAGCCAGATAGGTTTGCCCATGAAAGGTTATCTTTGCGATCCTTTTCCTGAGAAGCATGAACAGTATTTTCTCTCACTTCCAGGACTATGGCCAGCAGCTCATGGACCGTGGCCATGCCCAAAGCTTTTGTCCAGATAATTCTACTCTGTCATCCTTAAAAAACCAGAGCTTCTGAGCAGGATGGAAAACTCAGGTTCCCACAGAGAGGACATAACTGTCAACAGAAGTGAAGGCCCTTGCTGCTCCTTGTTACCTGCGTGTGAAGCTGTCAGGCTACTTACAATCGGTACAGGCTCCTACTGCTGCCTTCGTGGTCCCTGATGAGCTTAGCAGCCTAGGCTAGAGATTATTGTCTACACAGTGAGAAGACCTTTTCCAGGCCAGAAACAGAAGATGCTCAACACCTCTCCCTAGCAACAGTTTGCCTCCTGCAGGGTGCTTGAATAATACATTTCTCCAAAAAGAATGAATATTTAGGAAGGATTCATGTGGGAGGGGGCAGAGGATGAGATGAGAGAGGTTAGAGAAAGTTGGAAAAATAAGAGTGGACTGGAACCTTCTCATCTGAAGGTGATGAGTGACATGCTGGCTGGCTGGGATGTACCTTGCAGTCCCTCTCCCTGCTTTCCCTGATGTGACATTAGCTGTGTCGTGTCGTCTCCCCCCAACCCCCCAAGGTGGCCTCATATCACACTCCTCTTTCCTTGAGGAGACTGAACTGAACCAGGGCATGTCTGTGGTCCTCCACTAGCCCCCAGGTGGATCAGCTACATGGGCTTATCTTTAGAAAGTTCTAGATGAGTGGAGGCAAGTGGCTACAGGCTACTCAAGTCACTGGCTTTCTACCTCGTTCTCAGTCCCAGGCTGCCTGCTGCTAAGTGGTCCCGCCCTCTCTGCAGGGCTTAACAAATATTTCCACCTGCTCCAGAGCACTGTCTAGCCCACAGCTAGCCAGCCTGTCCCCCCTTCAAGCCTGACAATGACCCTGCATGGAGTCTTCTCTGCTATGTATACAATTTCTTCCTTCCCACTCCTGCCAAGCTGGCCTTCATGCTGGGACCTCAGCTGAGATGCCTTATCAATGTTAAGAATGCAATAAAACCCTGACAATGAACTTCAAACAAGGGCTCTCATCTGCTGACAACATGCGAAGAACAGAAAGGTCAGCCTTGAGCCCCCCCCCCCTTGAACTTACAGGATTTCTACCTACAAATGAGCCCCCTCTTCAGAGAGTTACCGAACATCCGTTAGTCCCGCTCTCCTATACCAGAGCTGGCCAGCCTTGGCAACCTGGAAGGCTGACTGCAATTTGCTCTCACAAGGAGAGGCTGGGTCCCACCCTCATCTCCGTTCTCTCTCCTTGCTGGACTTTGCCCAACTTAGGCAGGATGCCAGCCCCTGGGGCCCCACACCATAGCTCAGGGGAGCTGGATTCTTCCATGTGCACGAATCTGGGTGGGATGGGTTGAAAGAATCTGGAAGGAATCTTCAGCTGAGAGTTATGGTAAGAGGGTGGGAACGCAGACATGAAAGCCATCTTGAGCCTCTGGCTGTGATGACCTCAAACTGTGGCTTTCAGAGGCCTCTGTGAATGACCGATGTGGATGAGTGATGTCTCCAGACCCAGCAGAATAAAGGCCTTGCTCCTTTACCCCCTCAACTCCAGCTTGTGGATTCTGTCAGACACTCTGATGTGGGAATTACAAGCGGAAAGGGTCAGGTGCAACCTTTCCCATGTTCTTAGTACCCTCAGTGTGGAGCCCATGGAGGTACCACTGTCAGTTTCATGGACGTAAGCATGAAAAACCAGCTGCCCAGCCTGCCCTCAGTGCTGCTACCAGGGCCAGTGTTAATTTCATCTGTAACAAAAGCCAGGGATCTTGATGAGCCCTGACTGATAGCTGGATGGCACAGAATCCATTTGGTGTATTTAAGTATTTAAAATTTTTTGCCTTCTTGATGCTATGGTGCATTTCATAGATGGCATTTAATGCATGGCAGTCCCTAGTGGGCCAACAGCAGCTCTTCTCTACTTGGCTTCTACAGACAAAATCTACAGATGATAAATTAGCGGGGCTCATGATGATAGGGACAGCCTTGACGTTCTCCCAGTTAAAATCTGAGGAAATCAGGAGGAGATCAGAGGGTAATGGAGTGCATGTAGGCAGAGGGCAGGATATTCATGTAGAAGATGTCATGATAAAGCCCACTCCTTTGTATAATAAATAAAACAATCATCTTCAAACAAACAACAGCAAAACAAAGAAAAGCCAAGTCAAATAAAAGTAGAGTTCATGGTTACTGGAAATACAATAGAAATGATAGCCAATCATACGCCAGCTTCAGGAGTCTGCACGGTTGGGTTCACTCAGTGAGGTCAGTGCAGCAGTCAACAGTTCTGAAGAAAGCACAAGGCTTTCCTCTCTGCCCAAATTTAACCACAAGCAGAACCCCAATAGGGAGAGTAAAGGTGCACAGCCTGCGGGAGGTCACCACCACTACCATGACGAGGTGTGCAGAGGCAGAAGTGGGGTGGAAGGCTGGAGAAAGGATGGTGGAAGGACGACTGGGAAGAAGTATGCCATGAATGCATGTGTGTGTACTATATGTACGGTATGTATGTAAATGGACATGGATGGCATGGAGGTATGTATATGTATCATCTGGTGATTTCATGTATATACATGTACATATATATACACAGATGTGTTCATGTTGCCTGTGCATTTCTGCAATACTGTGAATGCATGTGTATATGGTCTGTGCATATGCATATGCAGGGTATATATGCTAAGCATATGTGTGTAATATATGTGTGAATGTATGCATTAGTGTGTGTGTGTATGCCTGTGTGTCTGTGTGTGTTGGTTAGGGAGAGAAGATAAGGGATCACATCTCCTTCTGAGTCAAAAAGACACTTCAGTCACTAAGATTCATGCTGTTCCAGGAAGAGATGCGGGTCACATGGTTTCTAGTGCTTGCTTCAATATGGAGGCTATGAGTTGTGGGTGTTTCAGCTGCAGGACCAGCTGTGACAGAGACTAGTCTGGAAGCTTTGCCCTGCTTGCCGGAGGACTCTCTGGTCCAGGCTTGTGACCTGCTCCAGCAAGGCACCCTCAGGTTTCCATGGACTAACACTCACCTCTCCACCCAGTTCTTGTAGCTGGGAATATCCTTGGCATAGAGCAGTTTGTTGGACGGGGAGTCCTTGCCCAGCCGGTGCTCCGAAGTGGAGCAGGAGTCCATGAAGGTCTGGGCCACCACAGACAGACAGGCATCCGTGATGCTGTTCTTATGGATGTCGAACACGAACTGAGGGTTCTTGATCATGTTCACCCAAAACCGCAGGGGCAGGCTGTGTGGAAGGAAGAAGCAGCTGGTCAGGGCTGATGGGGTAGTGGGGTGTACCCTGGTGGAGCGATCCAAGAAGGAACAACAGTTAGATTTCATAGAGCGCAGGACCCATCTGTGGCTGCCATGGGAAGTAAGGGGACAGGAAGGATGTGGGTCTATTCAGCATACAGGAAATCAGTAAGGTCAGGGTGTCATCTAGAGATGGACCACTGGAGGAACTTGAGGAGCCGTGATATCCAGTTGTGATGTAGAATTCTGCACCTTCCTTTTGGTGTAGGAGTCACCCAAGTGCATGCATTAAAGCAGAATTTGGGTCTTTATTCTTGTCTTCCTGGTGCCGGGACCATTCCATTAGGAATCTAGGTTTTGCAACTGATGATTCGGCAGAAGTCACCCCCTTGCTTCCTGTCTAGTGCCACAGGCTACTTCCTGCCTGGTAAAGGAACTGGCTCTAAGAGTGGATGTAATCAAATGATTTTTTTTAACCACCAGGCTGCCACATAGCACCAACCCCTTATCTAATTCATAGTGTCCCATCCCTCCCCTCCTGTCTTCCAGTCAGTACCTATTGCCTTCCAAGAGCTAGGATAGCAACAGGGAATACAATGACTGAGACACATCCCATCTTTGAGGAATTTCAAATTCCAGGTTTGTAGGGAAGACACATACAGTCAAAGGCACACAAATAGCACTTCCTGTCAAGAGCAGAGGATGTTGAACTGAGCTAGGTGCCAAATCTACCCAGAGCAGCCCAAGCAGAGAGCCTTTTTAGAGGGGACACTTGATAAGTTTGTTCTTCATTGTTGCTGCTGCTGCTGTGTGTGTTTGTGTTGGAAGAAGGGGACTCTATCTGTGGGTTTGTACATGTGGAGGCTAGAGGTCACCCTATAGCCTTGCATTTTTTAGTTTGCTCTTTTGAGACAGGCTCCCTTATTGACCTGGGGCTCACTGACTAGGCTAGGTTGGCTGGCCAGAAATCCTCGGAAACCCTATTGCTTCAGTCTCTGCGGTGCTAACTTACAAGTGGATGCCACCATAATCTTCCATGGGTGCTGAGGATTGAACTCGGGTCCTCATGCGTGCATGCCAAGCACTTTACCAACCAAGCCATCTTTCCAGTTCCCCATCTCCCCATTTTTTTGAGACAGGCTGTCATGTAGCCCAGGCTGTCCTTAAATTTACCATGTAGCCAAGGATCCTTTTTGCCTCTTCTGTGTGCGCACCACAACACACAGCTTCAGGTAGTGTTGGAGAGCAAACTTAGGGCTCAAACGTCCCTAGGCCCACATTTGAGTTATTTTAAAACACCGCATAGGTGTATTCCTTGGATGGACTGCAAGTAGGGAATCCACGCACAGAGACAAAGAGGAGAAAATTATGCAATGTGTCCTGATTCTGCAGTCCCTGCATTTACTAGACAAAAGGCCTGGAGGAGGGACTTCCCAATGCCTCGTTGGGCTGTGCTCTCCCTGCCCGTTTAGCTCTGCAGCTCCCACCAGCCAGCTGAGCTGCCAGTAAGGAGGGGACAGTGCAGGCATGGCTTTCTTCTTTCTCTTTACTCCCACTTCTTTGCCTCCCACCTCTTTTCCTGATGTTTTATTGTTGTTTTGGTGGCTGTGCTCACGGTTGGTGATAGTTAGAATGCCCGCGCATGTTTGGCTTGCCTCTTAGAACTTAACATCTTTGAATTACATTATTTCAAGGCATCGGATACAATGATTTTTTTTGCTCTTATTATACCTGGCAGCAGCCAGTCTGTATAATACAAACAACAAACGCTGTATATAAAGGACGGTCTGACATTCACAGATGCCAATCAATCAATAAGAATTTATTAAGTCTTTACAATGAGTGCCATGTAGGGCTGGGGCAGGCACACTGAGGTTTGCTAATATTTGGTGTCTGTCATTTGCTTCATCGCTGGGAATCCAAAGTAGAAAGTAAATGGAATGAGAGCCCATGTGTACATTAGCTTCTCAACCTCACTAAAATGTGGCTATGAGCTCTGGGCTTAGAACTCTGAATATTCAGAGATCCAGTTTTCCTACCAGTCAACTCTGCTACTCCAATCTCCCCGGGTTTCCCCAAGCCCTGCTCAGATCAGAGGTCCTGGGAACCCACGTGGCTGCAATCACCATTTTTCACTATTCCTCAAGCCAGTAGGGAGGCAGGTGTACCACACAGGAAGCAGAGGCACCACTGAGGCCCCTGCCTAATGAAATATTAGCATGCTATTAACATCAGTGGTGACGCTCATCTCTGGCTGATTGCAGCCACTCTGGCTAAATGAGAGGGAGTGTTATTTAACCGAGAACCTGTAGGGAACTGCGGAAGAAGGGGTGGGGGAGGCAGGCAAGTCACACCTTGAGTCAGGAATAAAGAGACAGTGCCCTCAGCAGGGACAATAAACTTCAGCCCGCTGGCAGAACTGATTCCTAACTGCTTCTTGACCAAGGAACCAGGGGATCAGGCTAGGGCAGGAGATGTCCTTCTAGGGAGAACTTGAAGCTGGTGCAGTTCTTTCTACACCAAGTGGAGTGTTCTTAATTCCCTAGCTTTCCATTGCCCAGTCCATGTGTCTATGTCGCAGCTGGGACCTTGGGATGACCGAGAAAGGAGGCTGGCACCTAGGGGTGGCTTGCAAAATCATGTCTCCCTGGCCAACACGGATAGGGCTTGGTGGAGCACCTGCTCCATGTGAAGGTGGCCGACACTGGGTAAAGACTCGTCATCAGAGAGATGTAGACTCACAGGAGCTGCCTCTCAGAGACTCCCAAAAGACACACAGACAGGACTTGAGAGGAGGAAGCCACCTCACCAGAGTGGCTGTACAGAATGGAACCCGGATTCTAGGGGCCCTGCTTTAGAAGGACTACGGTAAAGACTCTGATGCTTGGGCTGAGCCTCTTCTTGGGCTCCTGCTCCTCCACAAGTGACAGAGGGAAAGGCCTCAGCATTCTCAGGAGAATAGCACTGTTTCCCCAGGCTGACTTTTTCCTCTGTTTTCATGTCTGGGCTCCTGGCTGGGCATCAAGGTACCAGCTTCTACCCCGGAACATGAGCAATCCAAGTAGTTAGCACTAGGTGCCACATCCATGCTGCGTTAGAAGGAAAAGCAGGGGAATAATGGCCTGGAAAGGCGATGGGGATGCAGTTCTAGGATGAGACTGAATGTCAGCTAGCTCTGCCACAGGTAAACCTCTCAAGCAGGCCATCCCTGCCTGCGTCTCATCAATATTTACCAAGCCCCATTTCCTCAAGGTCTTGCATCCTGTGTTGAATACTGATGCTTGGCCTTGTGACTTCAACCTCAAACGAAGCCCTCACTATATACAGATGGCGGGGAAGATACTGTGCACTCAGAGGAGAAAGGGGACAGCAGTGGAGATGCTTGGACGGTTGTCAGTAGTCACAAAATGATCCTCAGCAGCTTTTGGAAAGGAGTGTGGGGAAAAAAAGAGATAAGCTTATTGGGTGGAATTGGAATCCAGGAGCCATCTACATGCACCCCAAAACCCTACTGACAAGACTTTTTGGAATGCTGTTCCTCAGTGGCCCTGTCCAGCTCAGGCATTTCTCTGTGCTAGTATTTGTCCACATATCCGGACAACCATCTCTCTCGTCCCATTTCCATGTCTGCCAGCTTACCGAGGACAGGAACCCTGACATCCTTGTTGGACATATCCAACTTTCACATCCATAAAGTAGCTAGATGTGGCAGTGGCCTGGCTATGATGGCATATGGTAGCTTTTGCTCCTTGGATTAGTATAGTTTGTTGACTGAATAACCGGCTGGAGAGGAAGGTACAAGGAGAGATGGGAGGAGAAGATGAGGAAGAGAAGAGACGGGGGTTGGGTGGAGACCCTGCTAGGAGGTAGACAGTGGCCAGGACCTCTCCAGAAACCCCGCCTCCCTGATGGAGGCCTGGGTGGGCAAGTCACTGCCTCTCCAGACTGCCCCTTTCTCCCTTTACTCACCAGTTGCTCTTCCAGGTATGGCGGACGTGCGGGTCATGGATGCCATGCTTGTCCGCCTGCTCATCGAGGAAGTCGAACATGTACTTGATGGCCAGGGGCAGAGCAGAGCCACGGTGGGCTGTGCTGAAGATGGTCTCGAACAGGTCATCCACAAACTTCTGCAGTGTGCCCTGGGGATGGGGGACACGTTTAGATCTAGCCCAGCAAGCTGCCTTGGGGACAGGGCAGGCGAGGTCATGACATCGGGAGACACTGTGCACCAGACCTCCCCCCCCTCCCTTGGCAGTTGTACCTTTCCTCTGTGCATGGACAACAGGCAGAAGACAGATGCCAGAGCCCAAACCACCTTCCCCTGCCAGCTACAGAATTTGGCGGCACATCTCTGCCGGTGACCTTGTATCACTTTTTGAAAATGCTAATGAGCCTGCTTGGTCAGAGCTGACGAATACAATCTGCTGGCCCTGTTAGGCCACTGCCCACCCTGGCTAATGACCATCTGGGTCCACAGAGAGACCCGAGAACCCAGACTCTGAGGAGAAAGGCTGGAACAGTAGGCGTGGACTAACCCCCAGCCTCAGGGTTAGAAAGGGCATCAGCAAAGCTATGGCTACAGCCCCAGTCTCCATCCTTAGCGATGGTCCGTGGCACCCCTGGAACGAATGGGAATAGGTGTCGCAAGTGTCTATAGCTGAGGAAGGGTGCTGAGGAGGGTGGGGGTATAAAACTTCAGATTGTGTGATCATGTCTGCTGGGATCTGCCCAGAGTGACAGGTTGAGCAGGGTCCCAGGCTCATGCCAGTGCCTGAGGCCAGAGAGCAACAGAAGGGGCTGGCACACACTTAGCAACTGTGTGAGCAATTATGTATGTGTGATGTGTGGGCACGTATGTGCACACTTGTATGTACACATGTGTGTATGTATCTGGAAACCAGAGGACAACCTCAAAGTGTCTTCCTCGATCCCTCTCCACAGATTTTTGTTTGTTTTGTTTTTTGTTTTGTTTTTTTTTTTTTTTCAAGACAGGGTTTCTCTGTAGCTTTGGAGCCTATCCTGGAACTAGCTCTTGTAGACCAGGCTGGCCTCAAACTCACAGAGATCCACCTGCCTCTGCCTCCCGAGTGCTGGGATTAAAGGTATGCGCCATCACCACCTAGCTTCTCTCCACAGATTTTGAGACAGGATTTTTGCTGAACCTGGAGCTTGCAATTTGGCTAAACTGGCTGGCCAGCAAATCCCAGGTAGTCTCCTTTCTCAGCACCCCCCCAAACACACACACACACACACACAAGCAAGGCGCTGTGCACAGCTTGTCTTTTTAATAAGGCTATCACACTTGGGCTCTCAGGCTTGCCTAGCAAGTTCTTTACCAACTGAGCCATATCCTCATCCCTTGGCCCCGGTTTTTCCATGGCAAGTGAAGGCCCTCCTTGTGACCACTGGGACCCCCTGCACACTGCTCCCACGTTCCATACCTTTGTGGCTAATAGTCGTGTCAGATAGATTTCAGACACCATCTTGCTCCCCCGGTCCCCCTCCTTCTGATCTCCATGCTCATGGTTCTTCACAAGATGCCACAACTTGACTCCACTTTCCAGGTCAGGGGTGATCATGGGTGTTCGGGAGCGGAGGCTATCAGGGCTGCCTGTGTACCGGATCATGTTTTCTGCCAAAGCAAAGAATGCAGCCCGGTACAAGTAAGTCTGTAGAGTCCTGTACCCAGCAACTCCTAGCATGCTCCTCTCCCCAGCCAGGGTCACTCTTGTCTGATCCTTCCTGCCTCTGGCTGGCGCTGCTACCTTGCCTCTGTGTGGCACATTCCCCGAAATGCGGTATGTCTTTCCTGCCACCTCCAGGAATTATCTGTCGCGAATTCCACCCACTTAGGCCGCCCTCCTTCTGTACTTGGCATTGAGTCAACCCTTAATTATTCAATTTGTAAAAATGTAAGCTTGTACTTCTTTTACACTTTTCCTTGTGCAGGTTTGCAAGTCCTGTGGCATGTGTGACCAATTAAATGCTTAGGTAAGAGCAGGTAGCCTGTCTCCCTTAAAGACTCAGGTGAGGTTATCAGGTGAGGGCTCACCAGGGCATCTGTTTGTCTTTGCCCCCCTCTGGCCTGGGACACTTCTTCTAACTTCTTGCTGAACCTCCTTCCTATATTTTAATTGTGGTAAAATGGGAACTGAGCAGGGAGAGGATAATGTCCTACTCTGCCCACGTGTGGCCTATATGTTCACCCTCTTAGCATCCACAATACCCTGTGAGGTTTGCCCTTTTTTCCGAATCCCTGCTCGACAATAAGAATGTCACTGCTCAACCTACCCCTGGACCCAGCAATACCACTCTTGGGAATACACCCAAGAGAGGCCCTAGCATACAACAAAAGTATATGCTCTACTATGTTCATAGCAGCATTGTTTGTAATAGCCAGAACCTGGAAACAACCTAGATGCCCTTCAATTGAAGAATGGATGAAGAAAGTATGGAATATATACATATTAGAGTACTACTCAGCAGTAAAAAACAAGGACTTCTTGAAGTTTGCAGGCAAATGGATGGAAATAGAAAACACTATCCTGAGTGAGGTAAGCCAGACCCAAAAAGAGGAACATGGGATGTACTCACTCATATTTGGTTTCTAGCCATAAATAAAGGACATTGAGCCTATAACTCAGGTTCTTAGAGAAGCTAAATAAGAAGGAGAACCCAAAGAAAAACATATAGGCATCCTCCTGAATATTAACCTTCATCAGGCGATGAAAGGAGACAGAGACAGAGACAGAGACCCACATTGGAGCACCGGACTGAAATCTCAAGGTCCAATCAGGAGCAGAAGGAGAGAGAGCACGAGCAAGAAACTCAGGACTGCGAGGGGTGCACCCACACACTGAGACAATGGGGATGTTCTATCGGGAACTCACCAAGGCCAGCTGGCCTGGGTCTGAAAAAGCCTGGGATAAAACTGGTCTCGCTGAACATAGCGGACAATGAGGACTACTGAGACCTCAAGAACAATGGTAATGGGTTTTTGATCCTACTGCACCTATTGGCTTTGTGGGAGCCTAGGCAGTTTGGATGATCACCTTACTAGACCTGGATGGAGGTGGGTGGTCCTTGGACTTCCCACAGGGCAGGGAACCCTGACTGCTCTTTGGGCTGACAAGGGAGGGGGACTTGATTGGGGGAGGGGGAGGGAAAGGGGAGGCGGAGGTGGGGAAGAGACAGAAATCTTTAATAAAAAAATAAAAAAGGAGCAGCTTATAAATATAAAAATAAAATACCATTTAAAATAAAAAAAAAGAATGTCACTGCTCAGGGTGGTCAGGTGTCCCCCAGCACACACGTGACAGAGCAGGCCATCTCTGGACTTCTGCCTTACACCCAGAGCCCTTTCCCTCCTTCCCTTTCACAACACGGCATAATGACAGTGTGACCTTTACCGGTCTTTTGATCTCTGTGCTGTTGAGTTATAGCTTACCAATGAAATAATAATTATTTAACTCACTAGATTATTGTGTGCTTGATATGAGATGATGGGGAAGGTAAGACTTATAGACTGTATGACCTCATGAAGGGCGGGTTTTCTCTCTCTCTCTCTCTCTGTCTCTGTCTCTGTCTCTCTCTCTCTCTCTCTCTCTCTCTCTCTCTCTCTGTGTGTGTGTGTGTGTGTGTATTTGTGTGTCTTTTTCTCTCTTTCTTTGGTGAGCATGCATATGTGTATGTACATATATGGAGGTCAGAGGTCAACCCTGGGTGTCATTTCATAGATGCCATCCCTCTTGATTTTTGAGATGGGTACTCTCACAGAACAGTTCACCATTATGCTAAGCTGGATAGCCAGTAAGCTCGAGGTCTCCTCCTATCTCCACTTCCCAGAGCTGAGATTACAAGTACATCTCGCCATGCCTGGCATTTTCACATTGGTTCTTGGGATCGAACTTAGATCCTCATGCCTTCAGGACCCTTTACCAATTCAGCTATTCCTGGCCCCAAATTTCTTTTTGCCCGCAGATAAAGTACAGGTTTATGACTCAAAGCTAGTAATGGGAACCAATTACCTCTGTTCCATCCTGGCTCTCTTCCCCAGTGGTCAGCTGACCTGATCCTCTACCCAAGCCAATGAGGTCTGTTGACAACACCTGCTCGGGATGTGCCTACCTCCCACCCCTGACGCCTGGTGAGATCTTACCATATTTACTTGCTGAAGTCCTGGAGACTGTGGAGTTGTTCCCTGCATTGTAGGCTGTCACTTGCTTGGACACTAAAGCCACCACAGAGCCATCTGGCACCTACAGGGTAAAGGCTTCTAAGGGCCTGGGCATGGAATCTCTTCCCACCCATTCCAGGAAAAAGGGTGCAAATTAGGATTATATGGGGGAATGAGGGACAATTAGCACTTAGTACTAGCAGCTTTAGGGCTTCTGTGGGGATAAGTTCTGACAGGAGCCGCCCCTCCCCTTACTTTTTCCCTCCCTAGGCTTTCTGGAGATCACCCAGACTTAAATGCTCAGGAGGACTTCTGAGCAAGGGTCCACGCCCTACAAAAAGCATGCATGTCACCATCCTATCTCCAAAGAGGCTAGGGATCTCTGACTGGGTGACATCAGCTCCCATGGGGTCACCAAGGGTCATGGATTGCTGGTGAAGAATGCAATGGGGACTTGGGGTCTAACCTTGAGTGGCTGTAATTTACAACCTATTTGACCAGCTTCTGGCTTCTGTCGTCAGCTCACCTGGTAGTGGGCTACCGTGTTGAGTCTCTTCCAGTCATTCTCGATCTTGGTGGTGATATCTTCATCCTGTAGGATCATCCTTGCCCCACTTCCTTGCCGCCACTCTGCAGGGAGAGTGGTAGCAATTTAGAAAAGTCCTCTGGTCCCTCCTGGGAGCATCCTGCATCCTCTCCATATGAGTATCACATAGTGCCATCTCCAGAACACATTCAGACAGACTAATGCAAGCACAAGTCCCCAGAGAGGATTGGTTTAGATGCTCTCAAGGCAGAGAGGGCCTGAGCACTAGTTCTGGCCCTAATTCAATGAGTTAAATCAAAAGAAGGGGGATGTATAACACCACCTGTCCTCCCCTGCACCTGTCTGCTGTGGGCACTCACCAGGGTGCTCACCACATCGAGAAACATTATGCAGTGTTCATGGGGTGAGTGAACTGGGAATTCAACAGGATACAAAGCGCTCATTGGCAAATGAAGGTGGCCCCATCAAGGCAGCTCCACTCGCTGTCCATAGTGGGAATTCCCTGTGCTGACCAAAGCTGTGCTGCAGGTCCCTCACTATAGCCCTTTACCTTTTCCCTGCCTTGTAGGAATGGTGGGGGCACCCTCAGAAAAGGACTGGGTGAAAAGGCACGTGGACCATTCTTATATCCCCAGACTCCCATCTCCACCAAACTGATGTTAATAACATCCATCATGGAATCTAGACAGCACTTAATTATTTTAATTTATCTTAATATACATGCATACGTACTTATGTACATACAGACATACATACAAATTAAATCCCTGCCTCCCTATCCCCCACTCCAGTATCTACACCCCAGGACCTTGCTGATGGATCACACAAAGGGAAGGAACTAAGAGCTTGCTTCTCATCAGCTGAAAACCTCTGTCTTATTGAGCACAGATCACATATGGGAGGAGGACACATTGCGACCTTGAAATATGCAAGTGGACGGACATGTGCACGGCAGCTCTCCTACATGTGCTCACACACGTGTGTACGTACACACAGATACCATTCCACTGGACATACACCCAAAAGGAATTACAGTCTCTTAAAGTCAATCATAACGTGTGTCCTGGCCAAGAAGCTGCTGGTCTGGCTTCCAGGCAGCTGAGGCAGTGCTTCCTGGCTCTCAGCTGCAGGCACTCCTGAACTGTGCAGAGCACACTGGGCATGCTCGGAGTGCATGTAGCTAGATGCAGGCATCCTTTGCATTGCACCACATGCCTGGTCTGCCACAGTTCTTTCCTATGGGCTCCAGAGACACATGTGCAGATTCCCTACTTTGCTTCCTGCCTGCTACAGCCAGGTTGTGCCTCCCCTGCTGGTCCCTGTGAGGCACAGAAAGTTCTATTTCTTCCTACATTGTGTGTGCTATGGTTAGAACTGTTGACTCCATCAAGCATGCAATCCAGACCCAGAAGGGAAAGCATCATGCCCTGGGGAGGAGCAGAGGGGATCCTGGTGTCTGAGCCCAGCCTTCCTTTACCAGGGCATCCGTCATGCCCAGGTTAGAACCATGCTAAAACTCAAAGGGATGATTCAAGCAGTGATGCTTGCTCACTGGAGTGGCGAAGTCACTGGGGATGCCTGCCTCTGAGGCCTGGAGATGACCCTGATGGAATCACTCTTGGTGATTTGGGTCTGGGGCTGGAAGGATGCTGTGCAGGAGGGAAGGGCTCTGTGAAGCACTCAGATGACCCAAGTTCCCATCTGCCACTGGGCTGCCCTGTTTCTTTTAAATTCCCCATAGGTCTACAAGCTCTCATGCCAGCAAAGGAGGAATCTCTATTCTCAGTGCAGTGGACTCCAGTGAAGACCAGCTAGGCTGAGGAACACGGCAGTGGGCATCTTCTGCTTGCATGATGAATGATGCCGGGTGAAGTCAGAAGCTGTATGGATGGGATGGGGGCAGCACAGGAAAAACTTCAAGGCACAGCACAGAGGGTGGTCAGCATTCTGCACTTTAGCCAGCCTATCAGCTGGGCTGGAGAAGATACTCCCTAAGGTCCAGCTCCCAGCCCTCCAACATACTGGTACCCTTTCTAACAGAGCTAAAGAAGTCTCGGCGGCATCTGATCTGGGTCCCAGTGCAGAAATTCCATTGCAAAACTCCTCTTGAAGTTGTGCAATGCATAGCCTGTCCAGACAGACTTAGCAGCCATGGTTGTGAGTCTTGTCCAGTAATTATATAAGCAAATGGGAGACAGTCTGTTTCTATGCCCCCATTCAAAAAAGTAGGGCAGAAAAAGGCCGTGTCTCCCCAGGGGCACAGACTGTCCTTGGAGTCAGAAATTGATGATGCCTGATGCCTACCAGCAGGGCTCGCATGGTGCACAGGACACAGGAAGCACTTGACAAATATTCATTCAATGAGTGAATAAGCGAACAAACAAGCAAATGGGGAAAGGCATCTATGACTTGGCAATGGTTGCCTGTTTTATCATCAGTCAAAAGAGGACCTCACGTTTGCATCCCTAGCAGATGGACCATGAGCGACAGCTGGAGGTGAACTGTGAAATGCTATGAGCAACCTAGGATAAAGGATTATGGGAACTGATAAATGTGACCTGGTCTTTGATTACTGTCCCACATTCCACCAATGCTATAACTTGGAAAATGAAAAACAGGTCAGTTCAGGAAGCCAGACGTGGAGGCCATCATGCCAGACCGCTTTTCAATGTACTAGCCAGCTGGGTTCACACCCAGGGATCTTCACAAGCTCCCCCTTGGGGTCATTCAGTATCCACAAAAGGAGTCCCTGTGCTCCGGGTCTTCTCAGTGCAGAGGGTGGGTGTGGACAGAGCTCAGGCACTGTGCCCTAGGACCAGCTGTGTACTGGGAGGAAGGGAAAGGAAGGAATGGGCTTGGAGATTGTTGAATCTATTTTTAAACTAAAAAGCAACTATTACTCTGTAGGTTTTATTTTTTAAAATTCTTTGGGGGTCTGCCACTCAGCTCTCAAATAAATACACAGACTTATTCTTACTTATGAATGCCTGACCTTAGTTTGGCTTATTTTGAGCCAGATTTTCTTAAATTATCCCATCTACCTTTTGCCTCTGGGCTTTTTATCTTTCTCAATTCTATACACATTTCTTTCCTTCGTACTCCATGGCTGGCTGTGTGGCTGTGTGGCTGTTACTGGTGTCCTTCTCTCCTCCTTTTCTTGCTCCTGCCTCTTCTTTCTTCTCCTGTTTATTCTCTCTGCCTGACAGCCCCACCTATCCTTTCTCTCCTCTTCTGCCTAGCTATTGGCCTTTCAGTTCTTTAATAGACCAATCAGGTGTTTTAGAAAGGAAAAATAACACAGCTTTAAGTAAAGTTAAACAAATACAACATAAAAAATGCAACACCTCTTTACATAAGTATATAAACATTCCATGGCATATACAAATTTAACCCATTTAAAACTAATATTTCACAACACTAATCTTAAATATTTTACGTTGGCATGGATTTTTGTATATTGACGCACATTTATGATTCTTTTTGTTATACTGTATATATGTTTCTACTCTTGTTTAAGGTATTGTACCTATACAGCTCATTTAACAATATAATATAAATTCTGAGTCCTTGAAAGTTATTATTACAAAATAGGTTAATTAATACATATAGGTTAGTAGTTAGTCATCTAACAAACACATTTATGGTCATGTTAGGTATGTTTCCAAGGTCAAACAGAGCTATATTTTAGATACACAGATGGTCTTCAAATACTTTGGAGACCTACAGAATACGAAATTTAAGATGTTTAAGGCTTTTCATGACCATGGGCAGCACCAATTTACTTCAGCGAAGATTATGGACAGCAAAGAACCTCCACACGGAGTGTTTTTTCACATGGCAAAGTTATCCACTTGACAAGAAACTGCCCTCTCCATGACTGCTGACAGTATGCTACCCAAATTGAACAATCGGGACACAAAAGCAAGCAACTGTTGAACTTTGGCAAGACAATGTAGGGCAGTCCTTAAAAAAAAAAATCCTGCTTCACAGAAAAGTCTATAGGCCAAAGAATGATGCTCCCACATTGCAAAGGAAACTTGGATGACTGTTCAGGCAGCCAGATGTTTCTGTCATTTCTATAGTTTTGGAAGTTGCTTGCTCTGAACTTCCTGTTTGCTAAAGTAATATTTTATCTTTCTTGGGTCTCTGATGGGAATTGAAGGCTAGATGGTTATACAGTATACTTTGTCATGAAATTCAGAGAAAAAACTTGCATAAAAGATGTAAAATTTATAAATCTGATAAACATAAAAGCTTAAGTTGTTTATCTAAGAAGATGTTTTAAGGTTTAAAAAGATATTTTTAGGGTGGTAATACAAGTTATGATAAAAAATGGTTTAGGTATAAAACTTTGGGCTCACTAAGATGGGATAGCTAATACAATATTTTCTCCAAATTTGCCAAATACAAATGGACTAGATATTGTAAATGCAATTCTTATCTGATAATTGACCTTATTGCATATAATTATGTTAGAGTTCAAACCCTTCCTTTTAATTTAGATAATACCTGATCATTGTTCTTATTGTATATAGTTTTACTATGCTAGCGTTAAAACTTTTCCTTTATTTAGACAAAAAGGAGGCAATGTTGTAGGATATGCCAGGGTGGGCATAATGGAGATGAGGTAATGAGCCCTGTGTAAGAACATAGATTTTAAAAAAATTGGTTAATTTAAGTTATAAGAATTGATGAGGAACAAGCCTAAGCTAAGATTGAGCTTTCATAGTTAATAATGTTTCCATGTCATTATTTGTGGGCTGATGGTCCCAACGAGAAAATATGATTCCATATGGTATCCAATATGGAGACTTAAATAAGAACAACTACACCAGGGGTCTTCACAGACTCCCCTTTTGGGGTCACTCAGTGTTCACAAAAGGAGTAACTATGTTCTGGCTCTTCTCCATGCATAGGATGTCTGTGGGCAGAGCTCAGGCACTGCCACCTAGGGCCAGCCATGTGTTGGGAGGAGGAAGGGACAGGAAGGGATGGGCTTTTACCCTCACCTGTGGTCAGGCTGATACTGGCATGTGACTGTCCTGACTAAAAATCCCACTTGGAACTTTGGGGGTCTAACAGGTCACTGGCTGTCTTTCTTAGGCCTGGAGCCTTCCTTACCACAGTGTTCTGCCATACTGATGGGATGGGCACATGTTTTCCCCTACATCCAAGATACTAGCAAGGATGCTGGGCAGTGTGCAGGAGAGACACACACTTACCACTGATGCCAGTGCTTAGCCACAGGGTCAGGGCTACAGGAAGAGCCTCTGGGCTGCCCAGTCCTTACAGCCCCCAACCCAGCCCCACACAAAGGCAGATGTATCTGTGGGTACCTGGGAGGTGGCAACTAATGTCTTTTAGTCCCAAACAGTTAGGGATGTCTCCTTAAATACCAATATAAGGACTGTAAGATAGAATTAGGGGGCACTTAGCCTTGCCTTCAGAGTCCTTAAGCCTGTTATTTTTGTTACTTCTTACACAGAAAAATTGCTATGTGCTTTTTAACCTGAATGATCTGAAAGGCTTTTAAAAAATGAAGTTCTGTACCATCCCAATCCACTGTTGACGAAAGAAAACCTGAGGTCTGAGTAGCTGCTATTGGGAATTCCATTCCTGAGTCTGGGATAAAGAAACGATGTCCACAGAGCTGATCTCTGGAAGGTGGGGCATACGGGAGCACAGCTGGAAGGCACCCCTGAATTTCCAGGCCGATTTTCAGTAGATCAACAAGGAAACTGCTCCCCAGAACTTGGCCAGGGTCTTCACATTTACCCTGCTGGAAAGCTCCATTTCCATTCCATTGTCTACACTGACCAACCATCCATGCTGGCCTAGAGCCTCCCAGAGGCTAGCTCTGGCTTCTGGCTTCCCAGCCGTATACTGTTCCATATGTCCTGTGCCTACCATGTTGAAAACCCAGGTTCTGAGGACCCAGACCTCCACTGTCAGTCATTCATCCAGACTCCCACTGCCCCCTCATTCATTCTTTTGTTCATTCACTCGGTCTTCTCTTTGCCAAATAAACATTAAATATGTCCTTCGTTTTTAGAAGGAATCCGGAAGAATCTAACTGTAGACTTGGGCTCAGCTTTCTGGATGCTCTTGTTCTACTCCCCGAGCTTGTCCTGATAGTGTGAGCCATTGAGCTCTAGGGAAGAAGGCAGGCACCAAGGAGAGGCCAAATCAAGTCAAAGTCATTTGTTCTCTCTGTCCTACAAGCAGCCAGCACCTCTGATCTGCATTCTGGGTCCATCAACCCTCACCCCACTGCAGGATTGACACACCTGAGATAAACTTGGGAGGTAGACTGGGCCTTCCTTTCCACAGTCTTATAAGCGACAGTGCCTAGGGCCCCATGCTGCATGCACTATTGCCTGTATCAGCTCGGGGAGGGCCCCAGAAGGGGTCACCTCTTATTTATGTTCCATATTGTTGCATGTTCAATATTAGGTGTTATGAAGAACATAAAAGGAAAAAAGAGCTCCGGTCTCCAAATCCTTAGTTCTGTGTTAGTGGAAACCAGATGAGTGTCTCCTAAAACCTAGGAAAGCCAGTGTTAAAAATATTCTTGGGCTGGTGAGATGGCTCAGCCAATAAGGTGCCACCAAGCCTGCAAACCTGAGTTCAGTCCCCAGGACACACACTGTGGAGAGAGTCCTTTAATTTCCATATGTGTGATGTAGAACCCGGGTGCTTCCATACCCCATCACACGTACATAAAATAAACTAAAATGTGATACAAATTAAAAAAAATAAAAACCTTCTCTGTATGTCCCTTCTTTGCTCTGTATGAGGTGACCATGTCGGGATAACCAAGGGACAGTGCAATGGATCAGCCAATGGCAATGTTCTGGGTGGACGTTGAGACAGATGGGGCTGCTCTAAAATCCAGGAAGTGGGGAGATACAGAATTCCTCCAGGTATCGGCCGAGATGCCAAGCTCAGTGAGTGATATGAACCTTGGGTCTGGGTAGCTCTTGACAATACGTCTGCAGGTAAGAACACTGACTGGGTATTCTGGTCCAAAGTGGCACTTGTGTGACCTTCACAAATCCATAAGTCTGAATGAGTAGGTTGGAGCAAAAGGCTTGAGGTACTTTGGTTATCAGAAGATTCCTACAAGATCCAGCAGGCCAGACCATGGTGTGTGAGGTTGAGCTAAAGGCTGTGGGTTGGGGAAAGGGAAAGGCAATTTTAAGGCAATGGGGATAGAGAGACCTATAAAGAAGGCTACTTTTCTTCGAGACAGAGACATGAGGGGTGGGAAAAGACAGGCAGGGGATAGGGCAAAGATCACATGAGTGTTTGGGACACGGGCCAGAAGCACTTTGAACTGTGGATGGAAGATGGGAACTGGGCGTCCACCCATCCGTGAGGCGGTATGTGGCTGGCAGCGGAGATCTGGGCTCAGAGTGGAGAAGGCAGCGCCTGCGGCTGACCTGGAAGGGGACACTGCCTCCAAGGGAGCACCTAGTCAGATGTTATACTGAAGGGTGAACCAGGGCCTGCAGTACGCAGCAGTGCCAGCCTTGGCCCTTGCAGCACTGTCTACAGGTAGGCTCACACATGCATGGGTGTATACACACACACACACACACACACGGGAGGCAGGAGAGAGACAGAGATAGAGAGGTAGAGAGATGGGGGTGGGGAGGCGTAGCAATATAGCTCATTCATCATTTTATTCCAGGCAGGGGATCCTTCACACGCTGTGACAGCCCAGGGTCTAGCTCTCCTGTGAACATTCTCAGGTGGTCTTGTCCCAGGAGGCTTCCAAAGGGCTGATGCCGACAGGCAAAGTGAGGAGTCTGCATGGGGAAAGCCAGAGCCTAGAGGCATCACTTTCCACCCCTTGGACTCTGGGGCCGGCTCTCCCCGGAAGCCCACTCTGCCCCATCACACAGAACCCCTGGGAGGCTGGAGGAACAGCAAGATTCTCTTGTGTACACCTGTGAGCAGGTGAGGCCATGGCAGCCTCAGCAAAGGGCCCTGACTCTTCCTCTACTCACTACTCTGAGGGATCTGGGACAGGGTCACAGGCAGTTGGAAAAGCTATGAGATGGTAGTGGGTATGGAGTGAGTGTTTAAGGCTTGGCAGGGTACTGTAGACCTGTAACCCTAGCTACTCATGGGGTTGCAGCAGGAGAATTAGAAGTTCAAAAGTGCCTGGGCAACAGAGCAAGTTGCAGGCCAGTCTGGGCAACTTAGTGGAGACTCTGTCTCAAAACAGAAAGTAAAAAGAGATTTGGGCATATAGCTCAATGGTAGAGTTTTGTCTAGCATGCATAAGGTTCTAGGTTCAATCCCTAGACCTTTGATAGCACACAAGAAAGAATAAGAAAACTAACCCATGTGGGGGATGTGGCCATCTAAAACTATATTGTTATAGAGAAAACATTTATTGTGACAGTGAGTTCTCAAGTAGAAAATGACTGTACTATGAAATTTAGGGCTTAGGAATAATTTCAAAAATGGGGATGCAATGTAGGTCCTGTAAACTGGGAAGTGCCCTGCCCTGGCTATTATCAGGAGAGGCAAAGGAGAGCCTATCCACAGCTCAATGGGCTTTTGAGCTCAGGGTCTTTCTTATGTATGTTAGGCAAGCACTGAACCACTGACTGAGCAACACCCACAGCTCTCTTTTTTTTTTTCTTCATTTTATCCTCTGAGTCAAAGTCTTACAAGTTGCCCGGCTATCCTTGAACTCATTCTGTAGCCTGGGCATACCCGCCTTAAACTTGGGATCCTCCTGCTTCAGCCTCCTCCAAAGCTGGGATCAGGCTCCAGTAGATATTCTGACATAGTCTGGCTCCAGACTGTGTGCTGGGTCAAAACAGAATTAACAGGCAAGTGGTGGCCCTGGCGAGGAGGGAAGGTGACCCTGGCATTCATATGCATGTATCAAGAGAAAATTGCAGGCTGTGGCCTCTCTCACCATAGCTCAGCCCACGGGCCCACGCTCTGCTCCAGGCACCAGGGACAGAGGACAGACTCACTCACAATCCAATTTGTTATACTCCTACCTTCCAATGAGATGGGGGGATGAAATAAAAAAAGAAGAAATCCCATTATCTTTATCTGTCCTTCCCATCACCCAGCAGAAAATGCAAACGGGGAGAGAGACAGCTGCCATGAACTCTTTATATTCTACCCAGAAGAGGATGTATCTTTTATTGCATACAGGGATTTCTTATTTGAAAAATATATATATATCCTTTCTGAATGACCTCAGTAGCAAGACAGAGGTGGGGGAGGGGTGGAGATCCAGGAGTCATTGACATAGCATTGGCTTAAACTAGAGGGATCTCTGGAGGTCACAGGCAGTAGCAGAGGGTGAAGAAAGGCCTATGGAGGAGACGACGGGAAGAAAATGGGTCTTCTCTCCACCTCCCCGTTGTGAGACATAGACCTAAGCACCGTGCCTCTATGAGCCTCTGAATCAATTTGCCACTTGTGCTAGGAAGCTGAAAGTAAACATTCCCTTTGGGGAATAGAAGGAGATGTCAAGAAGCATTCCTTATCTCAGAGAGAAAAATGTCCTGTCTGCCCCTGCTATTATGTTTAGCATGGCGACCTTCTCCTAGTCTCCTGGTCACCATTCCAGGCAGGTAGCTTACAACAGGTGAGCTCTGAAGATGGATGGGCTATTGAAGAGTTGAGATGCAAACAGGTCCCTGTCCAGACACTCCAGGGTAGTCATGGCAGTGAACTGATGGGGCCAGCTAGTACATTCAGAGTGGAGTGCCACCTGGACACTGTGCTTTGAGAACCCCGCTCTCTTAAAACCTGTCTGTGACTATCTTTCCTTCCATACATTCCGACAGCTTTCATCCAGGCAGACCCTGGACTTTGGGTCCTGTGATGGTGAGTTTTATGAATCAACTAGGCAGGGCCCTAGTACACTCAACAAAACATTATTTAGCCTATTTGTGTGAGGTATGGGTACAGAAGATTAACTTCTAAATCCAGGGACTTGGGGTAAAGCAATTATTCTCCAGAATGTGGGTGGGCTTCATCCAACCAGCTGAAGGTCTACAGAGAGCAAAAGGCTGGCCATCCATGAGCCAGAGGGAGTTCTGCATGCAGGTGGCCATAAGCTGTTCCCTGGGCCTCCAGCCTTCCAGTACAACCTGCAGAGTTTGGACCTGGCAGCCTCCAAAATCATACCGTCAATTCTGTAGAAGATGCACCCCTCCTACACACACACACGGAAGAGAGAGATGTTCCTCAACTTAGCCAGAATCATGCCCAGATAAACCCACCCTAAGTGGACCATATAAAGAAAAATACATCCTAGATTACCCAAGATTAAACACACTAGAGCACTTAATAGGCCCCACAGCTGGGCCAAGTTATCCAACCAAAGCCTGCCTTTTCTAACGTGGTGAAGATCTGCTGTACAGGGTAGAACACGTCACTGGCATTGAGCAATAGAACACTGGGATGTTGGCTCTGTTTCCTTCAGATCCCTGCCAATCACAGCTGCCCACATAGTTCCTTTTACATCTGGATCTAGACAAGCTCATGGAGAGGTGAAGGTAATGCTGGGAAAGCGCCAATCCAAGCAGCCATAGTAGATGTGCCAGGGACAGCAGCTGCAGGCTGGACCACTGGGAAGAAGAAACTACAGTTCATGCCCGGTAGGGGTGAGCAGGGGATGGATATCTTTGGGATGATAACAGAGGTGTTAGAGGGGACTTCTTGCTTCAGTTGAGTCTCGGACGGGGGCTAGTCATCTGGGGAGAGGAGACACCCTCCACTGCAGAAGCAAGAGCTAAGGAGATTGGGGGGGGGGAGGGCTGATCTGCTCTCTTGGCTCTGTCCAGGGATGACAGAGCCTCACCCAGTCTGTGTGCCAAATGGCCAGGTGGCCCTTGGCATTGACTAATTTGTGGTAACAATGACATCCTTTCTTATACCTTGATGTGAGCTTCTAAAACACCTTCATACCCAAGGACAACTCGCTTCACCTTCCTCTCCCTACAAGGCCAGGTGCATAAAACGACTTTTGAGTGTCAGAGGAGGCTTTCTTTTCCATGCTTTGCAACCTCGTTTTGGTCTGAAGAAAACTAGAGTTTGGGGGCTGCCCCAAACTCCTGCTTTAATTTAAAAAAAAGAAGAACAACCTCGGGAGAAGAACACACAGCTGGGCTGAGCAGGGGGGCCCTTGGAAAAACACAGCAGGATACCATCTTCCATGGGACATATCTTGGGTTCACGCTGGTGAGAGTGTGAGCCCTGAATTGACACTGGCTTTGAGTTTCTGCTGTAACCGTTCTGCTACAGGGTAGTGTGATTCCTCTGAGGGCAAGCTCAAGAGCACCGACGTGGGAGAGGCAGTCTGCTTGAGTACCTGGGTATAGAGTTACCACAGGGAGTACTGGCACACAGACTCCTCCAGTCCTAAGAATAAGACAATTAGAGACCCCTCCCAAGAAGGGGCACAGGGTCCTGCACACGTCTAGTCTTAAGCCTAGTGGGAGAAGACAGGGTTGAGAGGGGATCTGAGACATTCAAGGAGCTAACCAAACTTCCTGATTTTCAGGATCTTTAGGCATCAGAATCTGGGGGAGGTGGCAGTTAAGGTGGGGAGGCTAAAAAATTACCCTGGATTTGAGCAAAATCATAGATGCCCATCTGTCTTATTTGCCTTAGCTTAGAGCCCAGATGTGTGCTCAGGGCTTTTGAGCGTCTTCCCACCCCCATATTGGTTTCCAGGACTCAACACCATCCTTATACCCTCCAGGATCCACAGTCACAGCCGGTGTCCTTAGCAGCAAGTATCTTCCCCCCGCCTCCTGTGGTCCAGACATGCCTCGTAAAAACTTCAATGTATCACCCCCACTGAACTCTTACTATGAAGTAGTTGCTGTAGTTATCTCTACCTCATAGGCGAAGAAAGAAGGCACAGATAGTCTAAGTACTTTGGACAAGATCATACAGCAGGGTCCTAGGGACATCAGGCTTTGCATGCAGGTAACACAACAATGCTAGAATTGCCCTTTTCCATCCTAGTCTCTTCAGAGCCTCCTCCAGAGGACACCGCAGTATGACATTCTGCAGAGCACTCCGGCAAAGTACAAATGACCCTGGGTGGAATGCCCTTGTTTGTACAGGCAATGCCATCTCTTCACGGAACATTCAAATACAGTGTAACCCTCCTCCACAGTGGGCCGTCACAACTCATTTTCCTCTATTCTCTTTCTCCATCCTCCATGGCTGACCCAGATGCCTCGAGCTGTGAGTATTCAGCAGAAATTATAGGCCCAGCACAGAGGGGAGGGAGAGCCTGGAGGGAACAAAGGCAGTGTCGAGACCTTGGCCCCAGGGGCTGCGAAGAGCAGACTTTGCCTTCACATGCCTTCATTTGGATATGACACCTGCAATACCAGACCTCAGCAACTCAAAGGACCACAGAGGCACTCCCTGCCAGGAAGGTTTGTCAACAGTGCGCCTAGTGACCTTGGTCGCCTCTTCTGTTTGAGGCTCATGAGCCTTCTCCCACCTATTCGAGGCAGATTATAAAGGCAAACTCAGCCTGCCTCCCTCCCTCCACCCACTGGTCCTTCTCTGTTCCCTGAAGCCCAGATCCACTTATTGCTGACCGAGAAGGCATGAAGTGACCAAGACCAGCCACAGGGATAGCCCTGAGAAGCAGCTCTCTTACCCAGGTCCATGTCTGCAGCCTTGGGCCGGTGGGAGCATGGTACATTCTTGAAGATGGCATCCAGGATCTTTTCCTTGACCTGTGTGATGGTGTCACAGTTGAGGATCTTCACGGGGACCTCTGGGCTGTTAGCGTTATCTGGACTGACACAGCTCAGGACCTGAGGGTGGCAGGAAGAGGTCACACAGGTGAGGACAGTGGGGAGACTCCCCGATCTCAGCAGCACCCTGGGATCCTTCGTGAATGGCTCCTCTCCATGATGGACTATGGAGGGGTCCGGGCAACTCCATCCTGTACAGAGAGGCAGGATGGCACCATGTCTTCAACATCACTGCAGGAGTATAAGCTGCCCCCTGAACTTCCTATTGGGATGGATGCTCTGATTGCCTAAGGGGAACAGTGACGGAAGTGATGGCA
>JABTXL010001586.1:2223424-2258177 GCA_025134845.1 Neodon shergylaensis | reverse complement strand
TGGTTCTGGAATCTCAGAGGAAGCCTGTGTGCTCCCAGAACCAGTCCCGTGTCAACCTCTGACCGCAGCACTAGTACTTGGAAGGCCAGTTCTCAGATGGAGAAGGGAGGACAGACCCAAGAGGGTACAGTAGTTATCAGCTAGGATACCTGGCAGCTCATCCTGTCCCTCATCATAGCCCCACCCTCCTGAGTCCCTCATTGTCACAAGAGGACCCAGCTTTGATTTACCTTATACCCAGCTCCTTTGGTTCCCGGACCCATGGTGGACGGATGCAGTACTGGCAGCGGATCCATGGTAGCCTCCCTCTGCCACAGCTCAAGCATTCATCTACCACCTGTCTGCTTCCTCCTGACTTTTCTCCTAAAACTGTGATTGCCCCCTCACATGTGGTTATGCTTTCAGCTCTCCTCAGCATGACTCCTCTGCTACTTGAACTAACTATGGCAGATACTATTGTTTACTGGGCACTGTGTGCCCTGCACATATTGTGTGCATTCTTAACAGTCTTACGCAGGACAGTTGTGATCTTCTCAGCGTCTTAGAGAAATTACCACACTTGTCGCAGGCCACCCTACTGCTAAAGGGCAGTGCTGGATTTTCCAACCCAGTCTCCCCACCTGTACCATGTCTATCCCACTCCTGGATTCAAGGGCTATCTCAAAGCTAACACAAGCTTCTCCCTGCAGCTTTCCCAGGCAGAGCCACCCAGCTGCTCAGGCTGTCCGTCAAAGGAAGAGGTAGTCACAAGCAAGTTTGGCAGTGCAGCATATGGAGAGGACACTGTGCCAGCTCCATGGCACTCCACCCTCTGAACCTACAGTGTGGGCTTCTCTTGCACCTTAAAAAATTCATATGCCTGTGGCCAGCAAGCACCTGGGGTTCATGGCAGGACAGTTTTGGCTAGCCTCTTGCAGGAAAGATACCATTGTCAGCAGCCTGGGCTCTGGAATCAGAGAGCACTGGAACTGTGTGTGGAAGAGAACTCCAACCCCTCCCGAGTCTACTGCCTCATCTATAAAATGGGAATATGAGGGCCTGTGTCATAATGCTTTATGAACACTAAATGAGATAATGTGTGTGGAGTACTTGGCACGCAGCCTGTGCATAGAATCAGCAGTGGTTTTGCTATCTGTCTCTGCATTGTCCTGCACTGCTGTTTTCTGGTCTTTGTTTGCCAGGAGTTTCTAGATGTCTAACATGCATCCATCTCTGTCCTGGAGCTGGAAGTGGACATTTTCTCCCTGTCTGATAGAGAGTGGACATGGAAGTGAAGCATCTTGGGAAAGGGTATCCAGAACCACCACTCTCATACTCTGCTGCCCCTCCCCACCCCTGGCCAAAGTCACTCTGAAACCAAATACTCTTTATTACCCAGATGGTTCTGCACTTTAGTTGAATTCTGTGCCTATAAAACTGGATAATAAATTTTAATTGTAACCCAATAGGTTAGAATTTAGGAGCCAGTGATGGGTTGAAACTGGGAATGAGTGGCTGGTAGTTCTTTGTGTTTTTAAAGTACTGGTATGTGACTAGTGCCAGGAAAGTCTCTTCCTCAAGTACCTCACTGCCCCGTGTGACCTAGTGACCTATCAAAGCAAGAAGGCAGATTCCCTTTATACCTTCTGCTGTGGCCATGTGGCCATGAGGATGAAACGGCAGGGAAACACGGCTTTCATAGACGGGGAATCTCCACACCCAGAACACCAAGGAAGAACATTCCATAGCAAGGACAAGTTGGAAACGAACAAATATTAGTCCAATAAGACCACATAAGGCCCACAAACCCCATAGTGTAAGCATCGTATAGCTGATTTCTGGGTCCAATTTTGACATGGGCTTCGAAAACCCCATTCAAAGATTATATGCTCATGCAGATGGGATTTTGAACTAGTGAAATGAAGAAAATAACTATATACCCAGCCTGGTTGAAGTCTTAGGTTATTTCTTCTGATGTCCACAGAGAGGCTATTACCACCCTTGCTAGGATTGCTGTGTCCTCTCTAGTACAGACAGACAGACAGACAGACAGACATTCTTTCCCTCAGATGTTTCTGGCAGTGATACTCTATGTCAGGGTCCCCACCTCAGATCATGACAGCGAAGCACATAGTCTCTACGCCAGCAATGCACACACACAGACAGTGACCTATCTGCTTATCCCCCTCCCGCCCCAACTTCTTCTCTGGGCTAAAAACTCATGAGCTCTTTTATGTCCTGAGAAGTCTGGAATCTGGGTGCAAATTAAAGTGAGGCCAAGGAAAGATGAAAGACAAGGAAAATAGTAGAAGGGGGAGGAGCAAAAATGAAGAGTCCAAAGAAGGCAATGGATGGGGTGGGTGTCCTGAGATTCCTAGTATCTTTGTGCATAAACATATGGCACAAGTATAAACACACACACACACACACACGCTCACACATATATTGACAGAGACTAGAAGCTCACGGTCAGAGAGAAGGTGGGGCCATTGCCTATAGTCTCTGAAAGTGCTTAGTAGAGTCTATAGGTCGGAGGGGCAAGGAGATTATTTCTAAGACAGAAACACTCATTTTCTCATTAGAAAATTACATATACAAACACACATGCATGTGTGTGTGTGAACGCATGCACAATTGCATGCATACATGTTCTGCATCATCCAATAAACAACTCTGGAGAAAAATGGTGCTGTAAGCATGACTGTGAATGAGCAGCATGTGTTGCCATGGAGCACCGCCTGCTGCAACTAAAGAGACCCCATGTGGACACATCCTCCAAGTCAGTATCTACAACACTGAGCACAGGGTCTGTTTTCACTGTGTGGACAATTGTGTGCACACATGGACTTGCATCTTACTTTGCGTTGTTGCTTCATCTGTCGATTCTGCTTCCTCCTGATAGGCAAGCAGAGCCGAAGGACTCCAGAGTTTCGGCACACAGGCTCACAGCCAGAAGACACATGGAGTCTGGCAGCCTTGACTCTGCTTCTGGCTCAGCCCCCAGCAACTGTGTGCACTAGTCACTCACGGGCTTCTCTGCCCTCTTACTTTGCTCACCTTTAAGATGGGTTTATCTTCTTGTCCTAGGAATGGAGATGCCTAAATGCATAAAAACTACTTAAAACTGAGTAAGGATTTTAAGGGCTCACAACGTCTGATGATCATCCCTCAGTATTCCTATTTTCCCCTGTTTTCCTCATTTATCATTCTTCACTTTCCCTGCTATTTATCTTGATAAGCCGTTCTAAAGCCCTTTCAGAATAGAGTGTAATATAACTATATGCATAAGTGAGATAGCATGCTAGACAGCAAATGGGATAACGTTTTCAAAAGATAGCACTACAACAGTAGGGTTTTTATCATTCCCACTTCCACCTCCCTTCCTCATGTATTGCTTGTTTTTCCCAATGGAAGCGTCAAACAGTAAAATCCCTTATACACTTATTGAGTTCCAATTAATTAGCAAAACCCTTTATACTGTGGTTTACTAAACCTGAGTCCACGAACTGTCCATGCTTATCTGACGTAATATTTGGTTGTGTCTACACTGGATTGGTTTGAATGAGAATGGTTCACACAGGCTCATACATGTAAATGCTTGGTCCCCAGTTGGTGGCACTGTTCACAAAATATGGCCCTGTTGGAGGAGGTGTGATGGTGTGGGTGGGTTTAGAGGTTTCAAAAGCCTGTGCCATATCCAGTTAGATCTCTCTGTTTTATGATTGTTGCCTAAAGATGTAGGCTCTCAGCTAACGCTTCGCACCATGCCTGCCTGTTTGCGGCCATGCTTCTCATCATGATGCTCATGGACTCACTCACCTTCTGAAACTGTGAGCTTCAATAAACTCTTTCTTCTGTAAGTCACCTTGGTCAGGGTGTCTCACCACTCAATAGAAAAATATCTAAGACATACACGTATAGTTTCTCTTGGAAGAAGGTTCTCTCTATTCATTCAATCCTGTAAGGGCTCTATGAGCACCTAAGACCCCAAAGCTCCACTAAACCCCGTGCTCTGTTTTGACTCCATCTTACCAAGAAACTGGCTTGGGGACCATAGGCAAGGCGTGCTGTCTTCCTGACCTCAGTTTTCTCACTTCTGAATCAGGATGCTGGGCTTCCTGCCACGACACCAGCGGGGGGGTGGGGGGAGCACTGATTCTTACCTCCAGGTCCCGTAGCACAGGATGGTCTTCAATCCCTGGGAACAGCACCCGCATCGTGTAGGTCCTGTAGTCCAGGAAGGGAATCCCAGCTCCGTCCAGGTCACTGGTGAGCTCATGGATATCTGTCTGCAGCTCTGCAAAAGCTGGCACAATGAGAAGCACATGAGGGGGCCTGTGGTGACAGCCCACTAGGTAACACGCTTGACCTGGCTTTGAGCCTTATCTCAAAAAAAAAAAATTCCTGGGCATGGTGGTACACACCTGTAAGCCTAGCGTTCAGGCCATGGAGTCAGGAAATTCCTGGAACTCACTAGCCAGCTAGGCTACCCCAGGTGGAGAACTCCAGGCCAGTGACAGACCCTGGTTTAAAAAACAAGGTGGGCAGAGCCTGAAGAAAAACAGCTGAGAATTTTGTGAGATGCTAGGGCCAGTGGATGAGGGCCAGCCTGAGAGTTACCTCTCTAAGAATGCTCACAACCATCACCCTGGTTCCTGGGGGTGTTATCTAGGGACCTGTGCATGCAAGAATGATGGGGCTAGATGGCATCAGTGTGGGAGAAAGCTGGTCTGGAGCCTCAAGTCTTTCAAACAGCAAAGGGATGGAAAGCTACCCTCAGACATAATGCTATAAGGATCAAAAGGTTTGCAAAGTCTGTTGGGAAGGGAAATATAAAAAGGCAAGAGGACAGAGGGGACAGGACAGAGAGATGAGTCTATGCTTAGTGCTGCACTTTGAACTGAGTTTTCTTAGCAAAGTCAAGAACAATAAAAAAAAAGTTTGAACATACAATTCTAGATCAGGTAATTCTCAGAAACCAAGGCTTGGGCAGAGGGCCGGCCACTCTAACTTATATCTTCTGCATGGATATGAAGGCATACCTTTGATCCTGCACCAATGCAATGCTATCTGGTGGGTTATAATTGTCTGTGAGGGCAGCTTAGACCTCCAGATGGATACAGTCACAAGGCCCCAGCTGGCCCCAAGGAAAATCTGGCATGCAGTACAGCCCAGAGCCAACGCTGGCATACTCTATCCTGGCACAATGCCCCCTTAGGCCATCCTCTGCTACCTAAGAGCTGCAGCTGTCAGTCCTGCTAAAGTATGGCATTCTCCTTCATGCATGCCCCCACACACATCTGCACACATGCATGTATAAACATACATGCACACAATTGAACAGATTGCATTGGCACACACTGACAAAGAACAAGTTGTGATTGTTGCCTAACCAATGTTTATTTTCATTTATATAAACTTAAGACTAGGGGAAAAGAGTAGTTGGTGGGTTCAGAAGGGACTCACAAGCTCTAAGGGCTCTAGGGACATCAAAGAGCAAGCCCCTTACCTAATGGTGCATGGTGACATATAAGCATGACACAAGTACCCTGAACGGCACACGGGGTCCTGCATTGTCCCTTTTGGTGGCTATGGCAAACTGACGTGAGGTCTGTGGGTTCCCATGAGTCTCGATGCCAGGAGAGCCCTGGTAAGGATGGGGGCTCAGCTGGACACTAGCAGACCGCAGCCTTTTCTGGTGCTCCTTTTCCATGGCCTTGCTCCCCATTCTGTTACGTGGATGCTGGGGTTCTTGTCAAGCAGTGACGCAAGAGGCAGAAGCCTGAATGCTTCTGAACACACTCCAATGCATGTGAGCAACTGCGTGTTCCTAAAGGGAGCAAGGAGACCTCTATGGCATGCACCGTCGCCACAGCATAATAAACATGTATTGACGGCTCATCTTAATTGCTAACTTGAGTGGACTGAGAAGTACCCAGGAGATTAGTGAGGCTTATCTCTGGGTGTGTCCGTAAGGGCATTTTCAGAGACAGTGAGATAGTAATTATTGATAGATTGACTCTTCCTTTGATGGATTCATAATATGATGTTGCTGTTGGGAAAGTGAGGCCTGGGATCACTGGAGTGTGGGGCTGTCCTCGGGACTATGTATTGCCTGGGTCCCTTTCTGTTTCTGCTCTGCTTTGCTTCCTGACAGCTGTCAGTTTAGCACTCTACCATGCTCCGCCTACTCTATGATGGATGAACCTTCGGAAACCATGAGAAAAGAAGCCCTCCTTTAAGTCGGCTTGGTTGGGTCATTCGATCAGTGTTCTAAACTGACCAACAACGCACTTGTGCATATCCAGAGTAAAGAACATATATCTCTGTGTGTGTGTGTAAGTGGAGAGGAGTGGGGTGCACATGTTTGAGTGTCTGCCTGTTTTAACTTATAGAAGGGTATGCAAGCATGTCAGTGAGGATGCAGAATGGAAATGTGTGCTTGCACACATGTATGCCAATATAACCAAGGCTCAGGGCAAGGGTTTGTGTGGAGATTTCACTGTCAGCCAGGAAGCTACCCACACCTACACTAGAATACGCCAGCGTAGCCCTGAGCTCAAGCTGCCTCATAAACATGCAGAAGTCGCCTTGGCATCCTGGAAAGTGCCTCCATGCTCAACTCCTTTGCAGTAAGATGCCTCCTTCCACCCAGTATCATAAGGGTCCCCAGCCAGAAGCCATGGTCCCATTGGAACTCCAGAGGTTTTCTGCCCGCTGAGCCCCCCAAGGAGCATCTAGAGGAGCTTGGCACCCCCGCCCCCACTCCCTTCAGCTTCCTCCTTCTGATTGGGCCGCTTCACTGGCCAGGAGGAAAAGGAGGGAGTCAGGTTTGATGGGTCTGCAGTTTCCTTTAAGTCACCCGGGCCTCCAACATTCAAAGCCTCATGCCTGCCACACATAAAAGAGATTCTAATCACTACACCTAATTAGAGGGAAGAGTACATTGCAGAGAAAAAAAATTAAGCAGTGTAAATATAATAAAAGGCAGTAATTAACAGTCCCACAAGGCAGATGTCGGGATGACAGCTGAAGGATGCAGAGATGCATTGGAGCCTTGTCCCCATCAAAAGAGGCGGAGCTTCACCAGCGGAAACCTGTATGATGCTGGAGCCCAGGTACAGGGCTGGATTAACACTGGGTACATACAACCCACTGAGAGACAGTTCAGTTCCTTCCTCCCAGAGCGGGCTTACAGAAGGATGTCCCAGGGTTCTATGAGTCTGCGAGCTAAGCTGCCTTCTTGGGTTTGACACCACTGATCTCCCTTCATGGTGGCTTGGGTACATTTTTCAAATATGAGCTGTGAAACACTCTTTCTTTGAAATCACAGATCAAGCCCACAGAATTCCCTTCCCGCTGATAGAAGAAAACTTCTTCTAATGGGATTGCTTGCATGTATCATGTGGAGACAACCCCAGGTCCTCCCTGGAGGAGACTGGCCACTCCCATCCCCTGCTACCAGAGTTCTGAATCTCGACAGTGTTCTTAGTGTATAGATGATCTCAGCAGCATATCTGGATGGAGTGGGGAGAAAACCAGAGGTAGATTGCTAGATGGGGTTTTGGGTCTGGAACCCAGGCTATGCTCAGACTGGCAGAAAGGTTCTGCAGCTCGAATACCCAGCCTGTGAGGTCAGCAGTGCAGCCCAGCTTGCTGGCCTGTGAATGGGAGGCACACACATATGCAGCCACACACACCCTGACTCACACAAGTACATACATGTATACACACAACCTCCAGCACTGCCTGTTATATCCAGCTAGCTCGCCTGTAAATGAAAGACATGAACACATGTGTATATTTACACACATAACTACCACTCACCGCAGTTCCACCAGCTGGCTAATGTACTTACAGACATGTATATAACCTTCAGCACTGTCAAATGCTGCCAAGGCTTGTTGGTGTTGTAAAGAGGCACATATGTGTATATACATACATACATATATTGTCTTACATATGTTTACATGCATACATAACCTCTAACGCTACCTACTGCTGCTCAGCCTGCTTACTTGCTTATATGTGACAAGTACACATGTGTGCATACACAGACTCCACACCAGGCACCAGCACCTGGACACTTCGTACCTTCTTTGCACTCCAGGGCCACGCGGGACTCAAGGTTGTCCATCTGCATCTGTAGTCGCTTCAGCGTGAGGTCGCTTTCTCGGGACTTGCGTTTGTAGGCGATGAGGACTGCCACGATGAAGATGATGAGGAGACCACCAGCCACTGCGATGCTGATGATGGCGGGCAGGCTGAGCGGGCTGTCTGGCGCAATGTACACCATCCCAGGGGAATACTCCATGCCACCCACCCGTGCCTGTGGACACAGAGAAGAGAGGGGCGGTAGCAGGGCAGACTGGGGAAGAGTTCTAAGTCAGAAGGGAAACGTGATTGTCAGTGAGAACCCCCCATACACACAGCCCATCAGAAAAATAGAAGAGAGAGCATGGACAGCAGAGACCACCCTTCCGCTAGGAAGTGTGCCCATCTCTCACTCAGGAGGACACAGTCATCATAAGGGAACAGCTCACTACTGCAGTGCAAACACAGTGATATAACGCCAACAACTGGCTTCCCTGAGACTCGTTCTGCCATCAGGTTGAGAACTAAGACACAGAAATGGCATCATGGACCACTGTACACCGATACGATCCTTGTCTTAAAGGCCTTCTTGGCCCTATCAGACAGAACATGACTCTATTTAATGATTTGCCCTTGTCGTACCAGCCAGGACAGAGGGAGTGACCCTAGAAGCTGGCTAGTGGGACAGGCACATGGGTGAGCTGGGAGGGAAGCTCACAGTGGGCAGAAGTCTCCGGTAGCCTAGCTACAGCCGAGCCACTCCCACCCAGATCCCTCAAGCCCCATCCGCACATAATGGGATCTCAGTGGCCTCACCATCACTTTGTGCCTGCCGATGAGGTTGGGAGACTCGCAGAGCAGCTGCACGTCGGACACCGTCACGGTGCACGGCTTCTCCCCGACTAGCACGGTGTAGTTCAGTTTCACATTGCCTCCTGCCACGGGTGGGATCAGGTTCTTGCCCTAAGTAGACAGGAAAGCCCCCATTTCCAACCCTGAGTCAGGACCTCAGCTGCTGGTGACTTCCATGACTTCCTAACCATTATGCCACCTTATGGATGAACTGGGAAAGAGGCCGTCATCAGTAAGAAGTCCTAAGAATTGGTACATGTCTAAGATGTGCTGTGTTAGGAATTTGGTCCCCTATACTGTAAGAGATAATGGGACTTCTAAGATGTGGGACTTAATGGAAGACCATGACTTCCCCACATCTTAAAGGTCCCTCCTGGCTCCCTTGTTACATGTATGTGCTCCTGATAGAAGGTCTTCATGAGAACCGAGACTATTACTGGTCTTCCATTTTCCAGAACAATGAGCGAGTTGGCTGTTTTTTCCTTTATAAGTACCCAGCATCAAGTGTTTTGTGACAACAACAGACAACAGATTATATATTAAATATCCAGTCTTTCTCCCAGTAAGAAATCAGTAGTTGATAATTAAGGTGCTATGAAAACGTATTTGGAATACCTTTAGGATGATGGGGGTGCCAGGCTTGAGCTCCAGGATTCCTGAGGGACTGAAAGCCTCAAACACAGGGTTAGGATAGTAGGTGAAGTTGGTCTTGTTGAGAATTAGCAGAGACTGGACATTGTCTAGGATGAAACCAAATTCTTCAGGCCTCTCAGTGAGATCTGACTGGTGATCAGGACCCAGGGCAAGGGCTGGAGCCTGGCAGGTCATCTCAGTAGCATTGAGGACCTCACAGATCTGTAGGAGTCAGAGGGGACGATGAGAAATACCTCCTGGGTGCCATTGGTACTACATGGGGTTTTATATGCTACTGGGGAGGAGAGCACCAAGTCACACTCTTGGCTGCTCACAGATCCCACCCTGAAGCTTTCTCCTATCTCTGGCTTTGCCTATAGTGATTATGGCAGTGACTAGGTATTTTCTAAACTGGGTAAGAATGGTAGGATAAGAACGAAACCCAGTGAACTGTGGAAGTGATTGTTCTTTCAGGCCTACAGCCCCAAAAGCTAAAAATATGGTCATGCCAACTCCCTTATCCCACCACCCCAGGATGTGGAGATGTCCCATGCCACCATGAGTCACTGTATGTAGGCAAGGCCCTGCCAAGGTACTCACATTGATGTGTTCTTTCCCTCCATGCTTGGCACGGATCTGGGGGTTCTGTATAAGGTCCAGGTGAGTCCCCCAGACAGCGATAGGTGTGTTTCCACTGCCCAGAAAGAAAGAAAAGAGAGTGTGAACCACAGCCATAGGAGATGCAATGGCCATGACAAAATGGTTATCAGAGTGAGCTATAACAATAAGGATGAGGAAGCGAGTTGTGTCCTTGGAGACAAGAATGAAAAAGTCCCTCAGAAGCCCAGAGAGAAGATGGTGGGGACCAGATACCCATATTGTTCCTTGATGAGTTGTTTATAACACGCCCAGGTTACAGCAGGGGCCTTAGTTCACCTAGGCTCCCAGCCTGGAGCCTGCTGTTTCAGCCCTGGAGCCTGCTCTCCTGGTCCTCACCACTTTGGGTCTTGTTCTACAATAATGGTCCTCAGCAGAAAACCTCCAGTGTCTAAGCACATCTGTTTTCCATGGCAACTATGCTTGACGTTTCCTCCTTGGTGGCTTCAGTCCACCTGAGACCTATGAAAGCCATGGCCCAAGCCCAGACACCTCTTCCAGGATTACCAGTGTGACCTGCTCTGAGACTCGAGTCTCCTGTGCCCTGGAGTGACACAGGACACAGATAAGGTGGATGCAGGTGATTCACCTCAGTGTGGCCTTTCAGAGGATGCTACTCTCTGTGCCCAGCAAAGCTGAGAGGCTGGTGGGGAGGATGGGCAGCCCCGTGCTTGGCTATGTCCTTCTTGGAGTACAGTGAGGAACGGCTTGCCTGCTAGCCAACTGAGTGTCATTGGCAAACATCCTGCTGTCTAAAGTAGGGCGTTGTAGGTAAACTACTTCTAGGCTTTAGTGGCTAGGATTCTCTGTGCTCACATGGGTTTTGATCCATCTGTCTACTTTCCCATCTTTAAATTCCCATTATTTTCCTCTCTCATTGAGTGTGTCTTGCATGCACTCTCGAGCTCACATGCACACATATAATTCCGGGTGTGCCTGTGGGATTCCTTCTATACACAGCACAGTCCAGGTGAGTTTCTGTATCTACCCTCCCTGTCCCCAGATTTCCCAACTGCTAATTCTGCACACAGTAGAAAATGATCCCATCATTGTCTCCAAACAACACTTATAGGAAGCTCAAATCCACACACTGTGCAAAGCCCACCCCATCCCCAGATTTCTTTAACCTAAGCAAAGATGCTGGCAGTCTAGAAAGTGTGTCCAACCTCCCTCGTGGAAGGAACATGACTTGGGGTACTGGTGAGTGTCTGGAAGATGACACCTTTATTTCTGAGACAACATGAAGGGAAACCGAATTCAATAAGGCCATGAATGTCCCCAAGTATCACTGCCTAGCTTCTTGAGTGAGTCACAAAGGCCTGTGCCACCTCCCTGAATCACCAGGCTCTGAGACCAAGGCCTGACATGGCTCTGAAAGGCTGTTTCCCCTTCATGCCTTAGGTAAGGACAGCCAATGGCCTTTCTCATCCCAGCAGTCAGGGCTGGTTCTCTCTGGTCTTCAAGTAGAGAGTGGCCAACTATTTTTTGTGAAGGGCCAGGCAGTAAATATTTCAGACTCCACAGGCCATATGGTCTCTGTCACAGTTACTCAAGTCTGTGCAGTCATGAGAACACAATACAACCAGTGAGTAGAGCCCTGTGCCAATAAAATTTTATTTATAAAAATCCAGGCAACCAGTCAGATATGGCCTTCGGGTCCCTAGTTTAAGTTTAGCCCCCTAGACTAGACTTGCCCCTGCCTCAGTCAGAGCAGAGCATGTCTTTATTATGTTTTCACAAACTTCTCCAGTCCTGGGAGCCCTCCTGTCTGGAGCTGACTGTGGGGAGCACTGAGCAAGGGACAGGTAGACAATAAGATGCTGTGCTGTTAAGGTCATCTGTCAGGTAAGCCATAGGGACTAAGCCCGTTCTTTCTGACCCTAAGTGCTCACTGTATTTTGTATGCAGCCCAGAACAGTGGCTTCCCAGTGATTTCCAGGGGCCCTCACAGAAAGGACAGCCTCTGTGGGGCTTTCTCATCCTGATAAGTCCTCCAGGCTTGGAAGAGTGGACACAGTCAGGTGCCTGCAGCTCCTTCTCCACACTGTTACACCCTAGAGGTCCTGTAGTCTCTCAATACCTAGGAAAATCCTCCAAAGCTGATACCCAGGAGGAGCCAGGGCTTGCCCCGGGTGAGCTACTGAACTGCTGGACTCCCTGCCTGGGTTCTCCCTAGAGCAGGGTCAAATGTCCTCTTTCATCTCCTGTGTCATTTTGCTCAGTATATTTGTATTGGGTGCTGGGGAAGCAGTGAGGAATAGGAACCAGGCTCTGCCTGGTTGAGTCTGTTATTTGAGAGGAACAAAAGCAAGCAGGTAACAGGGCTGGGAAAAGACCTCAGTCTTCCAGGTCACTGGGATCATAGGCTCATGTCAGCATGTTTTGTCTCTTGGGCTCTTGAGAGCCGAGAAAGAGAAACTGAAGCCTAGAGGCAGGGGGGAGGCAGAGGGGATGGGTCCTCCTACCTGACAATGCTCCACTCTGGCTCAATACGCACGATGGTGGGATCCTCCACATACTGAAAGACAAGGTCCTGTCGGATCCTGGCCCTGTCCACCTGCACGGTCACCTTCATGTCCAGCACCTCATCGGAAGACGTAGTGTTACAGATAATGTAGGTTGGCGAGCGCCTAGAGGGGAAGGCAGAACATGGGCCTTCAGGGTTGCGGTGGTCAGTCCCTTCCTAGATGCATCAGGTTTCATAGAAGTACGGGGTGGACACTGTCACAGATAGAAAGCTCACGAACCATGAACGAGGATCAACCTTTTTAAAGGCGCCTCTGAGCCCAGCTTCCAAAGATGCCTGGTCTTTGGACTGACCTTAACCATAGCCCTTAGCCCAATTTTAGCAAAGATCTAGCTATGCAAGTCTGTTGAGGTTCCTCCCTTCGTGTCTCATCCCGGTTTGCTTGCGGTGAGAATCCTCTGAAGAGAGTTTGGCGGGAATCAGCCCCTTGCCACCTCCTCCCAGTAACTGAGTCCTGAACCCAGTTTTAGCCACGCTGGTTGCACTGGGTTGAGCTCTGCCTCTGCCCTCTCAGGAGGCTCAGTCCTACGGCAGCTGCTTTGAGCAAAGTTATCCTAACCACCCTCACGGAGTAATGGCTTCTCGGATAGCAGGAAGGCAAGACTCTGAATCTGTCACAGTTCCTGTCATAATCTACTCTAGGAACATCTACCTGTCCCTGGGGACTTGGGCTCAGATTGGTTACATCTCCCACAGCACTCCTTGGATGGACTCCCCGTGGCCCCTACTCCAGGCTCCTGGCTAGTTAAGGTGCAATCCTTTGGGCTGCAGAGCCCAGCTGGGCAGAGGGAGGAAGGCTTCTGGCCCTTGTTGGCTCAGCCTTGGCCTTCAGGCATCACCTGCTTAGAGCACATGAGGTGCTCCTAGGCAGCTCCCAGAAGGAGAGGCACTGCCCCTTGAAGGGGCATCACATGCTCGTCCCAAGCTGGATGCTTGGTGGTACCCTCATCCTCTGCAAAGGCTACATCCTAGGACACCAGACTGAACTATGGACAGCAGCGTGACACCTCCCCCACCTTCCAGGGAAGGCGGGTCTAACCTCCCCTAAAGAGAGGAAGAGTGATATATTTTGGAGGTACTTGTAAAAGTCAGTCTGGAAAAAGGGCAGTTTCTGTTCATCTCTATGGGATTCTGCATTTCCCTCCCAGGTGGCTCACCTGTCTGGACCCTCACTGGGCCCAGGAGTTACCTGTGGAAGAGGCATGGCTGACTCCCAAACATCACCACCACATTGCTGCCTGCATTCAGGTTCGTGCCTGTGATGGTGACCTGTGTGCCCCCCAGACATGGGTCCCCGACTGGGCTTCAGGTCTGCAAGAGTCAGGGTCTGCAGAGAAAAGGAGAGGACTGAGGCATGCTGGGATAGGTGGAGGAGGCTGGTTCAGGCCTCGGGCAGAGCCCCATGCCCTACTGAAGAGCCGCCATCTAGCACCTACTCCTGTGGCCTCTGCGGGCCGTTTTGTATTCTTGTGTGAATAGAGCTCTCATCTCCGCATGAATTATAGCGGCCACGAGAGGTGCTGTGTATGGATTTTTGTTTTTCGTGACAGCCTTTATCTCTAGTGATACAGACATATGTATATCTATAATTATTCAGTCTGTGATTTTTTTTTAAATGGCTACTCTTATCTGTTTCACGGATGGGATTCAGAGGGCTTAGCTAAGTTCTCCAAGGTCATATGGAAAAAAAGTACTGCAGGTGAGACCTGTCGCCAGCTCTGGTCTCCAGTCACTTCTTCGATAGACAGAGAAGGAGACCTGCCATTCCCAAAGGTCGCCCTGGGGAACCCCTCCAGTGACCAGAGCCTGGGGCCTGTGAGGACTGTCCCCGAGGAAGCTTTCAAGGCCTGTCAAGCCCCCTGCCCTGACTGGAGGTGAGGAGCAGGCTGGGGTAGGGGTGAAGGAGCAGAGCCCCAGACAGCAGGGGATTTGAAGTTTGTTCTTTCATTAGCATTTTAATGGAAAAACTTTCCCTGGTCCCAGGTGAGAAGCCTGTATCTGCATTTAAATGAAGATTTCTCTTTCTCTTTCCCCAGCCACAGCCCCTAAAAGAACTCTGTGCTGAGGTTGAACCCCCTGGGCTCACAGGCCATGCGTACTCTCTCTCAGGAGGCCTCCTTTGGGGGCCAACGAACTCACCCACCCTCCTTTAGGGGCTAGCAAACCCTCCCCAGAGAAGGGCACACTGGGGGCATTCACGTGGAGACACTCATTGACCTTGACTGTATGTTCCTTGGCTAGGTTTGAAGTCCCGGCTTTGTGATTGAGCAGCCAAGGACTAGGGACTGTTGGTATCAAGCTATGTGACTCTGGGCAAGATAGTCAACTCCTCTGGTCACACAATTGGGAACTGAGCCCCAAAGTGGTTGTTATCTTCAGGGCCCATGATGGTTTTCTTGTTCAATAAACTATAGTCATAAGCTATTTCCAAAGTGTGTCTTGGCCCCACTGACGACACCCCCGCCCTGAGTCTGTCTGCTGGGGTCCAGTGCCCCTGGGGCTATGGGGAAGATCCAGAGTCAAACCTGGGAAGGACCAGTGCTTGCCTGGTGGCAGTGGTGTTGATGTGGGGACTGGCTGGAAGAGGTCTGCTCCGGGTGCGAGAGGGTGTTATGGAAACATGTTTTAGACTTGTGAGAAACTATTAATTATTCAAGTCATGCTTCATAAATATTTCACGGTGGGTTTGCACGGGAAATCAAAGTCTGAATTATTTGCCAGCTCTTCACTTGGCTCCACGAACGAACAGACTAGAAGGGAGAGGGAGAAGGAGCATTCCCAGCATGGAGACCTCCTGGGACAGAGCGGGTGGCGGGCCAGGCGCCTGATCTGGGCTCTGACATTCATGTGACTAGCCCACACATCAGAGCCTGGGTTGATTTGTGGGAAGAAACGGAAGGAAACCCAAGTTTGTCCCTGAAGCAGGAGAGTGGAGCAGAGGGTAAGGCCTGGGACATGCAAGACTGCAAAATTAGTAAGGGAGAAAAACCTGTCAGCAAAGAGGAAGGCTGGGAACACCACCAGCAACTGGGGGTGACTCAGACTGTGGAGTCCCCAGTACAGGCACAGGGCACCAGTGTCTGCAGGTGATCCGTGCACTATTATAATACTAACACCCCCTCCTTCCATCTGTGGAGACTTGAGCCCCTGAGATACATGAAACTGGGAGGAGAATTAAAAGTAACAGAGCAGGTGTGAGAAAGCCCAAATGACCCCCAAAGCCTGTGAAATGAGACATAAAAGTCACACAGTGGGCTCTGGGCTCAGCTTGTAAACTTTCTCCCTGCCCCAGACAGTTTCCGCCCTTGAAAATATATCATTTTCTAATCACCTACTTCTGCCGCTATCCACGTCTGTCCAACTCTTGGTTCCAGGACCTAAGGGTCTGGAAATCACTCTGGATGGATACCAAGAAAAGGCCCCCAGCACACCCCAGAGCTTTAGAAACCCCCAGAGGAGTCTGGGGAAAGCTATCCCAGAACCCCATGGGAGAAGTGTCTTCTCCCCACAAACCTCTTAGCCGAGAGGAAGGCAATGAGGACTCCAGGCTACTCCGACGCATGATCAGGTGAGTCTGTTGTTTCCCTTGACCCTATGCGACTCATGGCAACCTCTGCTTTTCATTTCCAGTGGGAAATATCTAGCCTCCAAGATTCCACCCCTAAGTGAACACGGGGCAGAGGAAGGGGCTGAGGTCCCCAGCATTCCTCCTCCCTGAATTTCTACCCTAGAGGATATGTGGCCCCGGGCCATTTCCTTAGAAGAACCCTTCAACTAGGAAAGAGATAGGTCATTGAGCAAGGGACCAGGGCGCTTGCCTTGTAGCAATTACTTTCATTGTTCCTCATGGCCTCTTTACTCCTACTGCCTCCCCTCCTCGTTCTCCTCTCCATTCCTGTCTTTGGGTGTGAGTCCATGGGTCAGTTTTATGCTAGGGAAAACACTGGCCAGGCAAGTTCTTCATGAAAGTCAGAGGCCCACTTGGACACACACTGCCTGCCCCCACTGCCCACTGCCTGAATACCCACACTTAAGTACACCTTATTCCACGGTAGACACTATCCTGCAGGCCTACCTGGGTTTTCCTGAGTGGGAGGAGAAAAAAAAAACATGCCAGCTGATAAACACTCATCAGAAAGAAAGAAGAAGAAGCAGAAGGGAGGAAAGAGGGATGGAGGGATAAAGGAGGAAGACTTTCTAACGTCAGCCACATGGGCTCTCTGAAGATCTAAAGTGGAAAATGGAAGGATCGAGGCCAGGAGATTTCTTCTCCTTCCTCACAGCTGTGAGCCAGGCAGCTTTGCTTTGCAAGCCTGGATGGTTCAGGAGGGACTTGAGTAACTTGAGTGGTTGGGGTGAGGCCTGGATGAGGTTATGGGAAGGAGACTGGGGAATGGAGGGACGGGAGGTGGGGTCAGGGTGTGACAGGGGAAATAGAGGAGGCCTATAGGTGGGATTAGGTCCAGGACAGGAGAAAAGGAGGTAAAGAAGGTCCTGAGATGTCAGTGGATGGGTGGGAAAAGAATACAGGCTGCTCATGGTAGCATAAGGTCTTAAAAGGGGGTAGGGGCAGATTGCGGGGCATAGTGGTGAGCATGGTTAACATAGAAAATAGTACCACATGAGATGGAGACTATATGATTATCACCATACCATGAACAACACACAAATATCATTCCCATTTTACAAATGAAGGAACTGAGGCACAGAAAAGTTAGCCAGCTTGTCTAAGTCTGGGCACAATTCCCCAGAGTCACCCTGCTGCTTGACCACACAGGAGACACTGGGACCCAAGGGCCAAAAGAACTTCCTGGAGTTATACAAGGAGGCAGGGAATTTGGATCTAGGTCTCTGGGGCACCAGGCTATGCTCCTACTCTGTTCATGGGGGGTTCCCCTGAACACAGGTGATAGGTGGAGGCCCCGCTCTGCATTGGCAGCCATAAGATTTGCTGCAGTCTGCAGCCAGGTAGGCCAGTGGCATCCAGGACTCACCATGAAATAATAGAGCTGGGAGGAGCGGGCCATGAACTCAGGTCGGCACACAGCCACACAGATCTCCACGAAGCCTGCGTGCTGGCTGGGTTTGGCCTCTCCCATCTCGCACACAATCCTGTAGGAACAAAGGGGAGACCGCGTGAGCCTCAGGACTCCCAACCATGGCCTAGGCCCACAGAGAGCCCAGAGAGGTTAACTGATCTGCATGAGTTCATCAAGTGATCCAGAGCTTGAATCTGACCTTAGGCTATCAAGTCTCTTCTTGGGAGTTCCTGCTCCCAGCATCTGGGATGCCTCAGTGATGTATGTCTGCTCCCAGCTGTCCCAAGTTTTATGCCAAAAGAGGAGATGCTTCAATGTGTATATATTGGTATAGTTACTAGTGCAGATGTGTGTGTATGTGTGTTCTCCATCTCACAAATGAAGAAACTGAGACACAGAAGAGTTAGGCAGTTTGCCTACATATTTGTATGTTTAACATCATAGTATCAAAACTATGAACTCCACCAACCATAGATCAAAAATACTACAAAACAGATTACTGTCTGTATTGTCTAAGTGCAACTCCTTTTTTTAAAAAAAAAATGATGTATTTATTTTTATCTTATACGCATGACTTTATGCCTATATGTATGTCTGTGTACCACATGCATGTCTGGCTCCCATGGAGGTTAAAAAAAAGGGTATAAGATCTCCTAGAACTGGAGTTAAAGATGATTTTAAGTTTCCAGGTCAGTGCTGGGAACCGACTTGGGTTCTCTGCAAGAGCAACCAGTGATCCTAACCACTGAGCCATCTCTCCAGTGCCCAGACTTATTTTTTCTTATGAGTCCCTGGACAACACAAAATAGAATGTCTATTCATCTAACATTTCTGTTGATTTGAGTATAAGTCATGGAGAGAGGTTTAAAGTATGCACCAGGATGCTCACAGGTTGTCTGCAAGGACTTTAGTATTTTACAGAAGTCACCTGAACATCATAAATTGGGTATCTTCAGAAGGTCTTAGAACCAATTTCCTACGGGTACTAAGAAGATACCGTTTACATACAAGAACATATAATTAAACATGTACACATATTCTATATGCATGTACAAAACATGAATGTTAAGACACACATTTATGATTATGTACAAGTTTATATATTTGTATGTGTAAACATATTTTAAAAGATACACATAAAATGTATCATAAGCGCTGCTCTAAATACCAGTTTGTACTTAGCAACATTTCGTGTGTTTTCATCGAGCCTCTACATGCATCTACTTTATTCTTCCTAACAGCTTTGTAATATTATATGCTTGTTTAAACCACCATTTTGGTAATAATCTTCTTATAATTTTGATAGGCATGTAAATATTCTGATCTTTCTCCTGCTTCAAAAAACAACAAACAAATAAAACAGCCAAATAGGCAACATACAAATACTTAAATATCATATGTTTATTAGAACAGATTCCTCAGGAGGGAATGCACTGACTAAACAGTTTATTTAACATTAATAGGGCCCAATAATGTTTCCTAAAAGCTGTACCAATCTGCATTTGTATCAGTGGTCCACTACTCTAGCTAAGACTATATATAGTCACAATCCTTTGAAAGTTTTTCCAATATATGACAGAAAAGATCATGTTAAGTCCAGTGGTTAATATAGAGGATGCATGTGCTCATGTGTCTTTTCTCTTTGTATATACTGCCTTCCTTTAATGTCTCTATTAGAGACCTCTCTATATGATGCTGACCAATTGTCTTTCTGTGAAACCTTCTTGACTAGGCATATTTTTATTTGTGGTAAATACTGCAATTATTTTCTTCTTGATTGTCCACTTGCTACCTGCCCTTTAACTTGGTTTTCAGAATTTTCTGCTGCACTAGCTTGTGAAAGCATCTATGTGGGTAAATATGCCAATGTTTTACTTTTCCATTTCTACCTTTTGAGTCCCGTGGAGTTTGTTTGTTTAGTTGGTTTTGGTGCAGTTTTATCTTTCACGGTGCTGGGGAGCAAACCCAGGGCCTGGCAAATGTCACATGAGCACTCTGTCACCGAACCACATCCCTAACCCTGTAGTTTCTGTGTCTTGTGTTTCTGAAAAAGAAGTACCAAGGAAAGGACTGTGTGTGTGTGTGTGTTCTGTATAAACAGCATAATAAACACTTGTTTAGTGTGGGGAAAAAGACAGATGGACTCTGGCTTTTCTTCCACAAAATTAATTCAAAGCTGTATTCTGTTGGTCACCTGTGTATGTGCACATATGATACCTTGACTAGGTGCCCGTCTGTGATTCACTTTAACTTACAAGATCCAGCTTTATAATGGTATGAAAGTGATTTATAAGTCTGTCAACTCTTGTCTACAATTTCATACTTTGAATTTTGATCTTTTCTTGAGCTAGCCACATATCCTATGATACTCTCTGTGATGCTGGCTGGTGGCAGAAAGCTTCAGGGCCCTGTGTGCCAGGGACCACAAGAAGAAACAACACTGGTAGCTGGTTAGGAATATATTAACAGTTTCAGCTTATGCTGTTTTCAGCTTATGAAGGGTTAGTTTATCAAGACACAGTGCCAAGGGCTGGGAATGCATCTCGGGAACATAATCCTTGCCTGGCCGTCCACATGGTCCTGGATTCAGTCCCTATCATGTCCAAAAGAGATGTAAGGTCGAGAGACATCTGTACAGTAACTTTTTGAACTGATAAATCCCCTACTTTTAGATATATCATTGCTTTGGAACTGTTTCTATTATAAATAAAACCGAGATAAGCATTGTTAAATATTTTTGCTAGTCTGGTTGTTTAGGGAATGTTCTAGAAGCATATTAGATAGACTTAAAGACTATGGGGGTGGGGTGGTACTGGGGATTGAACCTGGGGTCAAGTGTTCTACCACTGAGCTACATCTCAGTTTCATTTCTCTTTTTCTTTCTCTTTCTTGATTTTGAGACAGAGTCTCACTTAGCTGCCCAGGCTAGCCCTAAACTCACTCACTCTAGCCCAGGCAGGACTTGAATATGAGCTGCTCCTGCCTCAGCCTCCCATGTAGCTGGAATTGCAGAACTGTATATAAAGTGCCAGCTAAGACTTCTGGTTTTTGTTGTTGTTGGTTCTTTTGGGAGAGCACATGACATGATTGTATGTATTTGGTATAAGCATGTGATACATGCATGGGAGTGGGTGGGTGGATATGCACACACAGCCAGAGCAGGGCAGTAGGTGGGGTTTTCACACCACTATCCTCCCCTTACTGCCTGGACAGCATCCATCCCTGAACCAGAAGCTTACCCTCTCAGTTAGGTGAGCTCCCTGGAGCTGCCTGTTTGTCCCTCAGTGCTGGTGTTACAGGCACATGCAGCCATATGGAGCTTCCAGCTAAGACTTTTTCATCTAGGCGTCCAAATGCCTTCCTGAAAGTTGGTTCCAATTTCCCTCCCACCACAAGTAAATGAGCCAATTGCACCTGGTGCTTATTTTTATTTTTGTTTTTATTGAGATAGCATCTCATGTAGTCCAGGCTAACCTCAAACTCACTATGCAGTTGAGGATGCCTGACCTTGAACTTCTGACCTTTCTGTCTTTACCCATCCAGTCCTGGGACTACACCTGTGTCTGCCTCGCTGGAAATTGAACTTAGCTAGACAAGCGCCCTACCCACTGAGCTCCATCTCTGGCCTCTGGAGCTCTAACCTTTGAAAAGTGGTCTCCATTGCCGTCATTTGCAATTTCATTTCTCATATGAGTTTTTGGTTCTTTGTGCATCGCGCGAATTATACATGCATGCTCTTTGCTCATTTTGTGATAACTGCCTTTTATTTATAAAGCCTCTTTATCTGTTAAGAAAAGGGTGTCTATTAACGGTGATGGGTATAACCATATTCCCAGCTCTTCGTTTTTCTCAGACTGATTTCTGATGTATACGTTTTTAAGTTTTATAGACTCAAAAACCCCTAATCTTTTCTTTATGTTTCATTTTCCAGCTCATGCTCAAAACATCTTCCCCTTCATAAAATCAAATGAGTTTGCACCTGCATTTCCTTCTAATCTCTCAGCTTCATTTCTGTGCCCCTAACTCTTTAATCTACCTGGAATTTATTCGGGTGTGTAATGTGAACTAAGGATCCGATCTTCTTCTTCTCCCGGCATTACCCAGCACCATTTGCTGAAGGATCTTTCCTTCCCTTGTTGATTTGAACTGTCACCCTCATCACACACTGAATTCTCGCGTGTCAGGATGCTTGCCCCGAGCATTCTCTATCACTCCGTGGATCTAACTGATACTGCGGGGCTTTCATCATCAAGCTTTACAATAACACTGCTGATGCCTGCTCTGTGGCCGGGGCTGTAAACTCCCCGACATTGTACCCTATCAGCAGTAGCTGGCTCTGCTGTGATTTCAGAAAATCTCAGAAAAGTGTAGGTGCCACGGATAGATGTTTGGGTCACTAAGCGATGGTCGATGAGGGGGCTGATTCCAAGTCACTGTGGACTCTTCTGTTCTACAGATGTCGTGGGATTGCCCTGATGGAAGTCAGGAGGAATTGGCACATGCACCATCTCTGTGGTTCTGAATCCTCCAGTCCAGCAAGCAGAAGTGCAGGGCACTGCCAGGCCTAAGGGAGACCCTGCCAGCAGCCCCCGTGGAATGTTCACAGGACAACTGATAATGTTATAGTCTGGGTGGCACAGAATGGAATATAGATTTCACTATGCTGGCCATCATTCCATAGCTGTGTTTGCTGGGCTGGGAAGGGGTATTTGTTTATTGACCAGGCAATGCACAGCTCACTGGATCTCCTCCACTAGGTGGATTAAGGGTCAAGGTCATCTGTTGAATGACCCTTTTGCGCAGGGTTCACTAAGAGAAAATTCAGCCAAAGAACTCACAGGCCTGAGAATAAGTATGAGATTTCATTTTCAGCCTCTGCATAGCATAGCCCAGGGCTAGCTTACCTGTGGGGAAGCTCATGGGGAGTTAGAGACAATAGAGGGAATTGAATTCACACTCCCTGGAAGACTTTAATTTTGCTCTTTCTCACCTCTTCCTCTCTGTACCCCCCCCCCAATAGTCAGCAGTGACTTTACTTGCCCCCGCCCCATTATTTCCCATCCTTGTCTCTAGCTCCCTAATACAGCGCCTCAGAAGTACACAAGACAAAGAGCTGAGGGTTACCTGTGGTCACCCTAAAATGTTAGTTGTATCCTACGCCCCCCCCCAACCTGGCTCTGAGTTTGTCATTAATCAATCAGTTCTTACCCTGCAAGTCCCAAATCTGAACCATTTGAGCGTTCATATGGCACCACCAATGGGAAATTTTATACCAAGAAACTTTATTTGGTGATTATTTAAAATACTGTCTAAAGTCACCTTTGGGCTACATGTATAAGGTGTATATGAGACACAAAAGAATTTAGTTAGACTTAGGGCCCATTCCAAGGATATCTCTTTATGTCTATGCAAACATTCTAAAGCCTGAAGAAAAAAAAATCCCCAATCCAAAACACTTCTGGTCCCAAGTATTGTGATTGTGGCTAAAGTGCCCCTTCCCCTTTGGTTGCCTCCATATCCCAGGAGGCTCTCACTTACTGTTCTGCAGGGATGTAGCCATCCACCAAGGGAGTGCATTCCACACCAGCCACCTTGACATGGGAAGCAATGTCCCGGAATTCCAGGCCCAGGTTCTCCCCTCGGATGGTGACCTTGGTGCCCCCTTCCCGAGGGCCCGTCACTGGGATGATCTGCAGAGAAGAGAGAGGTGATCCTTCAGGCCCCAAGAAGCACCACTGCCTTCTTGCTACAGAGGGGACATGGCCCTTTATGCTTCTGTGCATACTTCTTCAGCAGGTGCAGCAGGCATGTGGCTGTCAATGGGTGGTATCCTTGGGTAAAGAGGTCTATGTTTCTCTGTGGCCCCTGGTCTATCTTCCTATCTCATAGAAGAAGAGAATATGACTGCAGAGAAAATCAGGATGGACTTCTGGCATCCAATACAACCCTCTTATCTGTTAAGAACCACTTGTACCTAGGACCATTGCACCCACTTCCCACACCAAATGTCTAGTCTGCATAATCACAGGTTGCTTCTCTTCACTGAAAGTCCAAGGCACCTGTCATACTCCTTCTGTGACAATCGCTATTCAGGTTGAGTTCCTCATTCTCCCACCCAGCCCCTTTTGACCTTAAGTCTCCAAGAGCCAGAGTTGTCTCCAGTTTCCTCTGCCGGCCTTTTTTGTCAGTGGCAGCATGCTGTTGCAGGCAAGACAACCCGCTCATCTCTCTTCAGAGCACTTGGCAATACCATTTATTTACCTTCCTTGTTGGCTTGGTTGCCATGGCAGAGGTTTGAATTCAGACTTTACACTGGTCAGAGTGACTGTCCTATCCTCCAGAGATGTCACCGTGGATGTTAACGCTCATAATTAGAAGGCAGGGAGCTGTCAACTAGGACCTGGTTTACTTTGTGGTATGGACTGTGGACATCTAATTGTTACTTCCCACAGTAAGGCCTTCTTCTGTTCCTGGTTCTCAGAGCACTACACCCGAAGTGAGGTCCCCGAGGGAGAATCTGAGTGGCAAGTCTCTAGTTTTTCCTAGAATGTTCCACTACCCCATTCTGTAAGGGTTACACATGGGGCGCTTTCCTGGATGGCTGGTAAAGTTGGAAGAACCAAAGGCACTAGATTGGGCTGCCCTAGTGGCAGTTTTTCTAGGGGGAGACTGTTCATTAATCAAAGACCAGCAACTTCCTTCCTCTTACATATCTCTTTATGGACACAGCATGCTTGTGGTGTGAGAGTTTATATGAACATGTTCCCATCACAGTAGAAAACAGTTTCAGTGCAGAAATGGACCCATTTCTGCTCAGGTGAGGTGGGCAGATGTGTGGAAGGCAGGGGGAGAGTGCTTAGGTTCTCCCCCAATGCTTGCCCAGATGGCGAGTCCCTAACACTTGGTGGGGGTGCCAGCACGAAGTTCCAGCCCTGGCTTGCCATCCTGTAAGAGGGGTTATCTTTGGACTGGTCCATGGTTCCCTGGAGGGGTGGTACCAGGTTGGAGGCAGTGAGTCGCCCCTACCCTAGGGAGATTGTTTAATTTGTCACCTCTTCCTATGATTTTCTTGGAACCAGGCCAAGGAGAAAGCAAATATAGCTGATAGGTTTCAGTGCATTGTGAGCCGCCATGTGCCACAGCCCCAGGGATGGGTAGCTGGTAGCAGCATGAGGGCAGTGGCTCCACAGAGGAGGTTCAGGGTTGGGAAAGGGCTGGGAGAGAGAGGTAGGGATGTGGGAAAGTGGGTTGGAGGGCATTTGTCTGCCCCCTACCCAGTTCTCCAGCCTGGAAGTCACCATAGACAACGGAGTGAACTGGGGGCTCAGGGAAGTCCCAGTTTTGAGATTACCATCACCAGGAATGCCGAAGATGAAGGGTCTCAGGTGAGGGATGCATTTGGAAGGCCACCCTGAGGTAGCTGAGGGGGTTCTATCATAGTAGTCAATACCATTTCTGCTCAGACCCACCCCAGTGGCACAGTTTGTAAGGCATGCACGTCCCTTCTCTGTGTAAAGGAGAACGTGAATCTGGGAATCAGGATTTGGGAGGCACACTGCTTTCTTTATACTCTAGCTACTGTGGCTCTGACACTACTCTCTCTGGTAGAGGAAGATAGTAACCTTGGCCTTCACAGGTGTGAAGGGTTGAACTGTGCTCACCACCCCACCCCTGCCACTTCATAGGTGGAGGTCCTAACTATGCTCCTCCCTCCATTAATAGGGGGAGGTCCTAACTATGCTCTTCCCTCCATTAATAGGGGGAGGTCCTAACTATGATCCTCCCTCCATTCGTAGGGGGAGGTCCTAACTATGATCCTCCCTCCATTCATAGGGGGAGGTCCTAACTATGCTCCTTCCTCTATTCATAGGGGGAGGTCCTAACTATGATCCTCCCTCCATTCATAGGTGGAGGTTCTAATTAATCTTATGACTTAGTTGCTTTTCTTGTTACCTGAGAGAAGCAACTTACAGGGGAAAATGATCCATTCTGGCTGATGGTTACAGAGGTTAGATCTATTATGGTGGGGAAGGCATTGCAGAGGACTTGATCTCTGGTAACAGGAGCATGTGGCAGCTGCTTATGGCACGGTATTGTCCATGAAGCAGAGAATTTAGAAGGAAGCTGGGCTCTAAATCTCAATGTGTATCCTCTAGGGACCCTCAGCTTGGTTCCACTTCCTAAAAGGTTTACAGTCTCCTAAAACATAACCACCACCTCGGGACCAAGTGTCCAAACACAGGAGCCTGTGAAAGACATTTCATATTCAAACCACAATATCCCAGTACCTCAGAATGTAACTTTAGGCAGCAATAAGTCTTTACAGAGACCCTTAAGCATAAAGGAGGTCATTAGTATAGGCTTTAACCCTTGTGATCATTGTGCTAGAGAGAGAGAGAGAGAGAGAGAGAGAGAGAGAGAACCAGAACACATGCATAGAGGGAGACATGAAGGGGGCACAGTTGACATCTAACCTCCTTTGGAAGCAACCAATCCTGCCAATGTCCTGATCTTGAACTCCTACCTCCAGGATAATGATACTTTAAGCTATGTGGTTTGTGATGCTTGATTACAAAACCCCAGGAGCCCAATATAACAAGGCTTATGTGCCTACTAACCAGGGATGTGAAGGGATTATGCAGACTCCAAAGCACTTCACATATCCACAGTCTAGGACCATGGTCACCATTGCTCAACATGGAATGGAAACATTAGCAAAACTGAGCAAAGCTGGGTGTGTCCTCCTGATTGACAGATGCATATACAGCTGCTTACTTCCTCCTCCTTCCCCTCTTCCCCATCAACCTCATTTTCGTAATGAGCATCCTCCAAATCCAAGAGATAGTAAGCACCTACTGTGTGCTAAGCCCTGTTCCTGGGGTGATGGGAGGATTATATTAGATGGGATCCTAATGTTGGGGAACAGACAGCAGGAGACTTGCATTTCTCTTTCATTTTAAGAAGAGAGCAAGGATCTGAAGCCTGGTGGAAGAATACCTTAGGTAAGCCTCCTCACCCCAGTCAGAAGTATAGAATGGGCAGGAGACAGAACTGCCCATATAAATCTCAGGGGCAGTAATTCCCTGATGCATTTTAACGGTGATGAGTAAGAAGGATGTGGAGGAGGCTGGTGAGCTTCTCAGGGGTGCTACAAAAGCTGAGGAAGTACGTGGTTGACAGGATGCCTCCAAGCCAATCCCTGAAATCCCCTGTGGGACAGCAGGTGCTTGCACTCACTGCATAGGTGAGGCTGACAGAGCCCTGCACAGTCCCGGCTGTGCCCCCACCAGCTGAATGTTTTGCTCTGCCGCGTTACCCCCTATTCTCCATAGTTAGATTCTGAAACTCCATGCAGATTTATTTCTAATTGTACAGCTTAGGTCTTATTGGGGCAAGTTCTGAGGTCTCTTTGTTGGGCTCTGGCCCCTAGATCCAGTGCAGCTTCCAGTGAAGCTTCTAGTTACCAACTTCTAGTGAAGCCACTGTTGATAAAGCTCACAGCCTTGTCACTGAGGTCTCTGTACACAGAGGGAAGGGCAGTAAGACCCCCAACAGGGTTGGAGTCCCTTTCTGTCCCCTAGGTGATAGAAAGTTCTCTGAACCAAGCCTAAGTGTCCATAGAATCTATAAAGGAAAATAAAAAATGTCCAGCCAGTCAGAGCACCCAAGTCTACCTGGTGACGACAAGGGTTGATCAATTCCATAGCCAGGCATTGTCTTTAAAGCCCTGGTCCCTAGCAGGCTACAGAGTGGCTTGGCAGCCTGGAGTGAGCTACAGGCCTGCCAGCGGCTTACCTCTGTGATCCGAGGGTTGGTGCATTTGCTGTTGGCTCCTGACAGTTCCAGCCACCGGCTCTCGTGGGGAGGGCAGTGCTGGCGCAGGGTGCACTGGCCTGGGCTCTGGCACCAGCCACACTCAAAATCTGGGTCAGCTTTGAGGCACAGCCCACAGCTCTCACGCATGGCCCCGCACTTGTAGAGGTAAACTGTGCAAGACAGGGACAAGAGGCACTTTGGGATGGGGAGGGGCTGAGAATGGCTACAGAGGAAACTGTGGGTCCCCATTTGGTCTCAGCCATCCTTCCATCAAGCTCCTGTCCCTTTGTCCCACCCCTGGGAGCCACCACAGTGCAGAACCTGGGTCCAGAATGACAGGGATGCGCAAATGGAGAAGAGCTAGGTCTGTGAAGGAAAGACTCAAAGCCCAAGGGAGATTGACGGGTGCTGGGAGGTAGGGATGAGATGACCACCCAAGAAGGCAGCGCTGCTCTGCTTTCTCCTTCTCTCCCCTGCCCCACTCCCACTCCTCATGCCTTCTCTACCAGCCTTAGCCTCTTCACACCTTTATTCTGAGCCGGGTTGTCAATGTTGAAGTGCCCATTCCACACAACTGTCAGCTCCACAGGCAGGTTGTTGATCTCCATCCCTTCATAGGAATACTGCAACCAGATTGGGAGCGGGGGTGAGGAAAAAGCAAAAAAAAATTATTACAGAGATCTCTATGGAGACTCGAGTGCTTAGCCCGGGGCCCCATAGAGCACACAGGGTTCAGGACTAGCCATGGCTGTGCATATGTGTATATCCTTGAATACAGACACATGTACATGGTCAGATGGAGGTGATAAAGGCAGGGAAGAGGATGCTGACTCAGAGATGCCAGGTACAGCATGAAGGCTCCATGTGCGGCAGCCCCCACTCTGTTTCCACTGCAGTTACTGGTCAGTGGAGAGAAGGGCAGTGAGCAGAGGAAACCCAGCTTGCCATGGGCATCAGTGCTAATCAATACCTGGTGCATTATTATTATTATTATTATTATTATTATTGTTATTATTATCATCATCATCATACCAGCAGACTTCCCTGTCACAGCGAATAGGACTGAGTAATGGAACTGTGACATGTTTTTCTGTATAGGAGGGGCTAAGGACTGGCATTTTGTTGAAAAGATTCATCCCTGGGCTTGGTTAGAAGTTAGACTTGCAAATCCAATGGGCTCTCTCAGCCCAGAGTCAAGGTTGGAGGGTCTGAACTTCTGTGGCTGTGGGTGGATCTCAAGGGAGATGGTAGGAAGTGTCCCTCTCCAAGATGGCTGTAGCACTTCCAATAATCAGGAGGGGAAATCAGCCACAGACACTGGACATCCTGGCCTGGCAAGAATTTCTGGGGCTAGAATACAAGCCTCTGTCACTGGGCAAGAGTAGATCTGTTGCTTGTTGTAGCAGCTTCTAAAGCCTAGAGAATTAACCCACGCCTTGAGTTACAGAATAAACTACACGGTGAGTGTGCTGGGGATGCTTTAACAAGCAGTGTGTGCGGTCAGGCCTCTTCAGGTTTAATCCTAACATTCAAACATTTTAACTTCCCTCTTCCGAGCAGCAAAAACCCAGCACAGCCAAAAACACTTGGCATTCCCCTGAACATGGAGACGCTCCCAGCACACTGTTGACCCTCTCACTCAGCAGTTCTGTGACTGACACCTGCTGGGTACAAAGGAGAAAGCAAAGGCTCCTTGCCCTGAAGAAATGACAGCAGAGGCTTTGGTTCAGTATGGCTGTGGCCCCCAAATTTGAGAAATATATTGAAGAGCCCCCAATAGTTACCTGAAACCTCAGAGAGCATCTAACTCTATGTTCTTTTTATTTTGCACATGCACACCAATGATGTAGGCATAATTAAGGCACAGTAAAAATAAAAAATAAATAAAATACAATTAAAAAGTAGAACAATTACAACACACTGTAAAGTCCCACGCATATTCCATTGCCCTTTTCCTCCTCTCTATCAAACTGGTAACTTTATATCTGTTAACATGGTAACCAAAAGCTTGCATAGTGGCCTATATGCCTTTAACCCAGCCAGCAGTAGGAGGATCTCTGTAAACTTGAGGTCAGCTTGGTATACACAGTGGGTTTCAGGCCAGCCAAGGTTACCTTGTCTCAATAAGCTAACAAAATCAACACGATAACCAAGTTGTTTACTAAGTAATCAACAGTCAGGTAGCATATATGGGATAGATACAGGAGACAAAGACTCGGCTCATCTCTGCTATGCAGGAAAAAAGGGGGAGGAGTCAATTCCATTTTAAAACTATTTCTGGGATTTTTCCATTTAATGATTTTTGGTTGTGGTTGACAATGGGTTACGATGAAAAGTAAAATTATAGGTGGGGGAAGGCAACTACCCAGGGACTGAGCTATGTGTTAGTCAGGCTGGGTTTTGTTTAGCAGTTTCTCCTGAGATTGGAACATTGCTTTCTGCAGGGAAGCTGTTTAATCAGGAAGGTAATCAACTCAAAACAGCATCAGGAAGTACCCGAAAGTAACAAGATTCATTTGGCCCCTCCCTCTCAGAGTAAGCAATAAAGTTGCAAAGAAGATTCTCAGACTAGACAAGCTGCAAAGACTCCAAGACCACAGCAGTTGCCTGGAAGAATCAGAGACTGACGGACCTGCCTGGAAGAGATTCAGACCAACCTCATACATCTTGAAAAGATACTCTCCAACCCGTTGAGCTAACTGCAGGCTGTGCAGTGGGCTCCAGGTTTCCAGCTTTGTGAGTTGTCACTCAGGAGTGAGCTTTGGTAATTCAGCTGCCTTTGAGTCATTTCTGCTCCTGGGAGTAACCCCTCACCCATACTCCTGTAAGTAACACCAATAAATCGCATGGATTCACCAAATTGGACTTTAGTGGTATCCATATATTGGTCTGTCATGGGGTCCCTATTTGGGATAAGGAGACATGTATGTTGCTATCTCTCCAGGAAATTTTTTCACACAGCACTGGGTCACCCCAAGTTATGTCACTCCAGCCCCTGGGAGTGGACATTAGAACGAGGAGTGAAGTGCAAAACCTAGGACCCTACCCTGGAAATGTCTAATCCCACTATCTGGAGATGGACATGTTTGGAAAGAGTTTTCCTGTGGCTCTTGTAATGACCACAAATTAAGAATCCTGCCAGAAGTAGGGAGTCAGGGGCTGCCCAGAAGAGGGAGGATTCTGTAAAGGAAGGTGCCCTCCTTTATGTGAAAGAGAGCAGTGGGGCTCTGGCTGATCTCTTTCCTGGTCCCCTTCTTCCTCTTTGCAGGTCTATAGACCCCAGTGAGTGAGGTGACTAAAGGTGGCCATCTGATCTGGTCTACCAACTGAACACCTGGCAGCACTGGCCATCCGGAGACTTGGATTTAGAAAGGTGCTGGTGTGGCTAAGTCAGGCTTGAAGCCCAGCTTCTATCCTTCAAGGCCACGCTAGCCAGGACCCAGTGTGGGAACAGCACATGTTGACTAGAATAGAGTTTGCCTGATGTCAATGAAGTCTTCAGGCCCCTTTCCAGATGGTTCTGAAATGGCCCAGGAAGGAAGACGAGAAATTCTTACTATACATGTGTGTGATTGTCTCTGTGTGCAAACATGATTACATGTTCTCTCTCTCTCTCTCCACACACACACACACACACACACACACACACACACACAGAGTGGCACATGAGTATGAGCAAATGACCCAAGTTTTGGGTCTCTCATTTGGAAAGTGAGAATTAAGAAACAGCCCACACCTTTGATGATTACCACGTGGCCTGAAGATAATACACACAGAGCTCTGAGCACAGCGTCTGTCACCTGCTCTAAGCCCCAAAAGAGTATTGTGTGTTTTAATCTGCGTGTATACACCTGGGGATGGAACTCTATTTGTGCTGCCTGTGTTTATGTTTATGGAGAATAATAATAGCAGCCATGAACTGAGTGTTTGCATGCCAGACACTTGGTACATATGGAGCTGTATGCATTTGAGGATGCTCATGTGTTCTGGTGCATGCACACGTCTATGTGCGTTTTCCTTTTGAAGAAAATTAAAAGACAAGAGGCTATGGGGGATCAAATATGCTGGGCAGTGCTTTTCCTTTCTCTCTCCTATTTTCTGAGGTTGCAACTGGGAAATACTGAAGACATCATTAACCCAGGTGCCCCCACCAGCCCTGAGCCTCTAGGGAAGTCACCATGCTCTGGATGTCTGCCCTCTCTAGATGACCTGCATCTATATGGGGCACATAGGGCACAGTAGGAGCTCTCCATGTGTCCCGAAGCTGGGCAGCTTGGACTTCGGGCTCCCATCCCCCTGACTTCCCTCACTCTGCCCCACTTAGCATTTATATAGCTCTCTGTAATCAGCAGGCAGTTTGTCTGTGCAAAGTTCAGGGCTGCACAGGACACAGAATGCAGGGACCGGAGGTTACAGGCTCCTGAAGGTCAGGAGGTTAAGTGTCTCAATCAAGGCTGGCATACTGCGATCCCTCTAGTCGATGACTTCTCCATCACCTTGGGGGCGCATGACCCCCAGCTTCCTCTCCTTGTAAGGCAGAGAAGACCTCTGCATGGAGTTATTCCTGCCTCTGAGCACTCCCTTGTCCTGAGTGCTACAAGATGCTGCCAGAGAGTTCTGCTATTTGAATGAACAAGCAGAAAACCACAAGAGCACACCAGGAGTTGGTTGGGGCGCTGTGTCTATTTCCAGGGCTCTGGCCGGCTTCATGGCCTCTTTCCCTCTTCGACCAGCACTGCAGTGGGCCGGTGCCCTTTGCAGCCCACTCATGCTCGTGACCGCCAGCCTGAGAAGAGGTGGCAGGCTCTATTATTAGCAGCACTTGACATTTTCCTGGAGCCTTGGTCTAAAGTAGGCCAAGCATCCCCACAGTGGCTCCCTCAGTGGCTGCCTGTAACCAGCCCCCCTACTCCTCCCACTGTCCCCAGGAGCTATAGCCAGTGGCACCAGGCCTGTCTCTAAATAGTGGGTCTGGAAGTGATCCCATCTGCATACCGAGGCCAAAGGCATGCCCACTCGAGCGGACTTGTTTTTCAGGGTCCCCCTCTTTCTCTGCTCTTCTCTGATACCTTTGTCACTGATCTGCCAACTGGACTCCCTCCCTTTCCCCATCCCAGGTTACTTAAGAGATCACGACAAACAATCCCTTCTACACACTGCCCCGAAGTTGCCCATCACAGGTGGTTTCAGGGACAGCACAAAGCTGGGAATATAATAGTTCCATGGCTGGGGTTTGCTCAACTTTTCAGTTTCAGAGTCCCCTCTGTTAACAGAATCCAGAAGATTAATCAGATTCCCCTGTTAATCAGAAGCCAGCTCTGCTTTTGTGACTCTGGGTTTGCCCAGATTAAGAAGGTTACTTGGCATCCTGGCTGAGATCCACATTACCCTGGGATCTACCTGAGACCGCCTCTCAGTCTTTCCAAAATAGGGGCTCCTAGAGAAAGTCAGGCTGAGCCCTCCTGAAGGGTGTGGCCCCAGGGGGTCTAGTTGGGACAGGTGATTCCTCTTGAATCTATTTTGAAGTTATACCTCCTGCTGTCTCAGTGCCTTGGGAGACTTAAAACTCTCCTATCACTATAGTTAAGTGAAAAAGGTCACATGGGCAGAGCTGGCTGAGGGGTCCAGAACTGTCCATGGTGGCTGAACAGAACTTTGGCTTCTGGATCCAGCCAGTCACAAGGCTCCACATCTTCTAGAAGCAGACATAGAAGTGCCTGGGACCTAGGACTCTGAAGTGCAGAGGCCTCGGCTTGCAGCAAAATCATAGGTAACCATGGGGTTTGAAGAACTGGGTTTCCAGACGAGAGGGCTCCCATGGGGAGTTGTGTTCTTTTTGAGACCTTAAACGTTGAACTCAGAATCAGATGAGACAGATACCTACCCTGTCCTGTCCCCTCTCATGCTAGCACCAAGTACCTAAACAAGAAGGGAAAATCCTGGCCTGGCCCTTTGTGTCCTTTTTCTTGGGTAATTCTAGTGTCACCCTCATATCCAGAGAGTCTCCTGTGACTACCGAGGGCTCACTGGCAAGTGGCCCTTCCACTATGGTTGCTGAGGACACGGCAATCTAGGCTGCTTCTGACTCATCACTGAGGAGGATGAGCAGCTGGTCTAAATCAGCTTCTTGGAAGGTCAGTTAGTCTCCATGGCACAAAGAAAGTTTATAGGGGCCTTATGGGATCAGGTTAGGCTAAGCATGGGGGTCCCAGGAGCATCTTATGACATTGTGACCCTTTTTCTATGACCAAGGTCATAGACTGTCTCCTCACTGCAGACATTTTCCCACGCCCTGCACCAGCTTCTCCCATGAAGAGAGGAGGTTTTTCCCAAGGTCTAAAATTTCACTGTATCTGCAGAGGCCAGTGGGGGATCCTGGCTACTCCTCCCCACTAGTGCCTTCTTGTCTCGGGGGAGAATTACTTGAGCCAAACCCTTGAGGTGACTTGCTTGACCTTGGAGGTTGTGAGGAAGTAGTTAATATCTCCTGTGCTTGCACGTTTAGAACACTGCAGAAATCCGAAAACTAGTCTGGCTGCCCATAGATGAAACAGGAGAGGAAACTGTGGGGACAGATCAGCCCCTGCATTGCTGAGTGACACAGAACAAGAATGTGGGCTTTCTGAACCCCATTTCTTCCTGGACTACTTCCTGCAGGAAAAGTAATGGTGTTCCCATGCAGCCCTTTGTGGGGGACTCTCTAGGCCCTGAGTTATACTCTCAAATAAAGCCTCAAATAAAGTGATTTCCTACTCAATAGCAGCAAGCTGAGTGACTGGAAGATAGCGTGACACAGGAGGGAACCCCAAAGCCAGCCAGCCCCGCTATTCAATACTATGTGACCTTGAGTAAGCCAATCCCTTTGAGCAGGGGTAGGGTGCCCAGAGCAAATGGAGCTTCAGCTCCATCGTCTGCACTTGCCCTCAGGTGCCCTGCTAAGACTTGCCCACAAATCTAATTTCATGCTTCTTACGTTTCGACCCTAAAGAAGGTACCCAAATTACATCCATCTCAGCTCTCCAAGCATAAATCTGAGCCTCCCAACCTGGGGCGTTTATGTTCTTTCCCTCTCTCTCCTCTTCTTCTGCCTTGCTCTCACTTTTCTCTATTTTCTTTCTTTCTTTCTTTCTTTCTTTCTTTCTTTCTTTCTTTCTTT
>JABTXL010001586.1:2203684-2223414 GCA_025134845.1 Neodon shergylaensis | reverse complement strand
TTTCTTTCTTTCTTTCTTTCTTTCTTTCTTTCTTTCTTTCTTTCTTTCTCTCTTTCTTTCTTTCCTTCCTTCCTTTCCTTTTTTCTTTCCTTCTTTCCTTCTTTCCTTCTTTCCTTCTTTCCTTCCTTCCTTCCTTCCTTCCTTCCTTCCTTCCTTCCTTCCTTATTTCTTTCTTTCCTTTTTTTTGAGACAGGGTCTCATTCCATTGCCCACATTAGACTCAGACTTGTGGTGATCCTCCTGCACCAACCTCCCAAATGCTGAGACTATACGAATAAGCCACCACCATAACTGCCTTCTGTCTTCTCTTCTGTACAGTGAAGAACTGCACAGCTTTTCATTGTTGGAGAGCATTGTAACTCTGTAAGTCCTTAAACCAACATTAGCTGCTCTCAGGGTGAAGAGAAGGGAGCAGCGTCAAGGCTGGACGGCAACATGAGAAGGAAAGGGTTAGGCTGGGAGGAAAGAGGAACATCGTCAGGAACGCCGAGCTCCTTAGGGATCCAGTGGACAGTTGCTGGCAGCCTGGGGACTACTGACCCTCATTGGCAGAACTTGATCTTAACTATGGAGCTTGTAAACTCTGGGCAGGGGCCAGCTGACCCAAGTCAACTTCCACTCCATCAGTGGTGCTCTACGGTGACATTTCGTGTGTAATCTGCTAAGATACAGCTTTTCTGTAACTTTAAAGGCAGTGGCGGGCTTCTGTGGGCTCCAATGAAACACTCAGGTCAGGCTAGGTGAGAAGGAAGGGCCTAAGACTTCTAGAGCAGACTTTGAGAAGGAGGAAGTTCAGCTTTCTGTAGCTACATCTGCCCTTAAATAGGGCTCTGGACCCCTACATGGGCCCGACACTACATCTTGTGTAGGTGACCCTCATCACACCATGGCTGCAATCAGAGTCCGCAACTGGTGGACATTATGGTTGCTCTAGAACCCATTTTACCACGGGTTCAGGGACTGGATTGGACAAGCAGAGCAGGAGTAGGGAGCCCAGCAGGGCTGAGCTGATGGGGCTCACGGAGGCCCATAGTAATGGGGCCAGCAGGGTGACTCACAGAGGTATTCTGGCACTGCACACTGGAGCTGTTGAAGCGCAGGGCAGGAACCCGCTGCTCGGTGTCCTGGATGTTCAAGATGCATTCGTAGCCTCGCTGTCCAGACTGAGGCTGTGGGAGGTTCTTGGCCTTCAGAGTGATGGGCTTGATCACCTCTACTGGAACCAGGATCTTGTCTACTCGCAGCAGCTGGGGGCAGTCCTGGGGACACAGGGCATGGCTCAGTTTGGGCATGTAGGAAACCAAAAAGACAGTAACTGCTACAAACATTACATAGATATTGGTCTTTGCTATGGCCTATCCCCAGAGGATTGCATGCCCATCCTCAGACAGCAGGGAAGGAGTAAGGGTAAGAAATCTCAAATCTTAGTGTTACCATTTTGAGGCCACTCCTAATGGAGTCTATCCTTGGCCAGTTCATGTTAATTTTCGTACCAGTTTATACCCCAGATCTCTAGCAGGTCTGTGGGCCCCTCCTAATTCCTTTCCTTCCTTGGCAGAGAATGACCCTGCTGCCTGGGCATCCTGCTCCTCTGGGGACTCATGGCATCTTTGCCTGCCAAGTTCCAGGCAGCCAGGAGTTAGGACAGATGGACCATATGGGAAACTACACACGGAGGCAGCAGCCTGGGCCTCAGCTTGGCCCATAGAACTCAAATCTGGAACACAGCTGGGAACCCAAGGGGGCCTCTAGTATGTGGGCTGAGTGGCATTAGGCGATGCTCTGGAATAGAATTTGGTGGGCTCCTCAGTCTAGAAGTTTCCGACTAAGCTCTGAGGATGGTTGGCACTGAGGAAATGCCCCCCTCCCCCCCCAGAGCAGATACACAGCGCTGATCTTTGATGCCTCCAATAGCACTGTTAACCACACAATCACAGAGGGGCTTTGCCAGGGAAGAAATGAATCATCGGGTCCCTTTCTTTGGAAACAGTGAGTACTAACTTGAGAGGCCAGAATGAGCTTGGAGGATAATGGAGTCTGAAGACGGGATGGCTACTCTGGGCTTTGTGCCAGGAAGTACCACCATCCCCCCAGGTTCCAACCTCTCTCTGGGCACTGTCACACCCGATGACCTTTGAACACGCTGACTATAGAAAGCAGGCACCCACGCCCTTCCTGGGGATGCTGATACACAGTCTCACTGCTGAGTCTCAGCTGAGGCTGCTGTCCCTCTCCCCAGTACAGGTCTTCTTCACACGGTGATATTGATTAAAGAAACCAGGGGGGGAGGCGTATTAGAGGTGTCTTATAGGTATCTGGAGGCTGTCTCTCAAAGCAAATGAGCCGCTGGCTCCCTATGTCACTGAGAGCTGCGCTAGGATAACACTGAGCTTCTGGTCCACCCTAGCACACCCCTGCGCTGAGCTTCAACATCCCTTTGTCCATTAGACAGGACTTGGATATTGTCCTATTAGATACTGGATAGGACTTGTGCATTTGAGAACAGATCAAAAGAGGACAGCACACGGGGTAATTCCATCCCGTAGGTGTCCCCCAGAACACTGAAAATAGGGACTTAAAGAGATCCCTGTAGGCTACATCCACAGTAGCATCAGCCACAACAGCTGAGAGGCAGAGACACCGTAAGTGTCCATAGATGAATGAATGAAAAAATTTTTAAAAATATATAAGTCATATGCACACAATGGAGAAGTATACAGCCTTAAATAGTGTGAAAATTCTGACCCACATAACCGTATGGCTAAACACTGAGAACATTGGCTATGTGAAATAAGCTGGCCCCACAGTGACAAATTCTACATGATTCCATGTGCACAGGGCAGCTAGAGTAGAGATATTTCAAGACAGAAAGGCAAATGGTGATGGACAAGTAAGGGGAGATGGGCTGTTACTCCATGGGAAGCGCTTAGCTGGGGACGGTGGGGGTGGTTATACATAGTCTATATGCACTCAACTGAACTCTCAAAATATGTGAGGATAGTGTTGTTTTCATTATATATTTCACAACCATTAAGATCAACCAACCAAAACTCCTAAAACATAAAGGGGTGGTGAGGTCTCAGGGCAGCAGGGGAGTGGAGGCAAGGACCTAGCACAGTCTTGATCTTCCTCCTACAGGAAGCTTCAAAGTTTTGAAGAGGTGGGTATCTGGGAACTAGGAAATGTCCTCACAGGGAGTCTAAGTGGCTCCAATCCTGCAGACCCCCTGCATCCATCTGTCTGATCCCCCATGCTCTGACAAGATGCCAATGTGGCATACATAGGCAAGAGGGATGGTTCCATGAAGAGGTTGATGCTTGGGCTGAATAGGAAGGTGTGTGGGGGCTGTAGGACTACGGGCAACAGTTCCATGAAAATGGGGAGTCAGGAGCCAGTCCTTGGATACTGCAGAGCCACCTCTGCTTGAGGCTAGAACTGCCTTCCCCCCAGGGAGCTGGACCTGAGACGCATGTGGTGAGAGAGCCAGGGAGTACTGGCAACTCTCCCTTCCACATCCCCAGCAAATGTTGCCATCCATGATCAGGCCCAGGGAACCTGGAATTCCAGACTCCTCTGAACAACCTGACTAAGCCCTTCCTAATGGAGAAACTCAGCCAGGGAGAGGAAAAAGGAATAACTTAGTGTTAGCAGATGGGTGGACAGCTGAAGAAGCCGACTTCTTGCATCCCCATCCTTCCTCCTGCTTTTGGAAGATCAGGTGCCATGGGCAGGACCTTCTTGGAATGGAATTGCTCAGCCAGTTGGAGCGGTGCGTGCCACGTGAGCTGGGCTGGAGGTCTGCCCTGTCCAGAGATGTCAAGAGCTAAAGCCTTTCTTACTTGTCCCCTGTAAGATTCTCACCAAAGCTTGTTAGGAGTGCTCTAATGAGTCCTGATTAGCAATGGCCCCATAAAGGCCTAGTTTGCATATAAAAAGGTTGGCAGTTCTGAGAGGAAGTTCATTAATAATAATTGGAGAGGCCCAGGGATGGGCTGGACACATCTTCCTCCAAGTAGTGCTGATGGTTGACCCCAGTGCCCCTGCTTAATTGAAATGTAAAATGGCAATTTTCCCCTAGGCAACAAGGCATGAAGAGGCCATCTCCAGCACCCTGCCCTTCCTCCCACCCATCATGCCAGACTGACCTGCTGCCTGCTAAGATGCCAGGTGCAAAACCACCTACAGACTCAAAGCTCAATGGGAAATGTCAGAGAAAGTGCCACACTCCCCCCAGGACTTGAGTCTGAAGCCCTGTTTCCCAGCCCAGGGGCTTAGGAACACAGACACCGTAGTCATCAACATTTGGGGTGCTGGGAATTAAGTTATGGAGTCCACGTTTGCTTCAGCTGGTTTCAGAATCAATGAGGGTGCATTTGTCATTGGCTGGCTTAACCCCGGGATGAACAATCTTCTTCCAAATGTATGTTCTGAAGATTCTATGAGTTAACATGTGCACAGTGGCTGACTCAGAGAGAAGCATCCAGCATCCAGCAAGTGTTTCCTCTTCCCTTGCCTCCCTCAGCTCAGGTTGGAGTCAGTCCCCCTTCTGTTTCCAGTCTCCACCTCCTGTCCATAAGACCGGTCTAGCCCACTCCCATCTCTCTGCCTTTTCCAGATTATATCATCAGTTTTCAGCAGCATTTCCAAGCCTTCTAAACGTCATGTCTTTTGCTGGACCTGACTCATCTCAATACCTTCAACTGCCTCAAGCATAAGAGAAACAGGTTGGGAGGCACGTCCTCTATCCATGGCTCTCCTACTGGAAATCCTCTCTCTGAGATTGTTCTGTTCTGGTAGACAGGACTCTGGAACCTTGAAATGGGTTAGAATGGCATTGCTTTTACTTGTATATTTTACTACCACTAAAACAACTAACCAACAAACACAAAGGAGCAGCAAAGTCTCAGGGTGGCAAGAGGGTGGCGAGGACCATAGCCTTGCTTCTCCTCTTACAGGAGAGCCAGAAGCTCTAAAGAGATGGATCTCTGGGAACCACAACATCCTCTTACAGGGAGTCTTAGTGGCCCCATCCCTGTGCCCCACTGCATCTATCTGGTCCTGCATCTATCTATCAGGAGAAGTAGCATTCTGAAGTCACATTGCCACGTGCTCTAAGACAGGAGACCCACTGGCAACAACAGGGCCAAACCCTCCATTCACCCATAAAATGAAGACCCAGAGTGGACTAGATGATTTTTATGGTCCTGATATTAAGGCATAATAAATATAAAGTACGTATTTTGTGCTTTGCCCCTGGTTCGTGGCACAGAGCTCCTAAAACCCTTGGAGTTTCCTGAATGATTATGGTGGCAGGAACTTTCTGTTGTTCTCAATAAGCCCATTTCAACCATATCTAAGTTTAAGCCAGTGAAGAGCTCATCTGAGGATGGGGATTATTTGCTAGCCCAGTGTGGGATGAGAGGATCTTCCCAGATGTTGCAGAAGAGAAAGGAACTAAAGCTTGAGTTCAGTACCAATGGCCAGGGCAGAAGTGGATAGAGGGAGAACCGTTCGAGTACAACATTGCAGATCAAATAGAACGCACTTCTCCTCTGATCTTATAACTGTTCTGTGGAGTAAGCATGCTGGTTGCACTTCAAGAGGAGTCAATCAAGTCATGGCTACCTAAAGGGACTGCCGTAGGAACCACCCAAGGAGCTCAGGAGATGCTCACTCGTTACAAGCACTTGCTGCTCTTGCAGAACACTGGAGTTTGGTTCCTAGCACCCACACCAGGTAGCTCTTAAACCTGGGTAACTCCACCTTCAAAGGATCTGAAGCCCTCTTTCTGCCTCCTCTGCCATGTGCATGCATATGTGTGTGTGTGTATACACACACAAATAAATAAATAAATAAATAAATAAATAAATAAATAAATAAATAAAGGAACGTCACATGAAAGAATTCCTGGAACTTCCTAGTTGGTGAGCAGGTCAAGGGCCTGAGAGGGTATCTCCATGAAACAGGAATGAAGACGGTGGGCCCCTTTCCCACAGACCTTTTACCCCACAGATTTCACCAGCAGTTCCTCTGCATCCTTCCTAATAAACCAGGAAATGTAAATAGATGTCTCTCTGAGAGCTGTGACCCCTGCAACAAAGTATCACAGCGAGGAAGGGGTTTAGGGAGCCCAAGTTACAGCCAGTTGGTCGGAAGCACAGGTGACCATATCTAGTGACTTGTGACTGGTATCCTAAGAGGGGGTGAGCGTGTGGAACTGAGCCCTTTGACTTCTGGGTTCTGACACCAACTCGAGGTAGATAGCATCAGAATTGAAGCAAATTGTAGGCTTCTTATCAGGTGTCTGGGAAAGATGAGAGAACAGCTCAGCAAGGAGAAATGATCCACATGGTGTCATGAGTATGACATATGAAGAAGAACGGCTTGCTGTCCTTTTGGTCCTAGCTCCATCATTAGCCCAATAGATGATCTGAGATTCATCTATAGAATCTTTTTGCAGCTCAATTTTCCCATCTCTGCAATAGGAATAACAATATCTTCTCAAAAACAATGGAGAACAAAGAATAACCACACACACATACACAAACATCATGATCAAATCTATTTCTTTACAGACTAACTTTAAAAAATCAATAACAAGAGCAGTATCTGCTCAACTAGTTTAAATGTGGTATTTCAAATGCCAATCAACGGAATGAATGATAAAACAGCAAGGGTGACAGGAGACTTTACATGGAAATATGGTTATTTATCAACAGGGAAGTATTTTATTATTTTAGTCATTGGTATTTTCAGCCTGGTCACTCCTAGTCCTGGCTACTGGATCTGGTTGGCATCCTGCACTACTCTTGCAATTCTAGGTGATGTGGTTAACTCGGTACAGTTGGGAATCAGTCCCTACCCCCACACACATCCCTTCCCATGGGCGCTCTTGTTTTGTAACACAACTCATGTCATCATCCTGATATTTCAATGAAGACAACTCAAATAAGCGGTAACCCCAGCACTCACAAATGGTGAGTCAATATTTTCTTCTGCTCATCTTATTTCCAGCCACAGATGATTATCTAACCCCACACCGATTCCCTCCAAAACACACTGCCCTTCTCCTTTCAAAGCAGGTGTTTCTTTGAACCGTCATTTGAAAGGGGCCAACTCCTGCAGAATGGAAAACACCTGAATTTGACAAGATTATGTGGAGACGTGAATGCATGCAATAAGAAGCAGTCTTCCTCGGAGGCTGTTTCACCCTGTGGCTGCATTTTACAGTTGTAAGAATAGACCAAAGATATGGCGGGACAGTGGCTTGAGGCACAAGCAAATATTTAATAGCTTGAAATTCTGGAGGTGGATCCAGATGACTCTGGGCTCACAGTCGGGCCGTTTGTATATTGTGGTCTCCACTTCAGTGCGCACAAATGAGGGCAGGGGTGCTGAGTGCAGGGAGCAAAGCCAATGTAGAAAGCGGTAGAGCTGTCTTTCCATCCCCTTGGTCCAGCTTGCCGGTGACTCCTTTGGGCAGAGGCTTCGTAGCGTATTTAAATAATTGAACAAGGACATAAAGAATGCTCCTGGGCTGAGAGAGAGAACACTTCCTTCAGGGCTGGGGCTGCCTGGGGCTAGGGGGACAGACTTGTAGATTTACAGCCCCTGGTGTATTTGCAAGATGAAAGCTTGGTTTCAAGCAGTTGTTACAGTGAAATTGGGAGAATGTAAAGCTCTTGGGGACAGCAGATCTAGAGTGGCTAAGGGAAACATGATTTGCAGGTCACTTCTTCTCCCCCAATACCAGTTCAGTCTCCCCACCCCAATCAATTCTAAACAGGAGCCGGCCCTAGTAGCCCTAACAACTCCCCAAATTTATACCTGCCTTCTCAGACCCCTGATGCTCAATACAAAGATGTAATGCACCATATATTTTCTTGCTGTTCCCCAAGTTTATAATGCCATTAGCATGATCTACGATGGGCTGGTTTATGGGGAGAGCGAAGTAATAATACAGAAAGGAAATACCCATAACCCCAAGGGGGAGGGACAAGTGAGATTGATGGAAAGTGCAGTTGTCTGGAGAAATGGCATCCCAGTAATTGAATACCTGAGGGGGGGGGGAATGTGTGCATGGGTGAGGAACAAGTTTTTGAGCTGGGTTTGGCTTTGTTTTCTCAAAGGAGGGTTAAGGACATGGCGGAAGTGGGTCCCAGGAATGGCTGTCAGATGAAATTAAAGCAGAATCACAAGCAATGGGGACAGCCTAATTTCTCTCCGAAGTCAAGCCTGGAGTAAATGCTGCTGGCCTTTATCTAAGGGTGGATTTCGTTCAGCACCAAAGACAAGCAGCACTCTTCCTTCCTGGTTCTGTAGTTTTAGAGCCATGTTGATCTTTAGGATTCCAGAGTTCATTGTACTGGTTGGAGCGTAGGACACCTGGGAGGCATCTGGGTGGCAGTGGATGCTGGGAGACCTTTCAAGGACACCATTGCAGATCAAACTGAATGCATTTCTCCTCTGATCTTAGAACTGTTCTCTGGAGTAAGCACACTGGTTGAACTTCAAGAGGAAGACTAGTACCTGGGACATCCTCTCTGAGATTGCTCACCTGGGAAGCACCAACACACCCATGGCTTTCCTAGCCTGGTCCTGGAGAACACAGCTTCAGTGGTGGTTCACTCTGATTTTTCAGCTCTGATGAGGACAAACAGTGCAGCAGCTCACCGAGGACCACCTCCTGCCCGCGGATTTGTTTGCTATAGCAGGTTCATCTTAAGCATCATTACCAAGTGTGTATCTGTTCGGGTGAGGCTGTGCAGGAGCCAGCAACTCTGTCCAGTGTACACAAGGACAGAGGCTCCTGCAGCTCTGTTAATGTCTGACCAGCCAAAGGCCATTCCAGGAGATGGCAGGAAGCCTTGTGGATACTGGGAGGGGAGGAATGAGAGCAAGCAGGGGCACGCTGTCACCCTAGCATGCTGTCACCTCATCTCTCCTCTCCTCTCCCTTCCCATTTGCTGCCCAGGCTCTGGCAGCCCATTTAAAGGTCTACGTTGTCATCACAATGCCATCATTAGCGGAAACAAAACCATCCCTTGTAACTGGGATATAGTTACTATAAACGACATATGTGACTGGGCATTCTATTCCTAATCATTGTAATTACGCCTGAATACTTGCTGTTCATAACACAACTACAATGGTCCACCAGTTCTCCATTCCAGACCAATAACTTCGCCTGAACGTGCTCTTTGTTCAGGAGGAAAGAAGTAATTCAACACCCCTGGTGATAGCCAGTGAAGCCAGCGTCGAAACTGGAAGGGGCAAGATGAAAGCATTCCTGGGATACGAGATGGTGCGGCACAGGGCAGATGAAAAGCCACCTGGCAGCCTCACTCATGGCTAAACAAAAGGACCTGATCTGTGTAGCTTCACAGAGTAAAGGCGATTCTGAACCTGAGGACTTCCAGAAGAATCGCTGTGGCCTGAGTCTCTCCAGCATTCTGGGGGGTCTTGGTACAGGTGTCTGGAGGAACTTCAGGCTCTAGGACTATGAGTTACCCAGTCAGATACCATTTGGACTTCTAAGCCTTGACTGGACGTGCACCCGACCAGAACACTCCATAAAAACATTCATTGCACCCTTGCCCTATGAGAACACTCCCTCTGAGTCCTCAAATAGACCCCTTACTTGCTCTCTTTCAAATTTATGGCTTTCTCTCCACTAATTGTTGTTAGATGCATCTATATTTTCCTAAATAGAACCTGCTCAGTCTGAATATGCTGCTCATATGCACGTTTTCAGGGCTGACTTTTTGGTATTGGATTACCAATTGTGCTCTTCCCAGGAGATAACTATTTCTCTCATTCTCAGCCTTTCTTAGTTGCCTGTAGTTCTTTGTGTGGGACTGAGGACTTTCTAGTAGGTTTACCCCCATCCACTTTTCTATGTCTCTTGTCCTTGTTCTGCTCATGTGTAGGCAGTCATGTTGGTGAGACGTTATGGGTGTAGCTCCTGATATTCCTAGGAAACAGTCTCATAGCAGACTCCCCAATCCTTTGGCTTTTGAACTCTTTCTGTTCTAACCTTTACCTAACCTTTCTTCTTTTTAAGTTGATTTATGTCAGGCATTTGCATTAGTATCAGAAATCTGATCAACACAGTTGCAAAAGTTTAGATGATTAGTCCTTGAATAACTTCACTGGCATCAGAAAAAAACACTGCTCAACAAAACCCTCTTTTTGTATCCTTTATTCCTGCTATAGTTTATGCGGGAAACAAACAAACAAAAAGCCAACGGCATTAAAAAATGCACATTTACACTGGGAGGCAAGGATTCTGTTTCAGGTTCTGAAAACAATGGCCTTTTCTCACTGAACCCAAATAGCTAGTCTTAGTCAATGGTTCATAATGTTTATTTACTTAGTTTCCATTCGGTACATCCTTTAGGAAGATGTTACCACAGCAACCAGATAAGATAATCAACTTAGCCTCTTCCTCTAGGCTCCCTACAAAATGGCCCTGGATGCAGTTGGATCAGAAGCAAACTCTTAGAACTTTTTTTCTCTTAAATTAAGTAAAAGTCTAAGACAAAGAAGAGCCAAAGTTCATTCCATACCATACTGTGACAGGGAGAAATGGAAGATTCTGAGTTATGCTGGAGTCTCAGACTCCATAGCTGGTTACCATGTCCAGCTAATGGAAAACGGAAAGAATTGAAGGGTAATGGCAACATCTGGATCTGTCTCCATGCCCTGGTAATTAGCCATATTCTTCAAAGTCTGCTCCTTTCTCTGAAGCCCTGGTATCCAGCCCTTGGAGTAGCTATAGATCCCCAGGAGATGCTAACAAAACCAGGCATAAACAAGGTACCATCTCTCACAGAAACTCTGCCATTGTTCTGGGAAACATGGTAGTTCTTTGCTTCCTTTTGGTTGCTTTAACCTTTCTTTCTAAACATCAAAGACAACCTCGCCACAAGAGGGAAAAGAAAGAAAACAAGAAAGAAAGAGAAGAAATTGCAAGCCTCCTCCAAGGTAAGGAGGTGGTGGGAGGCGTTTGCAACCCATAAAGTCCATTGCTTTTGCTCTCTGATCAGTCTTGGGCCTTTCTGCTCCCAAACCTTGGTCAGGTTCACTTATTTGGAGAGTAGAGAGACCCCGAGAGCCACTTTGTCTGACTTCTATCATGCTCCTGGCAGATTTTGGATGGGTATTTCCTGGAGCCTTGACCTCTGACCTCAGGGTAGTCACTCTACCCTTCTGCTCCCGTCCTCAAGGTCAAGACTGACCACATAGACCAGACTGTCAGTCTCCTCCAGGTTTCATGCCGTGGGGGCCCACCGGCTGCCTGACTCATGTCCCCGCTATTTCCTTCACGTTCGTGTCATTCCATTTATGTTAGAGGAAGGAAAGAACTCACGCCCAGGAGACTTAGACTCACACATTTGTACCTGAACCTCCCACCCGAGCCAGAACCATGGCGTCAGTGCAAGGCCAAGCTCGCCCATTGCTTTCACACAGAGCACCTGGAGAGCCGAGGCTAGGGAGGAAGGAAGAGATTCCCAGGATCTTCTCTTGGTCCCTCTCACAAGAAGGGCTGCACATACGTTCTGTGCTTACCAGCAGTGCCTGTCCCCATCCTGCTGCTGGCACCTACCTCGGGCAGTTTCACTCGGCCTTCCTGGAAGGAGCAGGTGTTGGGGTCATGGGTGCAAACATGCCGGTATTTACACCAGTGACAGCGGTATGGGCTCTCCACACAGGACAGACATCTGGGCACAGAGAAGAAGCACATATCTTAGAACTTCAGTCCAAGCACCCACGACTGTAGGGGAACATTTTGCCCTTTAAGAGAGATGACCCTTGAATGATGACCAAAAGAAGGCCTCGCACAAATCCACCACCCTTCTTCTGCTCTCAAGGCCTCAGGGAATGAGCTCCTTACTCAGAGCTGGAACCCTGTTTCTCCTTCTCCCCCCATGGTCCTTTGCTAAATAAGAGTAATAAGGAGTGGAGTCTATAGGAACTAAGACAGACCCCAAATGGGGTTTTAATTCAAATTGCCTCTGAGTCTCACTGTTCAGAACCTACACTGTTAAGGATGAGGCCCTGGTGACAGAGGAAGCTGCTGAGGCTCCACGCTCTGCATCCCAGCACAGCTGCCAACCCCACTCCTTACCTCCAGGAAACGGGCAACTTTATAGGAGCCTTTTGTTGCTTAAAAACCCAACAGGGCTCCCTATTGTCATACGCTCAAATGCCTTGTCACACAGGCAGAGCTGCCCTGAGCTCCATCCTCCCCACAAGAGTGCGGTGCTACTGTCTGAGCACACCTCATGTTCCCCACAGGCTGCCCCACCATCTGTAGGAGCTTTCTGCTTTCCTCCACTGACCAACTGTTGGCCAGAGGAGAGTTGGCCCCTCTGGGCCCTCATTTGGTAAACCTCTGTGCTGAGATACTCTTAATTTGTTGGTGTTCCATTTTGTTATTAAACATCAATTTCTTCCACAGTGCGCCTAGGCTGCAAACCTCCACCAAGCAACTGGGCAGGTATTGGTTGCTGTGGAGGGCAGGGCCTGAGTGCTGGGGTCTTATGAATCTGTGAATCTTCTATCTGATGCGCAACACTGTGGATGGGATGAAACGCCACATCTGATTGGATCCCTGACTCTGCTTTTCTAGGGGCAAGAAGAGAGGGAGGGAACGTGCCCCCAAGAGGTGAGATGGTGGGCAACTCCATGGCAGGAAGAGAGAAGAGAATCCCGATGTTGATACAGCCGGCTCTGGCCAAACAGGATAGATGCTTCCTTCCTTGACATCTGTCCCCGGAGTAAGATAAGCTCTAGTCTCAGACATCCTACATAAGCCCTAAATTATTTTTTATCAAATTATAGGCCAGCAAATGTCATGTTAGATACCTACCCTGTAAAGAGAGGAATGCAACCAGCATGTTAAAATAAGCAGAAATATTGTGTGTTTGTGTGTGTGTGTGTGTGGCGGGGAGGCATGTTGTCAAGCCATGTGTTTTCCAAACTCTCTCTATGGAACCCTAAAGGTTCCGTGGAGCTCCTTTGGAGACTATATAGAGTGCCATGGGACTCCTAGACAGAGGGGCTCCTGGACTCATAGCTCCCCCAGTAAGCAGCCCCTTCTTCCATCTGTTTTGCATGCTGGACTTGCATATCTAATTTCAAGTTTTACATTAAAACATTTTATACATCTACAATCTGGTTCAATCTCATCAGTTCACAGAGGAAATATCAACATAACCATAGCAAAAATCATGAGGAGTACCTAATCAGTGAGCCACATGGCGTTCTAAAGGATGCCTTGCAGTGGCTTTTTACGCCTTATAGCCATCCTGTGGGAGAGCCAGGTCTGCTATACAGTGGTGACAACAGCAGTGTCCCATCCCAGGACTGCTCTGTAGGACAGTGCTCCTGGGATGTTATGTCATAATTTTAATATGAAATGTCCCCAACGGGCTCCTCTGCTTGAACTCATGGTCCCTGGTTAGTGGTACTGTTTGGGAGAATTTGTAAAATCTTGAGGACTGTGATACAGGTAACAGAAGAGGATCATTGGAAACAGGCCTTGAAGATGATGCTCTCTTCTGGTTCTGGCCTGACCTGCCTTCTGATTTGCCAAAATGTGGGAAGCCATTCTCCAAGTTTTCTCTGCTGCAGACAAACCCTTCCCGCCACCGTGATGTCCCCACCACTCACTGTATGCTGTGAATCATGAGCCAGAGCAAACTTTTCCTCCCTTAGGTGGCTTCTGTCACAGCGATTAGCAAAGTAGCTAACACATGCCACTCACTAAATATTGTGGTGCCGGTACCTCTAGGTCCCCTTTTATAGAGGACACTAGTGCACAGAGTGGCTAAGCCCTCTAGCTGATCTTCTGTCCATGGTTGCTATTTAGAGGGGGAGATGCCAAAGTCCAAGCAAAGTCAAAGAAAGGTTTCTGTGTCTCCGTAGTGGGGCCTCTGCCGCTCTGTGTCTCTGGCTTTCCTTTTGCACTTTGACCCAGTCTGTATGAGTCCTGACCCAGCTTATAGGGCAGGGCATTCAGTTGACTTGCTAGACTGCCTGACCTCTCCTGGATACATGTAAAGGCTGCCCTCCCTTCCCTGGTCCTTCTCTGTGTAGGTGTGAACTGCTATCCTTCAGGTGAGCTACATCATCCCTAGTAGAATGGTGGGAAGGGACTCAGGCTAGAAGATTTATGCCAGGGAAGACGCATGGGCTAGGGATTTGCAGGGCTCACACCATAGGCGCTCACTTTTGTCTCTTCTTACTCCCTTCGGTACAAGAGAGAGGCCAGTCTTCTAGCATTAAGGAGGCCTCTTTGGAAGCCTCCATACAATGAGTCCAGGAAATCACAGTGGGGTCTTTTGATCTTTGCATGAACCTTGAGCCTAGCCACGAAAAGGCAAGGAAAGCCAGGGCACTTACGAGTTGTGGACACTGCAGTTGTAGAAGACAAAACTGGTGCTGGCGAAGGTCACGCCGGTCTCCTTCGACTTGAGTTGCAGCTGGACAACATGATGGTCTCCTATAAGGCAGAGCCCACCAGCGGGGGCCAGGGGAAGTTCAAAACCCAAGCCAAACGTCCGTTAGCGGCAATGCACTCTGGGAAAGAGAGACTGCTCCTCTGGGACACTGCCAGGTTTCATAGGTCCCTGAATCAGCAAGGTTCACGTCCAGGGTGACCACTCCACCCCCCACACTCATACAAGCAAAACAAATTGTGTTTGGTCTCCCTTCTCTGTTATGTCACTAGACCCCCAGTCACTTGTGCGTCTCTGCGGATGTGCGAGCGCACACACACACACCCTTACGTGCTGTGCCTAAACGTCTCCTGGAATCACAAACAGTGATGAGTAGCCAAGGAGGAAAACAATGTAGTATCTCAGGAAAACGGTTGCTAATGGCACAGGTGGCATTGCATGTATGTGCAAATGTGTGCACATACGAGTGCACCTCATGATCTCTGTGCAGAGAGACCGAGGTCTGATACTATTGTCTCTGTGGGACGTGGCTCCATAGGGGTGCGAGATATTAGACTCCTCAGCTGGCGCCAAAGAGACATTGGAGCCCATGTTTAATTCACAGCCCTGACCCTGGACCCCACTTCCAGCCCTGTTCTCTGCCTTCCCCAAGCACCTCATTAATCAATCGGTTCTGAATAAATGTGACAAGCCCAAATGGAAGGGACGGCATGGAATCAATCTGCCAAGGCCAGCCTGTCCCTTACCAGTGTCAAGCCTGTGTCCACTCACACCCTTCCCAATAGAGTTGGTTAGGAGCAACAGGCAGCTGTGTGTGGGACCGTGGGGAGAAATCGCTCTAGTGTCAGACCCGCCCATGTGATGGTAAACAAAGGGTTGTGGAGCCTTTGGACCTGCCCCGTCATACCCTAGCTCCCAGCTTCCCTCTTCTACAGTTCCCCCAAGCCAGCTAAAACAACGACATCACCTACCCACTACTGCTGTTCTGGCCTGGCCTCTATCTACCGTCTCAGTGGCTCTTCCTCACCAGGATGAGGCAGAAGTTTGGTTGCTAAGCTGGGATGTAGCAGTCAATTTCCAGGGGTAAAAGAGGAAACTCTCACCTCTACCCCTTTCAGCCATCAGCCCTCTCGCTCTGACTTAACTCTGCCCCTAGGCTCTCTCCGTTCCCCACATCTGTCATGAGTTCTGCTACCCAGGCACAATGAAGAGTCTGCCACCCAACTTTGCCTCCTGGGACCACTTGCTCACCATTTTCTGTGATGATGCGGGGCACCTCCTTGGCTGCAGGGGAGTAGCATTGGATCTGATTGCCTATTACCAGCCCATCCATCTCTGACAGATCCTCAAAGGTACAGTTGACACCTGCTGACAGCTCCGGGACATTGTATGTCTCTAGGACCAGCTGTGAACAGCCCAGCCAGGCAGGGGGAAAGAGTAAGGGGAGTGGGGGAGAAAGTCAGGAGGAGGAAGAGACAGACAAAGGAGAATTATTAACACGGATCAGTTTGCTACTAGAGAAGGGTAGAGAAGGCAGCGGGAGGCAGAGGCACAGACTAAAGAAAGCCACTAGGATCCGAATGGATTTGACCCTGGGAAGTAGGAATGCTTAGGGGATTTGTGTGCTAGAAGAATTCTGAACAGGACCAGATTGGCTGATGCGAAATTACCTTCCATTTGGTAATGACTGTGGGCCCAGTGCTAGAACTCGGGAGTCCATATCTCATTCTCCCAATGTAGCTACATTGGCCCCCTGCATAGATAAAGAGATCATTCCCAACACTCATCGCTACATGGCCTTATTCTATCATTCTATATTTATTTGCATGCCAATTAATCTCAAATTGGCTAAGGGATATTTAGGTATACCCATGGCATAATTTGGATCATAATAAAATACTACTTTGTTTATTCTGCTTGGTCACCTAATGCTATTTTCCTCAAATATGATTTTCCTACAAATATGTATTTTGAGCAGAACCCCATGCTCTACCACTCTACCTGCCCCCCCATACTCTCCAGCTAGTCCCACTTTCTCTCTTTTTCGAGCTTCCACTTTTATGTCATATGTAGAAAACCTAGCACCCACAAATGAGAGAAGACATGGTATTTGTCTTTCTGAGACAGATTTAAGTTCAGTTAATAATATGATCTTGTTGCACCCATTTTTCTGCAAATGACATGGATTTTTTCTTTTTTATGGAAACATAAGTGTTCAAGCATTGCATAACAAGGATTGAGTGTTATGTCTGTGTCATATGGGAGGGAGTTACTTTTGGTTTTTTGAGTAGCCTCTGCCTTGATTTCCATAGTGCCTAGACCAGTTCACATTCTTGCCATCATTTTGTTTTAACTTGTTTTCTTAATGACTGCCAATGGAGTGAAATGGACTCTCAGCGTAGCCTTAATTTGTATTTCCTGATCACCCTCAGTATGGTCATTCCCTTGTCCTTATGAGTGAAACCTTTTCTTCAGTGTTTCTGTTTCTTTCCATCTTTCTCCGGTTCACTGGCATCCCTGACCCTGACCTAGAGCTGCCCCCAAGAGGCCTTGGTGCTTTCTGCTGGGGGAGAGTTTTGCCCGGGCTTCTGACCTCCCCACTCACCAGCACATTGTACTGAGAGACAGAGATGTTGTTGGGATGGACTGTCAGCCGCACACACTGCTTCATCTCCGAGGCAAACCTTCGGGGTTCCCTGGAGCGCTCGCACCGCTCCTTCCGGGTGCACCTGGGAAGGACACAATGATGATCAGTTGACCCAGAAAGGGACGAGCATATCCAGAAGCTCTTGGGCCCTACTAAACCTAAAGGGCTCATTGCCCCTCCTTCTCCAAGCTTCTATTATGCACTTCCCTCTTCTACCATGCTCAGCTTTGAAAAGGGTAGCAGTTCCCCCACCCCCTTCACAGGAGAGAAGAGTCACACGTGAGTCACACCATCTTGGCCAGTCTACTTTCTGTCCATCCACAGCCTCTGACACCCTTCACAATCCCCTTTATTTTTTATCAAACCTACTTCTCCCCCATATATGTGTATAGCACATGAGACATATTTTATTGCCTTTATTCATCCAGCTCTGTCTGGGTTTTCCATGTGTTTTTACCTATCCAGTTCTATCTAGATCTACAGACTAGTTCAGCTCTTTTGTACTTGTAATCACAGGGAAATGACTCCTGACGATGTCTGGAGGTTGAGAGAGGCCTAGGAAAAGTTACAGAAGGAACAGTAGCAGGGGATAGGGAGCAAAAAGGGGGAAGGGACATGGGAAGAGAACTTTCTTCTGGAAAGGCAGACAAATGTAGCGGGGAAGAAAGGAAGGGAGGGGAGATACCAGGGTATTCTGGGTGGCTTGTGGACCAACTGTTAGTTGAAGAAGAAAGCTGTGGCCCTTCCTTCTAGTCAGAGCGAAAGAAGACACAGTTAGCCACAGCTGGAGGATGGCCTCAGAGTGCAGAGTTAGACATAGTGTCTAGTTAGCTAAGGGGAAGGTACAGATAGTGACAGCCAAAGTGGCCCTGGAAGGAAGAGGTGGGACAAGGGAGATTGAGGCAGAAGGAGGGCCTTACAGTCAGTAGGATGGGTGACCCCAAAGTCAACCCAACTCTACTTAATGCAATCATAACCACTAGTTACTGTGCGCTAGCAATACTGTGATAGGGCTATGCATTTCATGCCATTTAAGTGTCCTTGGCCAAGCCATCTTAGAGGTCAAGAAACCACAGAAGAGGATGAATGGATCACTTCTTCGTCCAGGTATCTCACAGCTAATCTGAGTCCATATCCAGCCCAGGTAAACTCAGAGCCTCTGCTCTTTACCGTGCTAAGCTTCTGGATGAAGAAGTAAGGGAGCAGACCCCCTTGCAGACTAAACCCAGGTGCCATGCAGTCTTAATGCTCCTCTTACATTCTTAGGGCTCTTTAAACATTTCCTCTCCACCATTCCTCCTAGATTAAGCAGCAAGCACGTGACTATCATCTATCCTTGTTGGATAAACCTGAACTCCCTGGGATTACTTCAAGGGCCCCAGGCCATGAGGGAAAGGTCAGGAGTGAGTCTGGGGGTCCCCATGGCATTCTTTGGCGGCTCAAGCAAACCACTGGCAGCAAGAGTGTCTGCCTCTGAGTCTTGGGAGTTAATTTACCAGGCCAACTCCTCGGCAAGGACTCCATTACCTTCAGCCATTAGGCTAATGTTATGGACTTTTCCAGAGTGTCTGAGCTGACATCGCTATTAATAGTGTTATTACGTCCATTAACAGCAGTCCCAGAGAACTGGTACAGTTTCAATTATTCACCGACTCCCCAACTTTGAAGTTTCTGTTTCCAAGAGCAATCAGTAGGTCTGAAAAGAGTACCTTTGATTAAATTATGAAGTGTGTGTGTGTGTGGTGTGTGTGTGTGTAAAGCTGCCAAGCCAAACATCACCAGAAGTTACTAAGTAGAACAGATGAACACTATTTCTCTCCCAGGCTGGGGGAGAAGGCACAGGTGAGTGGGGACAAGTTTGACCTGCATTGTTTGCTGCTACTCAGATTCCTAGGGTGCATCTTGCCACAGTTCTAGAAAGTACAGAGTAGAGGAAACCACGTGTAATTTACAGTTTTAAACATCAATCCCAAATGCCTAACCTCTTGGTGCCTTGGTCTTTTCTTCTCTAAAATGGAAACAAAATGGTGTCAGACAGCAAGAGTTTCCTGGAGATTGCAGGAAAGAGTGTGCTGTAAGTAGTTAGACCGGTGCATAGCTTTGAGAGGTGTCAACAAGTGCCAGCTGGGGTTGGTACCCCATTACTTCCTTCACTTCCTAGTTCCTGGGGCTCTAAACCACAGCTGATGCAGACTGGCTCATTGGCACATCAAAGGGAGAAGGGGAGAGTAACACTGCTTCCCTCACTGAAGATGGAGGGAGGCTCAGGACCAGAAAGGTCAGGAGAGTGAGAGCATGCTATGGGTGGTAGCTTGTTTCCTTAACGGCTATCAAAGTGTTTGGAGAACTGAACTCTGTCTCAGCGGAAAGTTAAGTTTAAGGTCAGGACCAGGGATGTTGTGAGATGTCTACCGTCCTTCATGGTTTAGGAGTGGACAGGCTGCAAATATCCAAAAACACAGATAACTGGCCTCAAGTTTGATGGAATGATGGCAGGGGAAGGATCACAGCTTCTGGTATCCTATGGGGTCCATCAAGATAATAGTCCTTAGCCTTTTGAGGGCTGTGGTTTTCTAGCAGCTCATGCCAGAGTTAGAGACTGTGAAAGGGGCTCATTT